>OZ018330.1:159348960-159773960 GCA_963969495.1 Ceratothoa steindachneri | reverse complement strand
TTATAGTATAGCCAATTACAAAAAAAGTAGATGGCCAAGGGTGGCTCTATTATAGAAACTTAAAGAATAACTTTATATTTAATTCTCACCAGTCCATATAGATCTGTAGTTGTGTCCAATACAAATCAGGTAATTTGCTTTTGTCCTTAATAACCATTCGAAATAATTTATGTAAATGAAATTAAACAATATACAACAAAAAAAAACGATCGTTCTTAGAACGATTTTGTAAAATCTTTGCAGAGAAATTAATGAAAAGAGGGTGTATGAAAATGTGTGAAAATACAAAAGTCGTATATTTAAAAAAATAAACTATATTTTCGGTACTACATCGGTCACTGAATGTGAAAACTTGAAGTTTTGACTTACGTGAAATTCTGTTTAGCTCACCCACACCAGACCTACGATTTAACTTATAAAATATCTCCAGTTCTTCTTAAATCGAGCCCACTCCACCTAATTCACAGAAAAATTATACAACTGATCACCTTAAATCATATCGCAAAATGAAGCACTCTCGTAATTTACCCAAATGCTATAATTCTCTGATGCAAGGCAGAATATGCAGTGGTTGGACAAAATTATTGGAACAGTAGAAATTTAACAGAAATACGAGGGGCGGTCAATAAGTTTTGCAATTCGGATATAAGGAAATGAGATATGAGGAAAACTGTTTTATTATTTTTCAATTTAACTACCCTCGACTTCAATGCACTTGCGCCACTTGTCCCTGAGGCTTCGAATTCCCGACAACCACAAATCTCCCGACTGCTGTTCAATCCACTCCTGGATGGCGAGCTGGACATCTTCATCGTCCCCAAACCAGCGTCCACGCAGTGCAGCCTTGAGCTGGCGGAATAAAAAGTAGTCGCTAGGGGCCAGATCTGGACTGTAGGGGGGATGGTTGAGCTACTCGAATCCGCACTCACGCAGGGCAGCTTGTGCAACTCTGGCCTTGTAGACTTTGACGACGTTGAAGTCGATCATGGGGCGTGAGGTTTCTAGGGACCCAACGGGCAGAGACCTTGGTCATGGCTAAATTGTCGTGGATGATGTTCATAACACTTCCAAGTTCTCTCTCGATTTCTTCGACCTTCAGCCGTCGATTTTCGAGGATCATCCTCTCCACACGGGCCACATTGTCCTCGTTGGTCACGTCTGACGGGCGTCCTGGACGGGGGGTCATCTTCGAGGGACTCTCGACCATGGCGGAACTCCCTATTCCGTCGAGCAATGGTTGCATAGGAAGGGGCGGTGTCGGTGTATACTGCAACCATGCGTTCATGGATCTCATTTGCATTCTTGCCTTCCTTGGTCAAAAATTTGACCACTGCGCGGTGCTCAACCTTCTCCATTGTTGAAAAATTTGTGACTGTCGATCTGCGATCAGCTACTGCTTCTTAAATAGACGAGGCAGGAGCGGGCGGCTGCAGGTCCTGACTTTTCATAACTTGTCCTAACACCCCCACAAATAGCCATCCCCCTTCCTCTGTTTTACTCTACCGATTCGCAAAACCTATTGACCGCCCCTCGTATTTCAATGAGCCATTATATTACGAATCTCCATCCAAATTTCATTGTGAGTGTTTTTTTTTTATTGTAGATACATATTTTTATTTATCAACTTCAATGATTATTTGTATTTATTTTTCAGATCGTAGTATAGATGCTAAGATGCGTGACCTCACTGAGTTCGAAAAATGGCAAATTGTTGGAGCTCGAATTGCAGAAGCTTCCGTTACCAGAACAGCTAAGCTCCTTGGTTTTGCGAGAGCTACCATATCAAGGACCATGACAGAATTCAAGGCAGGGCAAAACCTCTAGCAGGAGGAGTAATTCCGGCAGGACTTAAATACTCTCTAAAAGAGACCGACGTGTGTTAAAACGAATTGTGAGGAAAAATTCCCGGACAACTTTCCCTAAAGTGACTGCAGAGTTGAATCAACATCTCACTAGCCCAGTTTCGACCAAAACTGTTCACCGTGAGCTTAATAGAGCCTGTTATCTTGGAAGAGCTGCCATCAAGAAACCTCTGCTTTATCATCAAAACATTCAGAAAAGGCTGAACTGGTGTAGATATCACAGATATCACAAGACCAATGGACGCAAGTAATATTCTCCGAAGAATCCAGTTTTTCTCTTTTCCCCACTGCAGGGCGAGTTTCTGTGTGGAGGCAGCCGGGGAAGCTTTTAATCCTAACTGCTTTCTTCCTACAGCGAAGCAAGGAAGAGGGCCAGTGATAGTTTGGGCAGCCATATCTTGGAATTCTCTTGGTCCAATCGTTGCCCTGCATGGTAGGATCAACAGCAACGAATATCTGAATAGTTTGGAAGATCAAGTCAATCTCATGCTACAGACATTATTTCCTGATGGTGAGTGCTTTCTCCAAGATGAGACTACCCCAATACACACCGCTCATGCGGTTAATAATTGGTATGAAGAGCATAGGAGTGAGCAACAACACATGGATTGGCCCACACACTCTCCAGATCTTCATATTATTGAGCATTTGTGGTGCGTCTTGGAGCGTCAAGTTAGAATTCGTTACCCTCCACCGTCGTGTCTGAAACAGCTGGAGCAGGAAATGCAAGAATGGCTCAAGATTCCTCTCAATGAAGTCAGGAATCTGTATGAATTAATTACAAGACGCATCGACGCTGTTCAGAAAGCAAAAGGAGGACAAACTCCGGATTAAATAACTATTCATTGAATTTAACACGTGTTCCAATTATTTTGTCCAACCCCTGTATCTATCTATTTAAATATTATTCGTCCGTCTTTCCCTCACATTTCCACATTTGTAGATCACTACATAATAAACGGACTTACATCAGCTGCAATAAAGTACATAGACCAGGTGCGGGGAATCTGCGGCCTATATGCCGTGTGTGGCCTCCTTGGCCATTAAGTGCGGCCTTCTGAAATCAAATCATTTGATTGCTTTCTTAAAAAATGTAATCGAAGCAAAGTAATTAAAAGGTTAATTAACTTTAGAATTAATATTTTTATTTTTTAAACTGATACATAGTCATAGTAATTAGTTATATAAAAAATAAGTAGTTAAGTATATCTAATTAAATGTTTAAGAATGTGGCCTACCGCTAACTTAATGCAGCTTTCAGCACATGGAAACTTCTACCCCTGAACCTGACCTAAAACAAGACCAAAAGGCTAATATTACCTTTCTATTTAATAGACTGATTATTTACAGGTGATTATTTCCTTTTATAATCATTCTCTGATGTTTGGTGCATATATATCTGCAACATATACTCCATATCATATACTACATACTTTTACAGTTCTGGAAATTGTTCTTCTGATGGAAAACTCTTGAATTTTTTACCTAATTTATTTTTTTTAGAAAAAGAAAGATAATTGTCTTATTTTTTTAAAGAAAATTGTCTGTCATAGGAGTTGCGCAGTTTTCTCGTTCAAGTCTTCAAGTATCAAGGGTAATCTTTGATGCATCTACAGGGTCAAGTGTTAGCAGCTTTTGAGGGATAAATTTAAATCGCGTCTCAGAATCAGGTCTTTGAACCGAAATAATAGTAATAATAATAGAGGTTTTATATGGCCCCCTTTAAGAGATTGAAGCCTTCTAAGGGTGCTGTCCATCGACTGGGAAAAGACCTGGTAGAATAGGTGGGGTTTTAGAGCCCGCTTGAAAACGCTGTGCGAGGAAGAGAGGCGTATGTCAGGAGGCAGGCCGTTCGACAGCTTTGAAGCAACAGCAGAGAAGGAACGATCACCCATGCATTAAGAGGGGTCCGAGGAACCAAAAGCAGGAGCACACCTCCTGAGAGAAGGGCTCTTAATAGTATGGACAGCCAGTTTCAGGACATGAGAAGTTCGTTGCGTTCCAAAGATGCATCAACAATCAGGATAAATTCATTAACTACAGAACTGATTTCTGAATTAATAATTTCAGTATAGTTTATTCTCTCTCTTCACAAAATACTCCTCCACTTTTCTTTCACAGCCCCAGACCAATTATCTTACCTCATAGTCCATGTAATTTGATGCATGATTTGTTTTTGAAGACTTTGAATTATATATAATTATCTGCTAACTTGTGGGTAACTTTGGATATCCTATTTATTGTTCTAGTTATTTCTCTTTATTCCTTTTGTTCTATTTTGCCTCTTATTCTTTATTCGTTAAATGACTGAACCGTCGTTTGCTAAAAAAAAAATCCTTTGTTTTTAATAATTATTTTTTCTGATATTTCCCCACTCTCCAACCCCGGGATCATTTAGTATTGATGACCTATACCTCACTGGTGAGTACCACCCTTGTTAATTTGTTAAGTCATCTCGAATGTTAAGAGTTCAGTGTCTCCTTAAATGTTTAGGAATTTGAGCAACGGCTTTTTTCTGAAAACACCGCTGATTCTTTCGTTCAAAAAGTTCCTCCTAGCTGATAATAATAGGTCCAAGATTTTTCTTCAGAACCTACCATTACAACAACATATGATGATAAACAAATCAGTTTAGGAGAGTTTGCACTTGTCTCTATCGGTGTATCTTTTTGCGTGAAATGTGTTCTTCTCTATCTTACACGTTCCTTCGTAATAATGTAGTTGGGAATTAGAATTACGAGTTTCCAATTGCCTTGGGAAACGTTATCAGTCTTCGATTCGGGTACCGTTACTAAGATGACTGGTTTGAAGCTATCTTTTATCGTCTAGTTACATCTCAGTCGATTTATTTTTTTTTATTTCCTTTGGAAGTGAGTTCTTAATCCTTTTAGAACTTGTTAACATTCTAATGTACCATTCGATTTAAATGTGCTACTTCTAACTAATGGGAAACATTTAGAATAAATATATTACCATATACCAGGTATGGACAACTTTGTGGCCTAGAGGGGCAAATATTATTTTCAAAAATATCGAATGTACTCTTGTAACGCAGTTGACCTTTTCTACAAACATAGGAATTACATGTTATTGATCTATGAAGCGCATAATTGGTGGATGCGCTGTACTCAGTCAGCCTTGTACCATTCTCATCACACACATAGCCAATTAAGACACTGCTTTCTTTCCTCTCCCGTCTTCGCATGAATCCTGCTGTTGCGACGAAGGTTCCACCTAAACGCTGTTAGGTGTCAAAACATAATACTTCCTGGCACCTCTCCTCAAATAGGACCTGCCCCTAGTGACCTCAGGCTCACTAGCGATCGATTGTCATACTGACCTTTATGTCTATTTCATTATTCGGTCGGAATCCGCCCGGATAAAGGCAGGTTGGCGAACTACAACTATTATTACAACTACAACAATATAATATAAATTATAATTGAATTTCTGAAGAAAAATTACATGAGGAGAGTTTAAACAAATTGCCTCGATTGGCGAAGGGGCCATGAAATTAATGCAGAGCTCGAGGCCAAAGGCTCCCCATTTTTGATATCAACAAAATTCCTCAGAGAGAAAAAGGAACATTGAGTTTGTTTTCTGTTTTGGGACAAAACTTAACAATTACTAATAAAAGCAGTTAACAAAATTACTGTGAATCAAAATATCTCAAGTTTGTTTCTTGCCATTTAGATGTTAATATTTTCAAGAGAATTTGGGAAACCAAACCTGGCACTCTTTATAGGGAGTCACCCTTAACTCCTAATGCCACCGGGGGCAATTTGACTCTCTACTAGGGATGAAAAGATAGAGGTAGTTTTTCTTCCTTTATTAATACATAAGGAAATAAATAGATTAACTCAACATTAAGAATTGCAATAGTATAAATGAAGGAATGGAATTTATTATATAATAATAATAGAATATAAGATTTTGAACTACGTATTATTATTATCGAAACTACGAAAGCCTTTATTTTTCGCGAATATATATCGCAATAGCAACGAGGGCGTATCACGCAGAAAATCTGTAAGAGAACTGTAAATAAAGTATTAAATATCGAAAAAATAAAACTAAGTTCCAAAAGTGACCAAATATTTAGAAGCAAATCCTTTTGAGCGCCTTGGAGCCTGAAGGGCAAAACTGCTCGTGTTGGGGCCTGGGAGGAAACATAATTCCTCCAAATGTCAGCTGCAGCCACGAGTTTGCGAGGAGAAGAATTTGGTTAGAATAGTATCAATTTTTTAATACCGCAAATCACTTAACACGGTAATTATATCGAGAAAAGTTGAGTTCGTCTTGAAAGAGAGTACGGGGAAGAGGAGACTACTTGTAGAGTACTCTAGCGATGCGGTAGTACATATCCGACGCGCATAATCACAGATGAAAGCAAAATATCTGAGGAAGAGAAGGCAAACGACTGGTGGTTTAGCCCCTTTCTTTCTCTCTCTCTCTCTCTCTCTCTCTCTCTCTCTCTCTCTCTCTCTCTCTCTCTCTCTCTTACCTTGCCGTCGGTGAGAGAGCTTGTGCGATCTGCTTGAGTTCAGCTAGCTAAGCTGGGGGACTTTTAGTCCAGCAGGGTCACCCATGCCAGTAAGGTAGCTTTAGTAAGATCCAGGCAAAGAGTTGTTAAACTTCTCTACTACTTCTTTGATGCATCTCCTAGCATCCCCCTATTAGCTTAATCGATTCTGTTAGCGTTAAGTAGTTTCACCACTGTTCCTCAACTGTCTTAAAAAAAACACAAAAAAACACCCATCTATTATACATAAGTTGTTTAGTTATAAGGACCTCACCAGCTACCTTATGCGGTGTGAGAAGAGAGGCTTTGGAACCTCTGTAAATAACGCCTTGGGGCACTCATAGGTTGCAAGAGACTGAGATTGAAGGGATCTCAGGCGTTTGGGGTACGATTAATAGAGAAATGCTAAGTACCCCTTAGCAGCTTTCTCCTAACGTGTAATGGCCTGACCAGCCCCCTGTAACCGCTACTTGGTGAACAAAGGCTCAACTGCTCTTTGGTGAGAGAGCTTTTGGGCCTTGCTGGTTGCCAGATCGGCAAAAGATCTCGGATTAAGTCGTGGGCGCTTAGCTTTACTATTTGCTTTAAGTTTGACCGTTTTTGGTTGATTAGTAGGGTGAGAGGAAAGCAGTTACACCTCAATCACCCCTGTCGAAAAATCAGAGAAGCATATTACCTGGGGCTCTTGTGTTGCTCAGTTGGGAGCTGCGGCACGATGGGGAACGTCCAGCCCAGGGGAGACCTTAGAGTTGGTGTGCTTGGTCAAAAGGGTATCTGTTGGCCTAACGACTGAAAACCTCCTGAAAATAGGCGGATGTGGCTTGTGCGAGAGAAAATCACAAAAAATACTTTTATGCATATGGTCGGACGTTAAAGTAATTAAGATGACGATGAAGAATGGACCTCAGTTTCGCAAACTAACGTGTGGGAAATGCAAAGTCTACAGATGGAGCGAAAACTTCGGTGACAGGAGTTACAAGGAGCTCACTGATGCCGTTAGTGTCAGTGACTTCTACGAACTCGAGGCACGTCTGCGCGAGCGCATTGACCAGTTGAGAGAGGAGAACTCCCTTCCCAAAAGGGAGGTTCACCTCTTGAGATCGGAGAGGTGTAAGTGCCTAGGAGACTCCCTTCGGAGTCTCCTAGGCACTTACAAAACACTGAAAGACTTCTGGCTCAACGAGCCAAAAAGAAGAAAAGAAAGAGGAAGAAAGGAAAGAAGAAACAAGAAGATAAAGAAGGAAGAGAAAAAGAGAAAGAAACAGAAGTAGAGAACGTAGACACAGAAGAAGAGAAGCCAAAAGAAGATAAGAATAAGAAAAAGAAGAGAAATATAGAGAAGAAAGAGGAAACTGACAAGTCGCTCCCGAAAGGGAAAACTCTGTCCCCTACAGCTAAATGTGCGAGGTTTCCTTATTGGTGATTCTCAAGCACGGGACCTGCAACCCCTGTTAGCGGTCCGCCTTCGCACCAGTGTGAAGGTAAGCTGCTTGCCTGGACGGGAAACACCCAAATTAGAGTAGAGGCGAAGAAATCTGAGATTTCTGAGAGCTCGGTCGTTGCCCTGATGGTAAGTGGCAACGACTTCTACCTCAGAGGAGGTAGGGTAGGCCCTACACCTAAGACTCTTGAGACGGTGATGGGAGCTATTGATGACTGTGGGTTGAAAACCCGCAGACGTGTCGTGGTGGGGATGCTCCAGAGAAGAGGTCTAACCCGGACCGCTCACTCGAGGAACGTCTCTTTGAACTGACTACTGGTAGATCTTTGCACGGCGGAGGGGGTCTTTTTTGTGGCCCCTTACCGCACCTTTTATGGTAGGAACGATCTCTACCAAAGGGATGGGGTGCACCTTTCCTTTCAAAGAAATGCTGTACTCTGTAACATGATCCAGGATTTCGTAGAGCGGACCCAAAGAAGTGTCAGGCCCAGAGTGAAAGTAGAGGTGCGCCAGTACGCCCGTGTCACTCCTGGAATGATCTACTCGGAGGTCGCTAGAAAGGGTGCCACCACGCCACCAACAGGAAATAGAGAGACGAATAAGACGGGAAACGGAAGAGCGTAAGGAGTCCTACATTTAGAGACTCTCTGAAAGTTCTTTTGTTCAATGTAAGGTCATTCAGGAACAAGTTTCTTGAACTTCGTGGCCTCGTATCGACGGAAGAACTTGAGAAGGTGGCCATAACAGAATCGTGGGTAAAAACGTCGAACCGAGGTTTTGAGGGTGAATTCACGATTCCCGGTTACCAACTCTTCCTAAAAGACAGGCTAGACAGAGAGGGTGGCGGTGTAATGTTGTATGTTAAGGAAACATTCAAAACGACGAACTGCAACATTATATCCGACCACGAGCTACTAGGTGTAGACCTAGAGATAGGTCCTGTCAGATACAGGACCATGCTGCTTCACAGGTCCCCTGCCCAACTCGTTGAAAAGGACAAGGTTCTCTACCGGCTGCTGGGTGAACTTGTTGATGACAGAGTGTGTATCGCCATGTATGACTTCAATACCCAAGTTGACTGGGAAACCAGAGAACCCTGTGGCGAGAACGCACTACTCTTGGAGTTCGCGAATAACGAGTTCCTGACGCAATGGCTGAGAGAGCTGACGAGAGGCAATAATACCCTCGACTTAGTTTTCACCTCTGAGTATGACATCGTTGAGGATCTCTCTGTTGGCGAAGAGCTCGGTGGCAGTGATCACTGACTAGTCAGATTTATAGTCAAGGTCCCCAATGTAGTCTGCGACTAGTAAATCGAGGAAACCTGATTTGAGAAGAGCAGACTTTCCAGGTCTTCGTGCTGGATTGACTGATGCGAGGCTAGAAGTATGCGAGGAATAGATTCAAAACTATGTTCATTATCTTCAATCACGATTCATCCCTTTGAAAAGCCTTCGTCGGTCTTCTGTTCAACAAAAGTGTTTTAATCGAGAGGGAGAAGAGAACGGTGTACCGGTAGTCAAAGATTTCTGGGGACTTTGACGAGTACCGTAGCCTTGCTTGGATAGTGCTGTCCAGCATAAGGGCGGCAAAGCGTGTTGAGGAGCTCCGAGGGGCGAAACTTTGCAAGGAGAATCCCAAGGAGTTCTTTGGTTATGTAAACCACTCAGATGTAGAAAATGTTAACCTCCCGAACGACTACTTCTCTTCAGTGTTTACTCAATTGTGTTGTCCCATCCCCCAGATTCTTACTTGGGGAAAAACTGGAGGAAATGGACTTCGCCCAATGAGAAAGAGAAAAAAAAGATCACTGATCTAAAGACGAATAAGTTTCCTGGCTCGGACGGGTTTCTACCTAAAGTGTTGAAAGAAGTGTGCGATGAATTGTCACGACATTTGAGCACAATCTTCAACATGTCAATCCGGACTAGATGCGTTCCCAGAGACTGGCGTGAAGCGGAGTCGTTTATAGAGGCTTTTGAGGTAGATCCTATCGATTTTTATTTATTATGTGGTCATGAGAATCAACATACGGCCAAACAGACATAGCCTGTTATTAAGGCAATTTTGATCTTGTTTGGAACCAGGCCTTATTTTTTACTCTTAATATTTTTACCATTTTGTTTTTTGTTTTTTTTAATTAATCTTTTCTTTCTTTTTCATATATTATTTTTTTTCTTTATCGCCCACTCCTCTATTCTCTATTGTTTAAATGATCTCTTCATCTGGTTTCGGTTTCTACAATGCAAATACTTTAATATTATTTTTTTTTCTATTTAGTATATTTTATAAAGTTTATACTGATGGACACAATTCACTAGTTTGGGTGTGTACACTTATTAAGGAAAGATTTCGAAAATATTAGTGAATTAATCACCGGTTGATAAACTATAAATGTCACCCTAGAGAAACCTAATAAAGATAACAGTAGAAAACAAAATTTTAGGCCTATCTAAAGTTCATCGGAATATTAAATTTACCGAAAAGTTGTAAAGGAAAATTATGCCATATAATGCGTCCTATAACTAAATTATGTATTAACATTTACTAATTTCTAAATAATATACATTAAATAAAAGCCGCAGGGGTGGGGTGGACTCGTTTAACTTCATCAGAATTCTTTTGATTATGGAGAATAAATAATGAAAGGAGTTTAACACTGATTTTGAAGTACCTAAAGGGTTGGTTGATGTGGTAAACATTACGATCGGCGGCGTGAAGGATGGGACGAAAACTCTTTCTTCCGTGTTCCAATATGTTTCACCTTTTTGAGTAAATTCAAGGGGACTGCTCGTGGGGAGTTTAAACACTGCGGTGGACCCCCCTACGATAATCCTCAGTTTCAATCAATTGGGGGGGGGTATGGGCGGCACAGTCCCCAGTATATAATCATAATTGTTTGTAGAATAATGTTCTAACGTTTTTTTACGTTTTTATTTAACTAAATCATTTCTGCGACTATAATCGTTTTGCAAATTATAGTGGGGGGAGGGGGTCTGACGTCAGAAATGAATGAAGAGTGAATTTTTATTTTGTTTTTCACTTAATGTCTTTTTATTATCCTCATTTTTATTTGTCAATATATTTTTTCCCATTTTACTATTTTTATTACCTTTTTTATACATTTAAATATACTTTGGTAGATCGTTTAGAGGAACTAGCTTTTGTGGAGGAGACACGAATTTAGGCGCCAAATTCAGTTTCAACCTGGCTTTGTTGTTTGGAATTTGCCTTTCGTCTATTATTATTATCGAACTTTCTGCTTTATTTTCAGATCGAGAAAAGTTGTTAACATTTTTAGACCATCATAATTTGCTTAAGTTAAAATCGATTGTGAAGTTTGTAGTCAGGCATTAGAGATTAAAGATAATTATGCATTTAGATGTACAAAAACTAAACGTGACTACGCGATCGCCATTTTTTGAAATACCAGCTTTGAATGGGACTTTTTTCTCTCAAATTAGCCAAAACGGGAATTAAAGAAAGATTCCACGTTTTCGTCACCGCTATTTCTGAAGTATACCCACCGCAATAAAGTAAGTAAACAGCGTTTTTCGTCTGGTTATTTTCGGGCATTTTTGTACAAAAATGGCGCCGGGTATATTTGAACTAGGACTCAAACGCGCATGAATATGCATGCACGGGTGAACGAAATATACACATATACACGCACAAAAATACACTTTTTCGGGCGCGCCGCTGATCTTTATGTTTACCTTTGATATTTCCATGTTTTAAGTTCTAAGTTGCATAATTTTGAATAAGAAGGGCGCAAACGTTTTAGGATATTAAATCATGTTATAATTCTTCGCATCGTTGTAATTTTGTCATATGAGTAATATTTGGATGGCGGAAACGGTGAGACGAAAAATCAATATTTGGACTCACTTTTGTTTCGCAAGAATTCTTCAACCCGTCCAAGTTCCGATTATTTACGGTTTTTGTTTTGTTATTATTCTCATAATTAAGCTATTTGATGTGTTAAGGGGGTAAGTTGGGTTTGTTAATTTTATATAATATATAATTTCACAGAAAGTTTATAAAAATGACAATTTGTGTTTGTTGCGAGCCCATCTTTAAATGTCATGGGATGGTCTAAGTTATGCTCACTCGTTTGAAGAGAGCGAACCAAGGAAATTTGTTTTAAAGGTTAATATTAATTCATTTTTATGTAAATATCTTTAAAATAATTTAGCATAATAGCTAAAATTCAAAATGGCATACGGGAGAAACAGTCTGTACTTTTCCTCTCTTCGGGCCCCCATCTCCCCATTCGGAGTAAAACGATTCGTATGCGATATTGTGCCATATATCATCTCAACACAAACACCATTTTCATTATGGAAACTATTTGTCAAAGTTGTTTCAACGTTCGCGATCTTACTCGTTTATGTGAGGTTAATTTAAAGTTTATTAATTTCCTTTTTAACATAAACTTATAAAAGAATACGTCGTGTGTCTAACTTGTGGGATTGGATGGGCTTATCTGATTCGGCGGGGAAACATGTTTTGGTAATTCTACAGATTAAAGCCAAAAAGAATCACCTACAAATCGTTTCACTCCAATTTAACTGGTTTACCATAGTGACGCAAGTTAGAAACTGTGTGAATCTTTCGTTATTTGGAGAGTCCAAAATTCAAGAAACGCTCGCGCCCGTTGACGATTCTTTTGGCGTTGATCTATAGAATTAACCAAGCTAAACATATTTAAATAAGCACTACCCCTAACCTTCTTAAAAAAAAGAACTAATTTTAACCTTGTAAACAAACCCCTTTGGTTTGCTAGCTTTAAACAAGTGAGCATAACATATACTGAGGCATGGCATTTAAAGATGGTGTCGTTGAAGAATTCTTGCGTTTCTGAATCGATTTTAAACATTGACTTTTTGTGACTTTATAAGGATAGTATCCCCCCCCCCCCGCGATGAAAATACTCTACATGGACACTATTACAATGACACAGAGAAGCATGACATGATTTAGTAGCATCAAATGCTTGCGCCAGTCTTATTCAAAATTATCCCAAGTTGAAAAGAAATCTGTATATTTATATTAATTTATTGTCTTAAAAATAAACTTTATATATATATATATATATATATATATATATATATATATATATATATATATATATATATATATATATATATATATATATATATATATATATATATATATATATATATATATATATTTCCATGTTTTATTAAAGACCAGGTCTAGTTGAACCTTGATTAGCTTCTCTCTTTGCTTTTTCTAATTTCCTTATTATTCTTTTTTCGTCTTGCGAAAAGTTATAGATAAGTATTCCGATATTCATTGTTTATTTTAGCTCGCTGAGCTTTCGGTGACGTTTGACCGTCTTCGGAGCGAATTAATTTTGCACTGGTTAAACCTTTAAAGGCATTACATTTATATACTAAAGATAATTTAGATAATGAAAAGAAGGGGGAATGTGGTTGACAGGAAGTAGTTCGAAAAGGTACATTTGGGAATGGGATTTCGGTCATTATTGACCGTTAATCCGTAAAGAGTTTTAAGGTTCTCTGGGTGGCGGTCAATTGGGCATTAATCTTCGGGTTTTCTTCGTGGATTAGGATCGCTTCCAGGATATGAAGGCGTGTGCGGTCACTTCTCCTTTTGATAATGGTGTTTTGTACTAAAATTTCTCGTGTTAGTTGAATTCCATGTTGCATGTAGTGGTTCTTGATGGTGCCGTTTTGCAGATGCAGGGTGTGTCTACGAGATAGGTATGTGGTTGTCATTCCAATGTATTTATTTGAATTATGAAGTTTGCAATCTTCATGCGGACAGGTGAATTCTTAAATTACATTGGAAGTTTTTAATTCTTTTTTCGTCAAATTATGAAATCTATTTCGTTATACGACTAACGTTTGTGATCTGTTCTTTTTCTTTCTAGGTAAGGGAAAATCAGTACTTCTTGGAATGCAGCTTAGAAATTCACATTTTTTTATGAACTACTACAAAGAGGTAATGGTGAGTATATTGATGTAATAATTTAAGCAATTGGGTAATTTTAGCAAGGGCTCCAGATTTGTACATTTTGACTGTCTGCAGTAAACAGTTAACTATAGAATTCTTTATAATCACTAAATTTCATACTATTTCTTGTTCTATTTAGTTCTAATCCTTCTTATTTCTTCGATATCCTCAATCTACCTCACCTTTTTTACGCCAAGAAAGAACCAATTACACTAGCCAACAAATTTTAACTTTGTTTCTCCTATTTGAGTAAATGTTATTGTGGCTAACTAATTTCGGTGCGCTGATTCCAAATATGTGCTCAGATTTGCCCTGACACGTAAGGTTCCTGGGCAAAGGTTTGGAATCAGGGCACCCTATTTTGCATTATATACGTCCTTTTGCAGACCCAGACAAGATATGTATTACATATAAAAGAGGTAGTACTCACCTAACTATGAATTTCTTCAAAAATGTTTGAGACTCTTGCTCTTGCGCTTGTACGTGGATATAGGATCTTCCCGTTGTAGGAACCAGCAGTAGTCCCCCATCATGTTTTCGTTGAAACGGCCTTGGTACCTGCATTCCATCATAGCGATATCTCGATGGAACCTTTCCCCATGTTCGTCACTAATATCACCCATATTAGATGGAAATAAATCTTGATGCGAATGCAAGAAATGCATCTTAAGAGACATCCGACACCCCATTCGTTGATAGGCCTTAAGCATGTTGTCCACTAGTTCTTCATAGTTTTCAGCCCTATGATTACCAATTACAGGTAGAAAATAATATTCAAAATTTAAGTGATTATAGAATGGCTAGGAATGAGTTAAATAAGATTATAAAGAAGAACAAAAGGGTGTCAGAAATTAAATTAGCTCAGGATAGCAACAAAGATCCTAGAAAGTTCTATAGTTAATATAAAACTAATAACAAGTCTGGCAGAGTTAAAATAGGACCTATCAAATATGAAGGGTTTGTGAGAGAAACTGATGAGGAAATAGTTGAGGTACTAAATGGTCATTTTGCATCAGTATTTACAAAAGAGAAACTAAATAGTCCTATGTATAGTACTCATAGGTCAGGAAAAGAGGTATTTACTAACATTTGTGTGGATCGGAGGATGATAAAAGGACTAATAGGTGATTTAGATACTACCAAGGCCTCCGGCCCTGATAATATTCATTCTAGGATACTTAAAGAAGGGGTAGAAAGTATCTCAATAGCTCTGGACAAGTTATATACTAGGTCATTGGAATATGGAGAAATACCCGATGATTGGAAGAGAGCGAATGTAGTCCCCATTTTCAAGAAGGGTAGTAAAGAGGATCCAAATAACTTTAGACCGGTTAGCCTAACTCCTGTAGTCTGTAAAATTCTTGAGAAAATAGTTAAAAAAGGGATTTGCCAACATCTAGAGAGGGAGGGGTTAATCAGCGATGCTCAGCATGGGTTTAGATCAGGTAGATCATGTTTGACTAACTTACTAGACTTTCTGGAGTTTGTAACAGATCAAGTAGATAAGGGAGAGAATGTAGATATAATTTACTTAGATTTTAGTAAAGCATTTGATAAGGTACCACACAGGAGACTAGTTCATAAATTAAAAATGATTGGGATATGTGGGGGTGTTTCAAATTGGATAGCTGAATGGCTGAAAGACAGGAAGCAAAGGGTAGTGCTAAATGGTGTAAAGTCAGAGTGGAGGATGTTATCAGTGGGGTTCCTCAGGGATCAGTTCTCGGTCCATTATTATTTGTCATCTATATAAACGATCTTGGGGAGGCAGTTAATAATAAAGTGTCAATTTTTGCGGATGATACCAAATTAGCAGCTGTAGTTAAAGATATTGATGATAATTTTAAAGTGCAGGGGGACTTAAATAAATTGTTATCCTGGGCACATAAGTGGCAAATGACTTTCAACCTTGATAAGTGCAAAGTTATTAACATGGGAAAAGATAATAGAGAATTTAACTATGAAATGGATGGGCATTGGCTGAGCTCAGTAGAGGATGAGAAAGATCTAGGAGTAGTAATAGATAAGTCATTAAGGTTTTCTAAGCAGTGTATTGAAGCAAGAAATAGGGCAAATAGAATGCTGGGTTTTATTAAGAGAAATGTCAGTTACAAAAGTAAGGAGGTTATTCTTAAACTCTATAACTCTTATGTTAGGCCACATCTAGAGTACTGTATACAGGCATGGTCCCCACATTTTAGACACGATATTAACCTTCTTGAGTCAGTGCAACGGAGGGCAACAAAGATTATTCCTTCCCTGAGGCACCTTGAATATGAAGATAGACTGAGGGTATTAAATATGTTCTCGTTCGAAAGGAGGTGTGTGAGAGGGGATATGATTGAGCTCTTTAAAAAATTTTCCGGGATAGATAAATTGGATGTTAGCAAGTTTTTTGAGTTAGATGATGGAAATCGGACTAGAGGTCACCACTTGAAAATTAAAAAGCAAGGGTGTAGGTTGGATTTAAGAAAATATTTTTTCACCAATAGAGTGGTAGACTTCTGGAACAAATTGCCGCAGAGGGTAGTAGGTAGTCCAAATCTAAATGTATTTAAGAGTAGGTTGGATGAGTTTATGGGAAGGGAAGGTTGTGATGGTTCCTAAGTTTTGTATATATTAATATTGTTTGTATATATCTATAGCTGCATGATTTAGTTCTTGACAAGCCTTGATTGGTGATACCCTTGTTTCTGGATGCAATCCTCTGGATGTAGTTTTCCTGGGAGTTTGGGTGCCTTGAAAAAGAGGCCGCTTGACTCGGATGACCTATGATGAGCCCTTGTGGCTTTTGTCATCCGTTATATTATATTGTGGGGGACTTTGATTTTGTCTTCCCCTGGTGATGGTGCTTTTTGTGGGTGGGTTTTGACGGAGGCGGATGACCTTTGATAGGCCCTTGTGGCTTTTGTCATCCGTGTAATTATGTTATGTTATGACGTTCTGCACTACATGGACAAATGAATCCCATGCTACCAACTCAAGTGGAGTTAGTTTATTTCTGAACTCCCTGTCATGCATCAATTCTCTGATCTCTGGCCCTATAAAAATGGCAGCTTTAAGTTTAGCATCGGTTTTCTTTGCGCCAAATTTCTCTTTGAGATACTGGAATCCATCAGAATCATGGGCCATTGCTTTAACAAAATTCGTGATAAGGTCAAGTTTGATATGAAGTGGTGGAAGTGGATCTTCTGTTGATATAACAAAGGCAGGTGCTTCACATTGTATCGGCCAACTATGTGTTCTTCTCTTTCGGGCCACCTTTTGACAATATAATGATTCCTGTCATCACGGCTGTTCCATAGGCATAAGAAGCACATATTCTTTGTATATGCTAGCTGCAGTCCAAGAAGTAAAGAAATTACTTTTAGATCACCACAGATATTCCACTTATGATGCGAGTAATGAACACCTTCCAAAGTAAATTTCATTGAGTCATATATCTCTATCATCCCAACAATAAGTGCGACAGGAATTGAAAGTTTTTTTGTTACCATTGCGTAGCAACACAGCTTTGAGGCTAGCAGTGCTTGCATCGATGAATAGTCTCCTTTCATCAGGTAAATGCTCGTTTCCTACCTGATTCATGAGGCCATTAACATCAGTACAGAAACAAGCACCATCTTCTTCTTTATAGAAGGCAGCTAAGGCCTCATGGCGTTTACGGAAAGTAGATATTTCTCCACCGTCATCTAGAAGATTCCATTTCTGTAGTCTGGAGCCCAACAGTTCTGCGTTCTCCTTTGACAATGACAAATCTCTCACCAAATCATTCAATCTTTCTCGATTTATCAACTGGATCTTCTTTTCCTTAGAATCATCCTCATACATTTTATCGTCATTGTTATCCTCCTTTTCAGGCGATGAATCATCTTCTTCAACTGCACTAGCTTATGGAGGAACCGGGATTGGCATCTCCATGATATGGGGGACTGGTTTTATAGCTGACTTACAATCTGGATATACAATTTTTGACTTGTTCTTATTTGAGAATCTCGCAATATTTGTCATACAAAAGTAGCAATCAAAAACATGATTTGTTGGCTCACGCCACACCATTTAACCACTGTGTGAGACCGGTATAACATACAATAAAAGATTTCTGAGGTGCCCAGGGCTTGTCTTGGTCACCAACTTTACAACCACAATAATAATTGTATGCAGTTTTCACTCTTTTAGCTCAATTTTTCCGCTGAAGCTTGGAGTATATCTTCCACACATATAACAAAAGTTGTCTGGGCTATTTATACATCCTCGCCGTTTCATGTTTTCAACTTAGTTTGTATATATCCTGTTATATACTTTTGTACAATCTTATTTCATTTACAAATTAATTGAGAGATAAATCTGAAAGAAAAATGCAATTAATCACTGTATGTAAATACCGTTTCAACACCACTACTATAATGGTTAAATTTGAAAACGTGATAAAGCATGAGTGTAACGCAGGAACCAAACACACACAACACATCCTCTCACTACGGTAGCCGAAGCAACACTGCCTATATGTTTAACTAAAGAGTATGTGTGTAACTCATGAACCTTACGTGCTAGAACAATTCTGATTACAGATTCGGAATCAGCATACTTGGTTTAGTATAAATCACAAGCTAATACCCCAGTAGCAAAATCATTGTTGACTAGTGTTATTGGTGAAGAAGGCGTATTAAATTCAGTGAATCCTATATATCAAAATATCGATAATTCTCGATCATTTAAATTTTATGATTTTCTAAGAAGAAATAACAAGTAAGCAAATATACCCCGATGATTATTTTTAACGCCCATCTGGGGACTGCCCACAAGAACATAAGTCGCGTAATTAACTAATGTTAGGCAGATTAAAACAAATAGAAAAAACAAACCCAGAACAAAAAACAAAGTAAAAAAATAAGCAAACAAAAACAAAATAAGTAAATAGCAAGAAGAAGAACGAAATACGTTGAAGTGTCTAATTTGAAATTTCTGGTTCAAAAAATTGATTTTGATATGCCGGAATTTTGAATTAACTGTCGGGACTCGTCTCATAAACAATAACAATAAAAAAAGATAATCACGGTGAGAAACTGTCTCAATTTATTCATTAAGTATATGCAGTGGAATCAATGAATCCATTTAAAAGTAATATAATTACTTTTATAGGCACTGTAATTGTTAATTACTTTACATTATTCTATTTTTATTTCATCTTCAATTTCTTTATGTTAAAAAAACTTTAAAGGAATATATAAAAAGTGAATTTTATAAACAGGATTGTTTACAAACATTTGTCCGGTGAATGTATTAGGGTCTGTCGTAGGTAAAGTATTCTCTCGTCGTTTCTTCTCGTAGGCGGGGTTAAGTGATCAGCGAGCTTCCTTAGGATAAAGGAATATATATATATATATATATATATATATATATATATATATATATATATATATATATATATTTAAAATGACTGACAACTTTTCTTCTTGAATATAATAACTTTTTAGGACTGTCTTTCGCAGATGTTCAAAGTTTTTAGTAGTAGATCTATAGTGGTAGAGATAGTTTGGTGAAAACACACCGTTGATATTTTGCCCTGGTGATTGGCGCATCTCTTGCATTATTTATTTTTTTTTTTGCACTCTTTTGAATCTTAATGCTTTGACAATTCTTGCTTTTTGAGATACTCTTTATTTATATATATATATATATATATATATATATATATATATATATATATATATATATATATATATATATATATATATATATATATACATACATATATATATATATATATATATATATATATATATATATATATATATATATATATATATATATATTAAAGTTTTTATCAATTATTATTATTAAACCTTTTGTATGCACACATCTATATACTTCTTTTTTTCATCTATATTTATTCAAAAGTTTATACTTTCATTCAAATTTGACATATATTCTAACAATAAACTTTCCTTCAAATTTTAACATATATTTGATCTAACTTTAAACTTTCATACAAGTTATTACATAATTTTTCAAATTTTTATACTTTCATACAAATTTTTACATATTCCTATATAAACAATCTGTTTATTTTTAATTAAAAAAATACATTTACGTATACGTTTTTTTTTTACTTTATATAAACATATTTTAAATAATTATATATTTTTGAGGCGTTCAAGCCTTTGTATTCTAGTTGTGGCTGAATTAGTACATTTTAATTACCTATTAAAAACTTTTGTCAACATAAGCGATTTATAATTTAAGACAGATTAAGGATTTAGGTCATAAGTTGGAGTTTTTAGGATAGTCTATGTAAACCGTTCAGTCAGTTCCGTAGTAGCAGTTCGCCTGCCACTTGGGAAGTTAGTCCATGTAAACCGTTCAGTCAGTTTCTCAGTAGCAGTTCGCCTGCCACTTGGGAAGTTAGTCCGTCGTGTGATTTTACGCTTTAGTCTTGTCATGTCAATGTCTAAGTCCAGGTCCAGGTTTGGCAGTATTTCGGTTTCTACTTTGTCCCATGTCTTCTTAACTTGTGATTGTATTAAAGTGTTGATTGGTTGTAATCCCGCTCTTCTGTGTAGTGTTCTCTGTGATATGCATTCCCGTCTTCTTGTATGGTTAATAATCAAGGAGGCTTTATTCTGTACCCTCTGCATAGATCTCAGTGTCATGATCCCTGAGGTTTGGTTGATTACCGCTGGATATATAAGCTTTGGTTTAACGTAGCAAAGGTAGAGTTTCTTTAAGTTACTCTTGCTCAGTCTGCGGAAACAGAACAGTTTCACCAATTCCACCAGTGCTAAGTTGGTCCGGTCTGTAACGTGATGCTTATACCCCTCGAACGGTAAGTTTGAGCCCGAGCACTGTGCCCTCCTAAGAGTAGTGGTGGTTTCGATCGCCAACATAAATGTCGTCGTATATCGTGCGGCTCATGGGGATAATGACGAACTTTTGGACGTTCGTCTTTATCTTCCATTTACATTCGTACAAGTCTATGTTTTCGATCTCCGCCGCCGTCTCTGCAGTTTGCACTAGGTCGTTGTTGTAAGTGCTCGGTACAATCTGCGTGATGTCATCTGCGTATTGCAGATACATCGCGTCACCCTTGATTGGTGATGGAAGGTCGATCGTGAAGATGCTATAGAGTAGAGGGCTGAGGCAGCTACCATGGGGCTTATCCCATTGTTCGCTAGCATGGCATTTAGTTCATTTGTGAACGTCCCTGTGTTTATAAGGTTCCGCGCGTGCATGTATATTATGCAGGTCAATATCTTGATTGGCATCTCGCTGTTAATATTAAAGTATACCTTCTTCGCTTCATATTCGTTTAGGGCTGCCTTCGCGACCTGAGCGTATGTGGTGTTTTTTTTCTAGTCATTTCGGCTTCTCTCTTTTCGTTGGCCTTTTGTCGCATAATTTCTTTTTTTAACGGGCATACCATGGCTATGGCCCTGTGTCCCATCTTGCAATTAGCACATCTTTCCTAGGGGCTCTTACACCTCCTCCAGTTATGGCCCAGCTCGCCACATCGAGAACATGAGAGCATGTCTCCTGTTCTTCTTTGCACTCTCTGGGTGTGTGACCTTCCATCTTAAAGCACATTTGTAATGGGATAAAATCTTCCCTCTCAATTTTATCGCTGCTTATCCTTTTGTTAAACAGCTAGAGCCCTGCTTCCTTCGCCTTCTTTGGCATTGCTGTTTCAGCGAATATAACTTTGAATATATGGATATATTCGTTGTTTTCTAATCGGTTTTTTAACTTTACAACCTCCGAGAATTTGGCCCAGCTGTGGTTTCTCTCTATTTCTGTTTCGATTTCCTCCTTCCGTGTTGTCCGATCCATGGATCCAACCTTCTGCAAATAATGCTTCGGTGGGTCAGGATTTGTGCTGGGATGTTTGGTTGGAGGTTTATTGTTTTAGGGCATCGATTGAGGATTCTTTTGTCAGCGCCTCGACGTCGCTTTCTTTCTCGAAAATTGCGATGTAGCCCGTTGCGACCTCTATTAATCTTATTAGGGAGATGTTTAGCTTCCCAAAGACCAATGCGAAGACTTTTCCTCTCTCAAGTCTCTCTTTGCCTGGCAGCGTCCGAAGAGGAATCCTTGTTGTATTGGTGAGCTCCATGGTTGAGGCCATGGAGCTCTGAGCTTTCCCCACCGTATTCCTCTTTGTTGGGTTTTTAATATAACTGCTTCTTTCTTCCTTTTTAATCTTGAGTTGGGTTTACAGTAGTGTCCTTTTTTCTTTTTGTTGATGTCCTCCCCGCTCCGGGGTGTCACCGCCTTCGCAATTGTGAGTTGCCTTAATGGGATGATGATGTTGAGGGGATGAACCTGTGGGAGGGGGGGCTTACGAGGTGTGATTGTATGGCGGACTTTTTGTTGGTTAGTGTGCAATCAACCAGCACTAAACGGGGGTGCTGCCCCTCGGGGGTTTGGGTATGAGAACAGCATCCGGCTTACATAGAGACGGGTGTACTTCCCTCTTTAGTCCTGGCTGGCCCCCGGGGCTACCCCGGAGCTAGCAGTTCTGCCCCTTGTCCAGCTGCATCTGACACTGGGTTCTACAGTGGCCTAATCCTCAAACCTGCTTTCCCCAGTGCCCTCAATTATGCCTCTCTCACAGAAGTGCATAGTTGGAACGAGACGATGAAAGGCAGTCACAATCGCTAGTGTGGCTCCACAACGGAGTGGGGGGGGGGGGAGGTTTAGGCGCGCATACTGTTAATTGGGTACCAGAGTAAAATTATTCTTCCTTCAGTTCTTCTTCCAGGTGAAGGTAAAGGAGAAATCTAGATGCATTTGGTAGGAGAAAAATTGACCGCTGCCTTTACTTCCTTTGCCGGTTTGCTTGTGTACTTCTTCAGCGTATTTAAGTGTTGGCTTTCTGATCCGTCGACTGTCTTTCAAAGAAGAAAAGGTGTGAGAGAGTGTAAAAGGCTAGTGCATCCAGAGTTATCCCGCCCCATCTCCTCTCTTCTGGCCCACTGTCGGGACCAGAAATGAGGAGAGGGGCGAGAGAGCCCGGACTCCTCTTTTATTTCTTCTAAGTTGGTTGTATAGGTCTCTACTAAGTCCTTTCCTCTGTATTTGTTCAGAGATAAGTCTTATTTACGTATTTTTATTTATCATTTCCTGTGACCATCTAAAGTTTTGGATCGTTCTAAATGCTCTTTTTGGAACTGCTTTTACATTTGCTCAAATCAGTGTGCTCCCAATTTCTCTAAGTTCCTCGTCGATTTCTTCTATAGTCGCTTCGATGAAAATCCTTAGTTTATATTCTCTTAAAACTTATTTGTACTTTGTCCAGTCTGCCTGGTGATAGGCTTTCCATTTCTTACCTGGCTTCTGTATGGGATTCTAGTTAATGGTAAGTAGTGTAGCTATGTGGTCGTTGACCAGTGTGTCAACCGGTTCCAAGTGAAAATTAGATGGCTAGTTAATGTTTGCGAGGCTGATATCTGGCTTACTTGTTGTTCTGTTATGTATATACGAGGGGCGGTCAATAAGTTTTGCGAATCGGTAGGGCAAAACAGAGGAAGGGGGATGGTTGTTTGTGGGGGTGTCAGGACAAGTTATGACAAGTCAGGACCTGCAGCCGCACACCCCTGCATCGTCTATTTAAGAAGCAGTAGCTAATCGCAGATCGTTAGTCACAAATTTTTCAACAATGGAGAAGGTTGAGCACCGCGCACTGATCAAATTTTTGACCAAGGAAGGCAAGAATGCAAAAGAGATCCATGAACGAATGGTTGCAGTGTACACTGACACCGCCTCTTCCTATGCAACCATTGCTCGCTGGAATAGGGAGTTCCGCCATGTTCATGACTCCCTTGAAGATGACCCCGTCCAGGACGCCCGTCAGACGTGACCAATGAGGCCCGTGTGGAGAGGATGATTCTCGAAAATCGACTGGCGAAGGTCGAAGAAATCAAGCGAGAACTTGGAATATCACATGGAAGTGTTATGAACATCATCCACGACAATTTGGCCATGACCAAGGTCTCTCCCCGTTGGGTCGTTAGAAACCTCTCGAAACCTCACGCCCCATGATCGACTTCAACGTCGTCAAAGTTCGGAGGAGCTGCTGCTCCTGTACAACCAAGACCCGGCGGGATTCGAGTCGCGCATAGTGACAGGTGAGGAAACGTGGGTCCATCACTAGGATCCCGAGACCAAGCTCGAAAACATGGCCTGGAAGCACAGGGGCTCTCCGACCCCCATTAAGTTCCGGACCCAACCTCAGCCGGGAAGATCATGGCCACCATCTTCTGGGATTATGAGTGTTGATGGTGGATTATGCGCCTCGTGGAAGGACCATCACAGGCCAATATTACGCCGAGGAATTTGCTGGGTTGAAGAAGTGCCTCCGTCAGAATCGGCGCGGCAAGTGTTTCCGTTTGTCTCTTTAGGTCTTGTTTATCGTTCCTTCTTCTTTCTCTCGTTCTGTTCCCGTCTACATATGATTACTTCCTTTCATTTCTGCGATAGTGATACCGATGGGATCGGGGTCTGCTGTCGTTGGGTTGATGTCTTATGTGAGCTGGATCTGGATCTTCTTTTTTTGGGGGCTTTCCTTCTGGTGACTCTAAATTCGTGGGCGGATTCTTCCGCGCTGCTATCCGATTCAGTTTCTTCAGTATTTGAGTCTTCATTGTTTTCCTCCTGCGGTTTTGCTTCTTCCACTAGTGCTTTTGTTGTTTTATCACTAATCTCCACCTTAAATATTGCTAACGAGTCCACATCCTTGGGAAAGTTCATGGGTTCTAAACGGTTGTCCTTGAGCATTCCGTTTAGGGTATTCGCGTAGCTTCCGGGGTTGGCAATGTTCAATATGTGTGAGTGCAAGATACAGGTCAGTATCTTGACATTCAATGTTCCGTCTATGCTGAGTTGTGTTTCTGTCTTTTGGTTGTTTACTGTATTTTTTTGTCGCCGAGGCGTATGTCATGTTCTTCTGTCCCTTCAATCTCTCTTCGTTCTCCTTTTTTTATTGTTTTTTCTTTTCGGGCATGTTATCACCATTGTCCGATTTGGTCCTCTATTGTTTATGCACTGTTTGGTCGTACTCTGGCATGATCGGTAGGTGTGCCCCTCCATCCCGCACTCCGAACATAGCGTGAGGTCTTTTGGGGGACATTCCGCCGTTATGTGGTCTTCCATTTCGTAACAACGGAACCATATCTGTATGTTTATGAATGCGTCTCGCTGGATGTTGGTCTGCAGGATCCTAGTGTAGAATGCATTAAGTCCTTTATCCATGATTTTGGTAGCCATTTCGGTATTTTTGCAGACGTGAGTATGATCCCTGAATTTTTATATTGTCATTAATTTTCAACCACGGTTGATTTGCTTCCAACTCCTCCTTAATATACTGAAGAGTGTTCATTCCTACCTATGGCTCAACCTTCCTGCATACGACTGATCTATTGGCCGTGATATGTGGGGTGGTTTTCGCTTAAAGGTCAAGTTTGTTGAGTGTGATGCTGCCCGCTGAGGATAGGAGTTTCTCGACATCCTTTTTTTTAGGGCAGATCACGATGAATCCTGTCGGGACATCAAAGCACTTAATTGGTGGGATTTGCAGGTCAGTAAATATCTGTTGGACTACTTCTTGTGGTCTCTTCCTTCTGTTGGGCTTGAGTCTCAGGGGGAGCCTTTTGATGAATTCCATTTTGGTGTCGGTAATGGGGTGGGGGTAATCCCCCCCCCGTTTCCTACTCTGTAAAATAGTGACAGAATCTAAGAGTCTGAACCCTATTGAGAGTTTACCTTAGTGCCTTAAATACCTGCCTATAACCGCACTCCGCAACCCTCCTACCTTAATGGGCCTATTCTAATAGGCCCTTCTCCAAGGTCTCCGGCTCGTGTCCTTAAGGGACCCCCTTCTTCGTGCCCCCTAACAGGGCTTCCTTCTGGGGTTCACTATACTGTACTATCAAGGAGGTCTGGGCGCAATGAGAGTTGCGTTATGTTGCGAAATGATGAAAGAAGCGTGAGTAAAAAGCGCGAAGGGTGGATAGTACTCTTATGAGGGGAACTACCCCGTACTTAGTCACAGGAGGTCTTGCCAATCAAACTAAGCACGCATTAATATTGGGTGCAGCGACGTGGAAAAGGTTATTTGTGCAAATTTAACACGAACTCGCGTATTCAAATTTTCACAAAACTTTACCTCCTTTATCAGGGAAAACTTTACTAGAGCTCAAAGAGAGAAAAACAACAGATGACCTGAGCCTTCGACTGTCTTGATTGATTGATTGATGAAATATTAGTTAGGAAAAAGATTGGTGTGGAAGATGAGATGATAGATGGTTGGTGAAGAGAGTTTGTAGGCTTTGCCCTGGTAGTGAGGGCTACGCTTTTCATTTATTTAGATTTCTTATTCTTTTTCTATGAATATATATATATATATATATATATATATATATATATATATATATATATATATATATATATATATATATATATATATATATATATATATATGTATCTCCTTAATGTTATACTTATTTTAAGAGATAATATTAATTTTTTATTTTATTTTTTATTCTAATTTTTAAAGTAATACTAAATGAAGTTGTTCAAGAGTCTAATTCTACTATATACATTTATTTAGCTTGCCTTCGACTCATTCATTCATGTTTGTGAGTGTATTTGTTAATATATCGTGTGTGTATTTATTTGTTTAGTGTCGTCTTTTATGTGAACCACGGTGCCAACTGCTCCTCTGAGCATTGTCTCGAGCTGAGAAATTGCCTCTTTCTGGTCACTTTATCCCCTTTGTCCGCTGGGAAGTTTAGACCCTCCGCTAGTTCGGGTGCCGTTTCATTCAGGATCCTCTCCCGTATATAGAGGCAAACATAGATATACCGCAACCGATAATTGGACGAGCTACCAGGAGACTCCTATTCCTAAGTGGAAGTCTGTTCTCCCGGGAAAATCAAGCAGCTATGTATACGTAACAAGGACTAAATTATCCGATGACCGAAAAAGACTCCACAACAAAGACTCCCCGAAAAGAGAAAATCAAAAGAGGCGAAGTGCCCACAACAGGCGAATTAAACAAAACTAAATCAAAATAAAAGTAAAAATTAAAACTAACGAGTTAGCAAAAACATAATTGAAAAGCTTGAATGCTTAAAGACGGAGTACAAAGATTTATTTATATATATATATATATATATATATATATATATATATATATATATATATATATATATATATATATATATATATATATATATATATATATATATATGTATATATATATAGATATATATATATATATATAATAAAAGAAAAAATAACAATAGATAAGAAAACAACAACAAAAGTATCAGCTGAAACACTGACACCATCGAAAGAGGAGGAATAAAAAAGCAATTGAAAAAAGTAAGATGCCTGAGATGCCCACTACAACAGAGCAAAAATAAATATTCTTCACCACTATTTACACCTACAACACATTTTCCCCACTTGTTACATCAATCAATCAATTACTCCTGTGAAGTTGTTCGAAGTGGTCTTCGGGAAACTGAAGATTGCTATGCTCCGTCTTCTCGAGGTCACTACAAGATATGTGGCGATCTGCGAGAAAGAAAAAGATGTGGAGGGTATAATGAAACAAGAGTCAGTAGAGACACTACGCGAAATAGGTCTCCAGGAGATTAGATCCTTCGATTGGGCAACACTCCAAGGAGCAAATAAAGGAGGAAATTATCAAATTCTGGAACAAAAAAGAGTACAGAGTACGCACACGTATTCAAGGTAATCTTTGCGGACACATCGATGGTTCAAAAGGCAAAAGAAAACCAACTCCTGTTTTTTTCAATGCCAAAATCAGCGGAGAGCAGATAGAAAGGGAAGAATTTGCGCCCATACAATTCTCCTTCCGCTCTTACAAGATGGAAAGCCACGTGACAAAAGATTGCCCCGAACCACAGGAGATCTGCTCAAAGTGCAGTGAAGCGGAGCACCACTGGAAGAATTGTAGCAGTGTGAGGGAGAAGTGTGCCAACTGCGGTCAAGGACACTGCTCCATGGCTATGACCTTCCCTCTAAAAAAAGAACTGATACAGAAAAAAGTACAACAAATGAAAGAAGAGCAGACCAGAAAACAAAACACAACGTACGCTCAAGCAGCGAAGGCAGTCCTTACGGAAACGGAGGCTAATAAAACTTACTTAAGGCTAGAAAATGAAAATTCTACCAAAATCCTGACATGCATCCTGTATGCACATGTCACAAATCTTACAAACCCGGGAACCTTTACAAAGGAGCTTAATCAGATGCTCGCTAAAAACTGGATGAGCGAGATGTGGTCCCCTGATAATTCACCATCAGGGGACGTACTCCAATTACAAATGATCCCCAAAGAAATAAGTAGTAAAAGTCAGGAGACAGAGAAGGAAAATGTTAAAGAAGTCAGACAGCCAGATCCAAGGATTGAGGCCAAAAAAGAGAGAGAGGCGGCCGCTAAGGCAGCCCAACCAACAACACAGTGTGTGGAAAAAGAAACAGTCCTCCGATACCACGGATACCTCGGAATCAGAGGGCTCCGTATGTGAGGTGAAACCCCCAAAAGGAAAAAGGAAAAGTAATAAGAAAATAGACGCCGACAAAGTAAACCTCAACATCTACGCCACGGAACAGTTTCCCTTCCCGAAGGACTGGGACACGAATAAAATCTGTGTGGGGATAAAAAAGAAGTACTACAAATGGGACTTCGACGCTCAATGCAACGAGGAAACGGTTGAGGAGGCATTGTTTAACCAAAACATTTGTGGAATTCTCCCCAGCAGAAAGAAAAGGAACGGGAAACGCAAGTCGACAACCCGTAAACACTAAGACGACCTAAGCCAGAACAGAGAAAGGAAAACCAAAACAACAGGTTAAGGATCTTGACCCTCAACGTGAATGGATGGGAGGGGAAAGCCACGGCATACGGAAACATATTCCGTGTGCTTGATCCCGACATCATACTAATCACGGAGCATGGTATCGATACGACTAACTGGCAGTTAAAGATACCAAGCTACAGAGTGGTCTCTAAAAAACATTCTCAGGAGAGGTTTGACGGTGCTGCCCTTGCCGTCAGAAGGAATCTCTCGTTCAGACACCTTCCGGATATGGACGAGTCCGTGGCGGTAGATATTCATACTCTAGTGGCCAAGCTCATAATTGCGGCGGCATACCAACCACCTCGACGAAGATACCTACCTCTCACAAGCTTCTACACCCTGTTTGGCCACGGCAGAATGGTATTCTTTGGGGGCGACCTCAATGTCAGATGCCGAACGGCTGGCTATGGTAACACGAATGAAAGAGGCTATAACTTGGAAATGATTATGCGAAGGAAAAACATCCAGCGTATAGGGGTCGGATTTTCCGAGCTATATCACCTTTCGGTCAGCAACAAAGCCTGACATAATCATGACAAGCAATGGCTTCCCCTTCAACTACCCTAGTGAGCCAGGTCCAACAGTCCCCAGCGACCACATAACGATCTTGACGACCATTTCTCTCGCACCAATCCAGCTTCTAATCCCTCTTTGCAAAAGCTATGCTTCGGCCAACTGGAAACTCTACAAGGAAATCCTTGCTAGATTCAAACCAGCGGACCTAAACGGAGCAAGGCTAAAGAGGATCGACGAGGAGTTCGAGAAGATAATTGCCCACATCATCGAGGCGGATCGAGAGAGTGTACCGATGAAGAGGTACAAAACTTTACCACAACCCAGACTGACCGAGGAAATGAGAGAGGTCGCTAGAGTGCACAGGGAGGTGTACGAAGAAATCAGGAGAGAATGTACAAATCGAGAAAGAAGCTCGCTGCTACGACACCTGAGTGAAGATCTAAAGCAGACTATTAACCAGCAACAGGCTGAGATCTGGGACAGCCTGATTGAAAAAGTAGACAGCGAGGTGAGACCTGATGCGTTCTGGCGATTTGTGAACAAGTTAAAAGGTCTTATAAGTAAAGAAAAGACCCGCATTAAGGAGGGCGATGACAACTTGGAAGACCCGGCGGTTTTGGAAGAGAGATTCCGCACATTCTGGAAAGATGTCTTCACGATAACACCAGAAGACAATGCGGAATTCAACCAGGAATTCGAGAGCCAACTGATTGAAGATCTTAACATCGCACCTCTCACATGCCTATGTGAATGAAGGGAGGGTTTTGGCAGACCATGGCCGACCAACTACACCTGAAGAGGTCATGGCATTCGCAAAAACCTTTAAACAAACGGCACCAGGCTGGACGGGCATCACCAAAAATAACTTGGTGCATGCCCCCCGGCAGATCATTCAGGGAATCACGAACATCTACAATGCTTCCTTGAATACGGGCTACTTCCCCAACGGTTTCAAGATGGCTGAAATCATCTTTATTTATAAAGGGAGGAAGCCCGATCAACTGGTGGACTACAGGCCAATATCCCTCCTGGAGATTATAGGCAAAGTCTACGAAAAGCTTCTAGCCAACAGGTTACAAGACCAACTGACCAAGCTGGAAGCTCACAGCTCTCAGCAACACGGGTTCCGCAAGAGAAGGGGGACTGACACAGCCCTTGCACTTCTCACCGAAAAGCTCGCCCGCTGTAAAGCTGAGAGGAAATACGTAGACGTGGCGATGCGAGATGTACAAAAGGCCTTCGATAAGGTTTGGCTAAGAGGTCTTCAATACAAGATCTTATGCCTCCAGCTAAATCTAATCCTGGAAAGGGTCCTCTGTGACTACATCATGCACAGAAAAGCCCAAATTTCGATCGAGGGCTACAGAGGACCCGAGTTCGAACTTGAGGCGGATGTTCCACAAAGTGGCTGTCTGAGTCTGCTGCTGTACCTTGTGTACACACTGGATTTACCTGCTCCAGTAGGGGAGGACGTGATGTACCTGCAATTTGCAGACGATATCACACAAATCAGCCCCAGTAACTACAAACATGCTGGATTTCAAGCAAGGCAGACAACCATCGAAATCGATAACATCAGTCGATACGAACGAAAGTGGAACATCAAGACCAACTGCCGAAATTTCCAGATCCTTCCAATAAACCGCCAAAAACGTGTTGATGTCTTGTTGGACGGCGAATTATACCCTTTCGGAAATGAAGGCAAAGTCCTAGGTCTGCACTTAACATCAAAAGGATACAAAGGGCACATTAACAGCAGGATCTATCTAACCAAAATACAGCTCGGAAAACTATATAGATTTAAAAGCATTAGCTCCAAAAATCTTAAGAAGCTATACATTACTCTGGTACGCTCGACCTTAGTGTACCCGGTAGTGTTCATGCAGGCTGCGAGTTCCACCTCTCTCAGACAAATGAAGAGAGTGCAGAACAAAGCAGCCCTGCTTATAGCTGGAGCACTAAGGATGGACCATATTCAACAAACAGATCTGCACGCAAGAGCAGGTCTGAATCCACTGAATATGGAAATCCAAAGGCTTGGGAGAAAGACCTTGGACAAGATTGAAAATGAGATACTCCCGAACTTGAACCTCGACCTAGACATTCCGAGAGCAGTTAGGGGACGTGCCACCAGGCAAGCCCTATTCCCGAGTGGAAGAAACTGCTCCCGAGAAAACCAAATTGGAATATATACTTAAACAAGAATAACACAACCATCTAAGTGTAATAAAAATTAAAGAAAAATAGGTGAAGTGCCCACTACTAAAACAAACAAAACAGAAATTAAATGATAACTTAAACACCGGCAAAATTAGAATTATAAATTGTTAATAAAAAAGCAAAGAAAAATATATATAGCAAACAACAAACTTGAAAGGCTTGAACGCCGCGACGGAGGAAAGATAAAAAATATATTTATTTAATTTAAAAAAGAAGTATATATATATATATATATATATATATATATATATATATATATATATATATATATATATGTGTGTGTATATCTGTGAGAAGTGTATATATAGTTTAAAAAAAACAAAAAAAATAACCAAATATAACAAATGGGAGGAAGAGAAGACAAAATAAAAGAAAAAACCTGAGTGATGCCCTCTAAACCAGGGCAAAACTCAACTTCTTTTTATCTTTATATACCTCTCACACATTTTCTTTCTTATTACATCAATTTCAATTTCAATTACTCATGTGAACCTTGACCTCAAGCAAAGCCGTTGAATGCCTGAAGACTATTAAGCTGAAGCCGACCACACCGCCACAAATTAGAACCCACCGTAGCCTAATCTGCAGGCGCCTCGACTCCTGGGTCGGAAGCCACTCGGCAGTTTATATTAAAAACGAAATTGAGCGGAACCACCAATGGGCAAAGGTAGCTGAGGTTATCAAATTCAAGCATTACACGCACGTGTTTAAGTTGTATTCGAGGACACGGCTATGGCTCAAAAAGCTAAGGAAAATGGTTTGCTTTTCTTCAACGTAAGAGTCTGCTCAGAGCAGATGGAACGTAAGGAGTTTGTCGACTTACAAATGTGCTTTCGGTGCTATAAGTACGGCAAACACACCACTTCCGACCGCCCGGAAAAAGACCTTACGCTATGCTCTATCTGTTCCGGTCGCGACCATTTTTGGCGCGACTGTAAAAGTAATTTCCCCAAATGCTTAAATTGTGAAGACCTCCCACCGGACTAAAACGCGACACAGAGGAGAAGAAGGTCAATTCGACCTATGCAAAAGAGGTAATGCCGCCATTGTCAAGACAAACAACCAGAAGACATTCCTACACATCGAAAATGAACACTCAACCAAAATAATGTGCTGCATCTACTATGCACACATTACTTGCCCAGGTACCTTTGCCACGGAAGTCAATCGCATGCTTGTAAAGAACGGGCTGCAAGAGATGTGGTTTCCGGGAAACCCACCTTTAGAGGAAGTTATGCGAATAAGCGTAACCCCTCAGTCCGAGGAAACGTGCCAAAAAGTGCCCACGCCACAAAACACAGCCAACACACGCGATCCCCGTCTAAATAAACCTAAGGTAACGCAAACATCAAAACAGGCACTACTTTCACACAGGAAAGACTACCGAGACAACGAACACGCAAAATCACACACCAAACAAGGAAACAGTTTGGCCCAAGGAGACCAGGTCTCCACGGGCGAGAAAAACCTCAAAAACTCGTGGCCCAAGGTCAACCTTCTCATCACGAGGGAGGGAACACCAGCTAAAGTATCAGGCGAGAGGTTTCAACCTCAAATTATATGCCCCCCAAATCGGCTCGATTCCTGCGAAGTAGCTGAAGGTCTTATGGCCGGAAGATACAGTGGGAATGCTCAGATGAGGTTCCTGAGCACCAGGTTGAGGATGCTCTCGCTCAAAACATGATAAAACTGACCACAGACTGCTTCCACACAATCACGGACATCGAATACAGAAAAAAAAAGAAACGGTAGGGTGCGCATCCCGCCCAGTACACCTCATAGGGCTAAAGTAGATCGCGAATAAGCCTCTACTTTAATCCCACACACTAGAAAACCAATATTACACAAAATGACCGACAGACTTACAATTATACACATTAATGCCGATCGGTGGAACGGAAAAGGTTCCATATATGGCAATATTATGCGGCAGAGTGACCATGACATAATACTTATTTCTGAACACGGACAGACTGCGCAAAAACAGTTGAACCGGGCCCCATTATTCCGAGCCACCACGAGGCTATTAAAATTACAATTAGTGTAAATCCCATTCAAACTGCAATCCCAGAACGCAAAAGCTATAAGCAAGCGAACTGGGAAAGCTATAAACATTACCTTCTAAATTATATACCCGACCCTTTATTTGATGCCAATTTAGAAGAAATAGATGAGGAGCTGGATAAAATCACTTACTTTCTAATAAAAGCCGATAAAAATAGCATTCCCCGGATTAATTATAAAACCCTCCTGGACCCCTTCCATGAGAGCCCTGGCCCAAGAATATAGGGACTTGTCCAATGTAGTAGCGCTGATAGGCCCCAACCACAATGCCCACAGAAGACTAAGACAAATTAAAGACAAACTCCAGACACTAATTACGGACCAACAAACACTACTATGGGACGGACTAATAGTAAGATTCGACGTAGAAAGAGACGCACACATTCTGGCAGAAGGTTAAACGTCTTAAAGGAAAACCTCCACAAACAAAAATGACAATCATTCACGACGGCAAAAAAATTAACGGAACTGAAGAGATTGAGGAAATGTTTAGGATTTTCTGGTCTTCAATCTTCAAAATTACCCCAGAAGAAAATGACAACTACGACCTCGAATTCGAAACTGACATAATCCAACAGCTAAACACACAAATACACAAAACCTCTCCTCACCACTGAGTGTCGCAGGAAAGAGTGATGGAGGGCTATGGCAGTAAAATAACTGCCCTAGAACTCTCCGTTACTCTAAAATCCTTTCGTCAAAGAGCACTGGGTACTACGGGGCTGACCCACTAGAATTTTATCAAGGCCTGCCTAACGTTTGGAGTGGCCTTCTCAACATCATGAACGCCGCTCTGAACACGGGTTATTTCTCCGATCAGTGGAAAGTGGCCAAAATGATTTTCATCCTAAAACCAGGGAAGCCCTCGGACTGCCCTGCCAGCTTTCGACCGATATTTCTCCTAGAATTTGCTGGCAAAGTCTTTGAGAAGATATTGGCTAATAAAGTCAACTCTTTTCTCGACGAAGCCAACTTGCATAACGACAGCAACACGGCTTCAGAAGGAAAAGAGAGACTGACACGGCACTAGCCGTTTCACCGAAAAGCTAGCCAAAATCAAGGCAGACAAAAGGCATGCCGACCTGGTGCTCCGCGATGTCAAAAAAGCTTTTGATAAGGTTCGGAAGAGAGGACTACAATTTAAGATCCTTCAAGTAGGCCTCAACTCCATTCTTGAGAGGATTCTATGTGACTACATAATGGAGAGGAGAGCATACATTCATATCAGAGAACACAAAGGCCTCGAATTCGAGCTCGAAGCAGGGGTCCCACAAGGGGGCTCTCTCAGTTCCCTATTATACAACATTTATACACACGACCTACCACAACCTCTCTCCGACGGTACGATATACGTACAGTTCGCTGACGACATATCGCAAATTTGTACCGCCGCTTATGTTCACAGGGAATTTATGGCGAGAAATACGGCTAGGGAGATATCTAACATCAACTCTTTCGAGAGGAGATGGAAGATATCAACCAATGCCCCCAAATTCAAAATAATTCCCATGTTTCGCAAGACTTTCAATGATATACGTGTAGAAGGGGAGCGAATCCCCTACTTCCTGGGAGGGACGGTTCTTGGGCTCAAAATCACCACAGGGGCTAGAAGAGTCATATCGAGTGACCAGTCGCGAATAGCAAGAGATATTTGAGGGAATTTTATAGGTTCCGTGATCTTAATCCCTCAAATAAACTGAAGATATTCAATGCGTGCATTCGCTCGAGATTCCTGTACCCCCGGTGCCGCTGATCACGAGTGCCAAGACCGACATTGCGAAACTACAAGTCATCCAGAATAAAGCGGTGCTCCTCATCACAAACCCCGAAGAAGAGAACACACACGACAGATGGAGCTCCACGACTCGGTTTGATTATCTCCGATCAACGTGGCCTAAGAGGATCTGGCAAGCCATTGGCGCCCGCTTGACCCCTGAGTTCTCTCCTACACACTTAGACATCAAGGTCGACCGACAAATAAGACCATTTAAACGCATTAAGATACATTCTTACGGCGACGTGACTCCAAAATACACATGACAAAATCGACAAAACACAAAAGCGACTAGCGTAATGTTCAAGTTTTTTTAGTAGAATTTCAAATTTTCAAAAATTCAAACGTAACAAAAAACTAAACTTTTTCAAAAACCCACAGCGGTAACAAAACCCCCCGCCTCAAATAAAGGTTTGAATGCCAAAAAGATCACTAAGATATAAAAAAAATTAAGAATTAAATTAACAGGATTAATTTAATTGAATAAACTATAAATTTTATAGTTTATTAAATAAAACAAAACAAAATTCATCCAAAAACAAAAACAAACAGCTACCCTTTCCAGGGACCTATTTATTCTGTCTCCCACACATCCTCTATTCTTTAAACTCACCCTATTTCACCACTTTCCTCTCTTACTATCTTTCTCTCTAATTCTCCCTAAACTCACCACTTTTTATGTCCAAGGGACTCCCGGGAAGATGGACCCACCGGACTTCAAAAGGCTTCCCCTGAAACTCATCCCCAACGAATTGGCCGCTTGGATCGCTGATAGACGACTCACGTTAAGCTTGGTAAAGCAGACTCACAGCAAAAACTCAGCCCATTCTCGATCGAAGAAGATTTTTTACGTAGAAGATTTTTTTACGTATTACTGTCAGAAGAAATCGACACGAGGATATTTACTCGCAAACGAGATTCAGAAGGAAACCGCCGCTCACTTCATTTTCAACTTCATTTTCATCTATCGTCTCGATCACCTTTCCTCTCCCACACTCAAAATCCTCCCATACAGGGGGGTACTAAATAAAAGAGAGAAATACTTTTTTAGGTCCGTCATACATTTCACCATGACTGTCTAAACCCTCCATCCCCTGCCCCCCCACCCGAGGCCCAATGCCTTAGCTTAAGGAAGCTGATACTCGACCTCGTCCCAACTATGCAGAGCACTAGCATATGCATAATTGGGGGTATGGGAGGAGGAAGGTTTGAGGATTAGCCCACTGCCAGATACCCGTACCAGAGGAACCCCGGACAATGGGCCGGGCTGCAACCTCTGCAGGGGAGTATAACAACTCCGCCTGTGGGGGGGGGCCTCAAGACCACTGAGGAACATGCAACCGTCTCAGTGTATGGTAGGACGCAGCCACTGTTTTTAATTCCCTCGAGGGGGCGGCACCCTGGCTAGCGACGGTTGATTCCGCGCTAGCCAACAAAAAGTCCGTCACTTTTCACCCTCGAGAGGAGCCCACCCGGGTCCATCTTATCATCATTCAAATATCATATCAGCCATTTTAGCGAGGACGGGTCTACGGGATAACGGGGGGAGGAACTCCCATAATACAAACATGAACCAAGAGCATAAAAGACTGTCACTAAGGACTGAGGCAAGAAAAACAAAACCAGAAAGAGGAACTCTAATCAGGACCATATATACTGACTCGAAAATCGCGCTGACGAAACTCATAGAAGTACCAAACGGGTACGTGGCACTCTGCCACAAAGAGGAGGACGTTGAAAAGATGGTGGCAACCGATGGGCTAAATGCTCTGAGCAAAATCGGCTTATCACCGAAACTACCGTCACAATTAATGGCGAACCGTTCATTTGTGTTCCTCAAGTACCTCAAAATCGCAGAGATAATCAAATTCGGCCACCACACTCATGTTTTCAAAGTAGTGTGTATTTCATCGGAGATCACCAATAAAGCTACGAACAACGGAATTCTGGCATTCGGAATGCGGATACCATTAGAAAACATCGACATAGAAAAATCCATTAATGTTCAGACCTGTTTCCAATGTTACGCCATCGAGGATCACGTCACAAGCAATTGTCCGAACAAGGATAAAAAAATATGCTCGGAATGTGGAAGCACTAGTCACACCTTCATAGAATGCACGGAAACCATAAAAAAGTGCGTGAATTGCCAGGGGCCACACAAGACCATGGCAGTAAACTGTCCAAGAAGAAAAGAAATAATAAACAAGAAAGAACAGTAACAACAGAAAGAAAAGGACTCTAAACTAAACCAAACCTACGCCAGCGTAGCAAAAGCTACGGTAAAAGAAATAAAGGAGACCCAAAAACCAAAAATAAACATTAATGTGAACGAGGAAACTGGCCTGGATATTCTAACCTGCATTACGTACGCTTCGTCCAAAACATCGCACAACCGGGGACTTTCTCAGAAACGCTCAATCTTCTCCTTGAGAAAAACGGAGTTAGAAAGATGTGCACCCCCTCCCCTCAGCACTAGTATACGGAGTAACGGCGGGCAAAACCCTCCAAGTAAAAGATATGTTGAATATAGGAGCAAAGATGCAAGAAAACGAGGAAGTAATTGAATCCGACGAACCTAGTGAACAGGAAAAAGAAACGGAAACTTCAGAGAATGAACAAAAGGAGGGAAAGAAGAGCCAAAAGAAAATAAGAAAACAACCAACTAAAGAGGACCAAACAGAATGGGACGCACAAACCGACACGATACTGAATGTGTATTCTCGGCAAAGGAGGTAAAGGCAAGCTAAAAATGATAAACTTTCCCCGAAGATTTTGTGTGAACCGTTTAAATCTTTCATTCGAATGTTACTTGGTTCGACCCCCACAAATGTACCGAGATGTTCCTGTAATTATGAGTTTACTGACGTGGTAAATATTCTTAGCTAGTTCAATCCTATGGGAGGCAAGAACAAGTCTTTTCGTACTCCCACCTCACTTGAGTACTTGAGTTGGATGTATGCTTTATTATTGAAACTTTATTTTTTTATCTGTATATAACATATATGCATACACAGATGTACAAACATAAAAAACATAAATAATTTCTCTCTTCAAATTTCTTCAGAATATATAAGAAAAATACTGCTTATGAACCATTCAATTTGGTCTAATCTACTTTTAAACTGGCTAATACTCTGGGCCATCACAACCTCCTCAGGAAGTGAATACCACCAATTTTTGTCCTTACAGTGAAACTATTTGCCCTCAGTGTAGTTCTCCAATGTCCTCTCTTCGCTAATTTATAGTTATTGGATCTTGTGTGAAACTCACTCAATTGAAAAAATACTTTAAAATCAACATTTTCATAGCCTTTCAGTATTTGTATTGTCTCAATTAGGTCACTTTATCCTCTCTTCTTCTCTAACAAATCAATTTCCATTAAATTGCATCGTTCTACATATTCAATTCGTCTTAAATCAGGTACTAGTTTCGTCATCCTTCTCTGAACTTTTTCAATTTCTTCAATATCTTTAATATAATATGGTGACCAACATTGTACAGCGTACTCCAGATGCGGCCTTACCAAGGAACAATATAATTTCTTACACATATCTATATCCATATAATCAAAATTTCCCCTTATCAAGCCCACAATCCTATTAGCTTTGCTGACAACTGTCCCAATATGCTGAGCTGGTTTCAGGTCTTTTGTCATAATTATTCCAAGATCTCTCCTTTTCTGTGGATTCTAATTCAACATTATTAAGGCTGTATTTAATCTCTGGATTTCTATGACCTACATGAAGTGTCTTACACTTGTTCACATCAAAATCCAATAACCATTTTTCACTCCATTCGCTCAGTTTCAATAAGTCCCGTTTCATTGCTTCTATATCCTCATCAATGTTAATCTTCCTAAAGAAATTTGTAATCATCAGCAAACAGTAGAGATGGACATTCCAAATTTTCACTGATGTCATTTATAAAGATTAAAAATAGTATTGGTCCAATTACTGAGCATTGGGGCAGTCCTGAGTTAACCTGTAACTTCTCCGATGTTTGGCCACGTATTTCAATCCACTTAAGAAGTCTCCCAGTAATTCCATAGGAATTATGTTTAATTAGCAATCTTTGATGTGGCACTGTATCAAAAGCCTTTTGACAATCAAAATAATTTACATTTACAGGCGTTTGTTCATTAGTTGCACTCGTGAGATACTCCATGTGTGTTAACAAATTTGTTAGAGTAGTTCTTTTTCGTCTAAAACCATGTTACATATCACTAAGTAGGTTATTACTCTCCAAGTGTTCTACTACTTCCTCTCTTATAAATATTTCACACACTTTAGATGGTACACTTATCAATGATACTGGTCGATAATTTAAAGAATTATATTTGTCACCCTTCTTGTATATTGGACACACTCTAGCTACTTTCGAGGGTTCTGGGACAATTCCTGTATGCAATGATTCTTGAATAATGATTGTAATTGGATATGACAATTGATCATAGCATTCCTTCAAAAATTTTGGATGTATTCCATCTGGTCCCATAGCCTTGTTTACATTCAGTTTTTTCAATATATTTTTCACTTTCATTTCGCTAATATTGATATTTTCAATCTTTGGTCCATTATATTCAGATCCATTCATTCTTGGTATGTCTGTGATGTCTTCATCTATAAAAACACTTTGAAAAGCTTTGTTAAATACAATGGCTGTATCTTTATCATTATTAGTTAATAATACATAACGCTATACGTAGGATAGGCACAGTATATCTGGATTTGTCGACTACTGAATATTAATTATGTTTAGATTTTTTGAATAGTTGTTGTTTGCCGAACAAAAAATTATATACAATTCTGGTGAATATAATTGAGGAGAAATTCCTTTTTGAATGTTATCCATCTAATGGTCATAGAAAACGTTTTCCTAAATATCTTTGATGGCTAACACAAATAATCTAAATAATTTATTCATACTGCCAAATTATAGGATGTCTTGTATATTTTTGAAGTTATATTCATGTATAATGGAAAGTTGACCGATTTATTGAAGAGTATAAATTTTAATTTCTTATTTATATTCAATGAATTTAATTTTCTTACGTCAATTTTGTTTGATTAACTCACATTTCCACCAGTAAAATTGGCATTGGGTTATAAGGCGAATTGGGACTAGTTATGCTAAATCTTTTACAGACAAATAAAGAAGAGCATTTCAGATATTTTGATATTTATTTACAAAGACCTCATCATGAAATCAAACCAGGGCCTATCAAAATCCCACGCCTAATCCACTAAACTATTCTTACTTCAAAACGAAACCTATTAGAAAAAAAAGTACGTTTCACACTGTTTTAGTGATCAACTAAAATCTATATATGTATGTACAAATTTGTAATAGTGCACTTTTGGCATACTTTATATGTACATATACTACATATATGAAATAGTTGACTCGGAATAAAAGGTTGGTTCTTGCGGTGTTTCATTTCGCACTTATTTGAATCGCGTGTTTATTACGCCTTGACAAAATGGCATAACACAATATTGTCGGAGAAATACAATGGTATTCAACAAAATCAGTTAATTTAATCTTCACTAGTAGACACTCCATATATGAAGAGCCTAAGAAGAGAGAACACATAGGTTCTGCATAGCGTTATATATAAAATAAATGAACCGAATTTGCGTAGCCATAGAAACCACATAGCCTATGCAGATCGTTATAAATATATAAATTAACCAAATTTCCGTAGCCATAGAAACCACATAGCCTATGCACTAGCGCTATATATAAAATAGATGAACCGAATTTCCGTAGCCATAGAAACGACATAGCCTATGCATAGCGTTATAAATATATAAATGAACCAGATTTCCGTAGCCATAGAAGCCACATAGCCCCTGCATAACGATATATATAAAATAAATGAACCGAATTTCTGTAGCCGAATTTTCGTACCTATAGAGAATAGAGTGTCTACTCCTAGCTAAATGTATTAAACCTGGAATTCACTCAAACAGTGCATAACGCCACAGACTCCATTATCATTAAATAAAAAACCCATGAAATAATTTATTAGTTGCTCAGAGTGGCTCTAATATTACAGTAGGTAACATATTACAGATCTGGTTGGTGGAAACTACTACTCGGCTTTTCCCCGACCCGGGGTCGCCATTCTTGATGAGTCATTTCCAAAGATTTTTGTTTAGTGCATTTCTTCTATTTAGTCCTTTCCCTCTCATGTCATTCAGATTACACTCTTTCCATCTCATTTTCGGTCTTCCTCTTCTTCGGGTCCCCTTTACCCGCATATTCCTCGACCCTGGAAATATATCAGTAGAATTTGGAATCATTGGTTGTTTGGGAGTTAGGATTATGCTTAATGTCTGAATGAATTCCGAATTTCTACTCCGTCCAGCCATTATCCATATTATGTAACACCATATAAACCCCTCAATGGTTACCTACCCGGGGCAGAGCCGGATATCGTATTTGTACATACATAACTATTTATCTTTAACAGGGGTACAAAATCTATTCTAATTATCCTGAATCTAAATTAACTCAGTTGCACTAGGATGGTAATCCTATGTTCCCATCACTCTGCATTACTGTACTGTGACTCACTAAAATTGCCACTCTACATATATATATATATATATATATATATATATATATATATATATATATATATATACATATATATATATATATATATATATATACAAGCCGCTGTTCTCTTCCTTAACAGGAAGAGCTTGGTTACACAGGCACCCCTGCGGGTTGTAGCCTACGGCCTTATTTGCTAATCTTAACCGCCTTTTTTAACCCCCTTTATAGACTCTTTATTTTAACACCCTGAACACCTTCTTCTTCTTCTTCTTCTTCTTCTTCTTCTTCTTCTTCTTCTTCTTCTTCTTCTTCTTCTTCTTTTTTTTTCTTCTTTTCTTTTTTTTTTCTTAGGTGAGAACCGAACTAAAAGAAAAAAATCTTATTCAAACACCTTAAAAAAATCTCGTTCTTAAAATATTGGGTTATGGATTTCGATCTTACATATCTAGATCAAGATACCGAACCGTCTCCAATTGTGTATCCTGGTCGAGCGGCCTAAGTTTACACACCTGGTTATTTTTAATTTTTCGACTCCATTTATTTTTTATTATTATCAAAAATGACATCTCGCAATGTTAAATAAAGTGAATATGACCCAGAATCAGAAACCGAAAATATATCCGCCACAAAATATACATAAAATTTCCTTCGCCCAAGATCCTCTCCTTCACATGATATCGAAATCCGTGATTAACCTTTTGAAGTATCTTGTACACAAGCAGGAAGAGGATAAATGGTTCATAATTCCTATAAGCACCTGGATTCATCCCTAAATCTAACTAACTTTTATTGGTCTCAATAAATTGGTTTAAGAAAAATTTTCATTGAAATCTGTCAATAACGTTTTGAGAAATCTTGTACATCACAGGTGCACACACAACCTCTACCAAACTCTATTTGTGGAATTGTAATAAATGAACCGAATTTTTATAGACAATAAACACCATAGTCAATCCATAGTGTTATATATTAGATAAATGAACCAATTTCCTTAGCCATAAAAACCAAATAGTCTTAGCAAATCCATATCACTACATTTTAACAATGCAAATTTTGAATTGTGAATTTTAGCTTGCGAGTCGCCTAGGTATATATATTTAAAGCTTTTATCCAAGTTCTTTCTAAGATTTTCTTTACAGTTCGAAAAACAAAGGAGTAAGTTCTGTTTTTCGTATATTTGAAGTTTTTATCCAAGTTCTTTCTAATAATTCTCAAAAAATAAATTTGATTATCGAATTTTTTGGATTAAAAAAAAATTACTAATCGTGAAGTTCTGAAAATGTATTTAAATTAAGGCAAGGCTGTTTGGGGGAGGATTTTCGTAATTAAAAGCAAATTTAGATGGGAAATATATTAGCTCTGACGATTGTTTTTTCACGTATATCAAAAGAATTATGATAAAAGTTTTTCCTTGCCTTTAGGCCTAGAAAATAAGCATGGATCTGAAAAAAGATAGACCAAGAGCGAATTATTAGGAGACCAGGAAATGGCTTCGCTACTAAGATTAAAATTTAAAATCTAAAAAAGCAGCCATGGTTAAATTTATATAAATTTTATAAACTTCGCCAATTATAATAATTTTAAAAAGGAATTCTAAACTAAATTTCCTTCCCTTTCAAAATATCACGTTGCTAAAATATAGGGTTATAGAAGAAGATATATAAAAATCATTTTTCTGAACTTCACCACTTGTAATTCTTTGGGTTTTAAATAATTCACAGAATTTCGATACTTATATTTATTTCTGAACTTCACCATTTTTTTTTTTGATATTATAAAAGAATTATTAAAAATAACTTTGATAAAAAACATAAGTCATAACCAAACTAAGATGAAAATATTATTCAAATACTCATAAAAATCCCCTTCTTAAATTATAGTTAGTGTTGATAGTGATGATGGTATGGTAATTGAAACCTTTTTAATTTTTGTAGACCAAAACCCCGTTGCTAGAAACAAATAGGCCGTAGGCCACAGACCCAAGGTCCATCTGCGAAACGCAAGCGCCTCCTGTAAGGCGTGGCAAAGCCGTTAAATTCACGGCACATTCCTTGTACATGTTAAAGTAGCTGTGCCTTCTTTTTATTCTTGTTTTGCCCCTCTCTCTTTTCTGTATGCACCTATTAAATTAGCCGTTCCTCTTTTTTATTATAGTTTTCCTTTTTTCTTTTCTCAGTCTGTATATGTTAAACTAGCTATTCCTCCTTTTCATTCTTGTTTATCTTTTTTTACTTTGGTTTTACTTTTTCCTTTACTTTTGTCTTTTCTCAGTTTGCACATGTTAAACTAGTCCTTTATTTAGTCTTGTTTGTTTTTTCTAAATCTGTTTTGTTTTCTCATGTCTTTTCTCAGTCTGCTTTAACTTTTTCCTTTGGTCTTTTCTCATATTGCTTTTACTAGTTTTCCATTTTGCCTTTTCTCAGTCTGTGCATATTAAAATAGCTGTTCTTCCTTTATTTCTGGTTTTGTCTGCTTTTATTTGTTTTCCCTTTTGTCTTTCTTCAGTCTGACTTTACTCTTTACGTCACAAATTTGCTCGAGTAAATTAAGATGAAATTCAATAAGGAAATAATCCTAAAAATCATTGGCATAGAAATGATGTTAGCAGTAATTTACGAGGGGCGGTCAATAAGTTTTTCGAATCGGTAGGGCAAAACAGAGGAAAGGGGATGGCTGTTTGTGGGGGTGTTAGGACAAGTTATGACAAGTCAGGACCTGCAACCGCACGCTCCTGCCTCGTCTATTTAAGAAGCAGTAGCTGATTGCAGATCGTCAGTCACAAATTTTTCAACAATGGAGAAGGTTGAGCACCGCCCTGCTCCTCCACGACAGATGGGTAGATGGTGCAGCTGAAACTTGTAGGAGCAGGACGCCCTCCCAGGCTCCGGGAAACCCAGAGATACTTGTCCTCTCTCTTGGGTCGTCTTTTTTATTTCTTTAAATTCTTTTACTATCTTTTTCACGTTTTAAAATAAATAAACCTTAGTGAATATGTTTAAGAATATAATTAATAAATATTAATTAAAAATATAACAGCTACATAATTAATACCCCTTCTTTCTTCCATCTTTCTTTCTTTTTCTTTCCTTGACTGGACAGGAGTGGATTTTAGGGTCTTAGCCTATGGGCGTTTCTCTATGAAATATAAATCTTTATATTTTCTAAAACGTAATTCGAAATTTCTCGTAGCCAAGTCTATAAATCAATTAACAATTTAAATTGAAAAAAAAACCATTAAAACTATTCAAAATAGTACGAACTTGAGAGCAATTAGTTTTTCCCCTTTGGTTTCTTAGAAATTCTCAAGTTCGTCTAAGAGTTTAGCCCCGGTTGCGGGCAAACTTGTTGTGGCATGGGTAGATTCGAACCATTCGAGAGATGTTAAGTTTAGATCCTCTCATACATGTGAGAACCAGAATATGACAAGAAAAAAAGTGTGGACAAGAGAAATGGGTTGATTAACTGCAAGAAGAGCTGCGATTTGGTTGCAAATGAAGTCGTCTTTTTAGTCGCGTGCGAGTCAGGTCGCGAGCGACTCTACATCTCACTATGTCGGTCGATTGGTCCCCGTTTTGCTTGTTTTTTTGTAATAACATTGTAACAATTCAGCCGATTCTAACAAAATTAAAACAATTATATTGTTTTACATTCTCTTTCTAATATTATAATTGCCAAAGTCCTCCAAAGTTTAGTCCTGGAACTATTTTGTTTTGGCAATAACATCATAACTTTTCGGCCGATACTCTGCTAGACTAGACTAGGCTATATATAATATGCCATACTCTGATAGACAAGCCTAGAATAGGCTATGCTATACTAGGCTATACTATGTTAAGCTATGCTAGGATATAATGTACAAGGGTAAGATATACTATGCTAATTTAGGCTATTATATGTTATGCTAGGATAGCATATAGTATATTAGGTTAGACAATAATAAGCGATGGTTGACTAGGGTATAATAGTATTATAGGCTATACATGTCTAGGATAGTTAATGCTAGGCTAGGTTATGCTAGGCTAGGCTACGCTACGCTACACCATAGGAAGCTAGGTTAGTCTTCGCTATACCAGGCTAGGATAAGCGAGGCTTTGCTAAGGTAGGCTAGGCTATGTTATGCATGCGATGCAACACTAGGCTAATATCTAATAGTCTAGTCTAGGCTAGGCAATACTACGATATACTATACTAACTAGGCTAGGGTACGGTAGAGTAAGATAGGCTATGATATACTATACAAGGCTATGCTAGTCTAGGGTATAATATGCTAACTAGGATAGGATAGAATATACTAGGTTAGGCTCCAGTGAATTAGGCTAAGATAGGCTAAACTAGACTAGGGTAAGCTAATTTAGGCTAGACTAAGTTTTAATATACAATTGTAGGCTGCGCTAGGCTAGGTTATACTCTGCTAGGCAGGCTAGGCTATACCTTGATAAGCTAGGCTAGGCTAGGATACACTGTGATAGGCTCAGGTATACTATAGTAAGCTAGGCTATAGGCTAGGCTATATATGCAAGTCTCTACTAGGCTATGCTAGGGTATACTATGCGATTCTAGGCTATTATATGCTATGATATACTAGGCAGGGCTATAGAAGAGTATGCTATACTATGCAAGGCTATGCTGGACTATACTACGCTATATTATAGGGTACCATGCTAAGCTAGGCTAGAGTATGGTTAGGTGTGCTATGACAAGATATACCATGTTAGAATAGGACGGGATATACACTGGTACCTCTACTTACGAAAGGCTCTACATACGAAATTTTCAGGTTACGAAACACTTCTTCGGAAAAATATTGCCTCTTGTTACGAAAGAAATTCCAGGATACGAAAGGCAAAAATTTCAAAATATGCGCTGCTACTCACAGCTCGACTGCTTTGCTTGCCGGAGTTAGTCTTGCCCTTCTCACTCGTGACTTTTGAAAAAGCCAACCTTAAGTTTGTTTTCGCTTACGTTTTGTGAATAGTGTTTTAGCGCATTTTAGTGATTGCTCACCCAGGAGTTCTGAATCGGCGTACGTACGAATTTCTCATTGCGTTCCTATACGTAAAAAGTGAAATTTCGCTCGCTTCGTGCTTCGGTAGCGAGGGTGAACTTGTTTCCGCCCTCCCCCTCCATTTTCCACCCCGGACTCCCTTTGTGGTGGACCGGAGACCTGCAGGCCCTCGAAAAGCGCCTGCACCCAAGGTAAAGTGCCATTTTGATCGTTTTTTTTTTTGTTTTGGACAAGGATTACTTCTTTTATCTATTCTTTCTCACCGGTGTTAAATATCACGTACTCACACACACGAACACAGCCACACACCCCGAGTCTTCGTAACTTCTTTATTTCTTCAGCTCCCATGCGGAAATGGAGATTTAAATGAGGGAGACTCGGCGGATACCGCTGAGGACTCTCTCCGATGGCCCCAAGCCAGATCGGGGAGAAGTCTTCGCGATAACCCATGGGGAACTAGGGGTAACCTTAGTACGCCTCATCGATACTCACAATGGCTACTCGGCTATCTGCCAAAAGGAGAGTGACTGCGAGGTCCTCACCTCTCAAAAAGCGGCAGAGTCGTTGAAAAAGATTAACCTAAGACCCCACACGCCTCCACAGATAAAAACACATCGCAGCATAATTCTTAGACGCCTCGATCCTTGGGTAGGCAGCCACAGCATTGAAGAAATTCATGCTGAGGTTGAAAAAAACCACCCCTGGGCTAAAATTGCGGAAATCCTTAAATTTAAGGATTACACGCATGTCTTTAAGATAGTGTTCACTGATTCGGCAATGGCGGTTAAGGCTACGGAGTGCGGTATGCTCCTCTTTAACGTTCGAATCTGCCCCGAGCAGATCGAACGTGAGGAGTTTATCGACCTCCAGATGTGCTTCAAATGCTATAAGTATGAGGAGCACACCACAGCCAACTGCCCCAAAGGGAATGCTACCTTATGTTCCATTTGTGCATCGGACAACCACTTCTGGAGGAGCTGTAAAAGCACCACCATGAAGTGTCTGAACTGCGCGGGGGAACATAAGACACTCTCCATGGCCTGCCCCATCAAAAAACAGATCCTAAAGAATAAAGCCGCTCAAAAACGAACCGACGAAGAAAGGAAAGCTAATACTACTTATGCTAAGGTCGCAAAAGCTGCGGTAGCGGAGTCTAAAGCGAACCCCACATATCTCCACGTCGAGAATGAAAACTCGACTAAAATTATGTGTTGCATATATTATGCTCATATTGCGAATCTCTCCTCCCCGGGGTGCTTTGCAGATGAGCTTAATAAGATGCTAACCAATAATGGAATGGAGAGTATGTGGTTCCCCTCGAACCCGCGGTCAGAAGAGATCCTGAAAATTAGTCTCAAACCCCAGTGCGAGACTAATTGTCAGAATCTCCCAACCCCCAGTAATGCCACAACCTCAGCTTCCTCCAGAGACCCCAGGATCCAGGCTGCGAAAGCACGCACGGAACAAAAACAACTTAAAGAAACCACAAAAAACAAAAATACCCACGCAACCACACCCACAAAAAAAGTGAATAACGAGAGCACGGAGACTGGAGTTGCGAGAGCCGAGGGAGGGGCACGTTCGCCCCGCTCACGAAAAACCTCGCAGCCCCAGAGACGCCCGAGATCGTCCTCTTCTTGTAAGAGGGAATCCAGGCACGCATACCATTCAAGAAAAATTAACTTGAAGGTATTCGCTGCCGAAAGGTCCCCTTTTCCTAAGGAGATGGATGCCCTTGACGTATCCGAAGGCTTAATAGCCGGAGTATACAAATGGGAGTTCACCTCGGACGAACTCAGTGAAAAACAGGTCGAGGAGGCTTTACTCCAAGGCCTGATAAAACTAACTCCGGACTCTTTTATCACCCTAACCGACGGCGAATACAGAAAGAAACGTACAGGAAAAACCATAACGCCCCCAAACACTCCACAAGGACCTAAACTCGTAAGAGAATAAAGTCCTAAAACATCATATTACACTCGAAAACCCTTAAGTGAACTACAAAATGACGACTCTAAAAATTTTACATTTGAACTCTGACGGATGGACAAACAAAAAAATATTATACGGAAACGTATTAAGACAAAGTGACCCAGACGTTATATTTATTTCTGAACATGGAATAAACGACGCTAATCAGATAAAAAATTTTCCCTACGAAGTCTTGACCAAAAATCACAGCGGAGAACGTTTTGACGGATGCGCCATAGCTGTGAAAAGAGGTCTTGACTTCAGATCAATAAGTGGACTCGACGAATCTTACCTTGCTGTGGAGGTCCGTACGGCAGTGGGACCCCTGGTCCTGGCAACGGGGTACCAACCCCCAAGGAGAGGGTATTTGCCCCTCCCAAACTTCTTGCAGTTATGTGGTCACGGCAGAACCGTTCTCTTTGCCGGTGACCTCAATGCAAGAAGCGCTGCCTCCGGTTATACGTCGACCAACCCAGCAGGCAGGAATCTTGAGACACTTATTGATAGAAACATTATGACTAGAATTGGACCAGACTTCCCCACATATATTACTCACAGGTCAGCAACAAAACCTGATATTGTGCTAACCAGCAATATGTTCCCTTATAATTACTTCATTGAGCCGGGCCCCCCTATTCCCAGCGATCACCAGGCTATCCTTATTAAAGTCTCAACCTCCCCCATTCAAATCCCTATCCCAGAGCGAAAGAGCTATGCTCGAGCCGACTGGGATAAGTATAATCAACTCCTCGAAAATTATAACCCAGAACCCTTAAATGATGCCTCCCTTGAAGAAATTGACGAGGAGTTGGATAAATTAAATGAAAAACTATTAAAAGCCGACAAGGAAGCCATCCCCCGAGTTAAGTATAAAACTCTCCCTGCCCCCTCATGGACCCCTAGAATGAAAACCCTCGCGAGGGAATATAAGGAACGGATCGATGAAGTAAACCTCACTGGCCCCAACATTAACACACACCGACAAACACGACTCATACGCGACGAACTAATGACTCTTATAAGGGACCAACAGAGTGTACTCTGGAATAATTTGATTGACGGACTGAATGTAGAAACTGACTCACGTACATTCTGGCAGACGGTAAAACGACTTAAAGGCGGACAACCACCAAGGACTGTTAAACTTATACGTGACGACACTGAAATTTCTGACGTGGAAAGAATCGAAGAGGAATTCAGACTCTTTTGGGCATCTATCTTTAAGATTTCCCCGGAAGAGAATGATGACTTCGATTTGGACTTCGAAAACGAAATTATTAACGACCTGAATGACCAAATACATAGAACGCATCCTCATCATTGCGTGTCACAGAACAGGGAAATGGAGGGACTCGGCGGTAGAATTACTGCCGAGGAACTCTCTATGACCTTAAAATCCTTCCGACAGCGAGCACCGGGGCGTACAGGACTGACGAAGGAGAATTTTATTCGAGCCCCGCCCAATATCCTACTGGGGCTCATGAATATCATGAACGCATGCCTAAACGTGGGATACTTCCCTGACCACTGGAAGGTTGCGAAAATGATATTCATTCCAAAAGCCGGTAAACCACCGGACAGTCCAGCTAACTTCAGGCCCATATCTCTCCTAGAATTTTCAGGGAAAGTCTTGGAGAAGATATTGGCCAACAGGGTAAACATGTTCCTCGAGAGAAATAACTCTCATAACATCCAACAACATGGCTTCCGTGCGAAGCGAGGAACAGACACGGCGCTAGCCGTAATTACCGAGAAGTTGGCAAAAGTAAAATCAGAGAAACGCCATGCAAATCTGGTGCTACGCGATGTCAAAAAGGCCTTTGACAAGGTATGGAGGAGAGGCCTACAATATAAGATCCTTCAACTAGGCCTCAATCCCATACTTGAAAGGATTCTTTGTGACTATGTGATGGAGAGGAGAGCGTTTTTGAGTATAAAAAATTACAGCGGCCCTGAGTTCGAACTCGAGGCGGGGGTGCCCCAAGGCGGGTGCATCTCTCCCCTGCTCTATAACATCTACACTATAGACCTTCCCTAACCCTTGACTGAGGGTTCCTTATACGTCCAATTTGCGGATGATATGTACGGGGCCTTATCGGAATGCGAATTTCATGGCACGAAGTACGGCAGTGGAAATCGAAAACATCAACTCCTTCGAGAGAAGATGGAAGATATCCACCAATGCCCAAAAGTTCCGTGTAATTCCATTATTCCGAAGGACTCTGGCAGACATCCGTGTGGAGGGTGCACGCATCCCATACCGCACGGAGGGCACGGTTCTGGGACTACAAATTACGACCGGTGGGTATAGGAGCCATGTAGCGAGAACTACACAGAATGCACGGAGGGACTTGGGCGAATTTTTCAAATTCGTAAACCTGAGTACCTCCAACAAACTAAAGATCTACAATGCGTGCATTCGCTCAAAACTCCTGTACCCCCCGATCCCTATAAACGTAGCTTCCAAGACCCAAGTCCTTAAACTGCAAAGAGTCCAGAATAAGGCAGTATATATCATTACGGGAGCCCGAAGGAGAGAAGGGAGAAGGCAGAGTGAACTCCATGGTGAACTGGGGATGACCCCCATAAACGTGGAGCTTCACCTAAGAGCAACCAAAATCTGGGACAAGGTGCACCGGCACCTCCCCCCCGAGTTTGTACTGGAGCACATCGACTTCGACTTTTTACCTAACTTAAGACGATCAATTAGTTTCAAAAGCAGTAGACTACCGAATGACTTTAACGTCGACCCTAAGTTCACTTAAATACTAAATAACCCCCAGTCATAACACAAAAAACATGAACAAAGCCAAACGAGTTTAGCCACCGAATTAACACTTGTTTAATTTGGTTTTAAATAACACTTCCCCAATTTTTGCGCGAAAATATCGCCAAAAACATACAAACAACACCAAAAAATCCAAATCTAGGTGTAAAACACCCAGAACTGAAGATGAAAATCTTCCAAAAGCCACGTAAAGATACAATGTATTAATACAAAGGCTCGAATGCCCACCGCATTCATCAGATAGTATAGTCATATGCTATCAAAAAAAAAAACAACCAAAACGCAAAGAAAGCCAGTGATACCCTTTCACCAGGGATCTGTCTTTCATTCTACCTTTCGTTTTTCGCTTTCCTATTATATTTTTCCCTATTTCCCCACTATTTCTCCTACTAAAACCCTCTACTACTATATTTCTCACTTATTATGTCCAATGTCCAACTCACAGCTCCCAGAGTCCACCGAGCGTAAACATACTTGTAGCATCCTGTATCTTGGTTTGAAAGTGGCGCGTCCGAGCTGCTCTGTCATTGGCTATTGCCCAGCATTTTCCTGGCATTCCATTGGCTAGGATGGACCTCTGTGTGTATGTGCGTATACCCAGAATCCCCTTCGTTTTCCTGTCGGCCCATGAGGATCACCGAAGCCTCAGTCTCACGCTATCGAAATTCAGTAAAGCACGAAGTGTTCGGACAGTTTTTCGTCAGCTATTGTTAGTGTTTATTGCAACTTTACGTGTGCGTATTAACTTTTATTTACTATGGGCCCCAAGACGTGATGGAGAAAAGTGGTGAGAAGAAGAAGAGAGTTGTTTTGTCCATACAAACAAATAAAGAGATAATAGAAAAGTACGAAAAAGGGATGCGTTTGGTTGATCTCGCCAAAGAATATAACCGTAATCCATCAACCATCGGCACGATATTAAAACAAAAGGAAGCCCTAAAAGCTACGACTCCTTCCAAAGGCCTCTCTGTCATTTCGAAGAGGAGGTCGGCAGTGAACAATGAGATGGAGAGGTTGTTACTCATGTGGATAAAGGAGAAAGAGATGGCTCGAGACACAGTGACCGAGACCATAATTTGCGAAAAGGCGACCGCCATCTTTAATGACCTCGTAAAGATGGATGCAGGCGAGGGAACTTCGGCGCAAGATCCACACCAGGAGTTTAAGGCATCGCGTAGGTGGTTTGAGAAGTTCAAAAGGAGGACTGGAATTCACTCTGTTGTTCGGCATGGCGAACAACCTTGCAACGGATCTTTACAAAACGTCAGGCAAAAACCACTGCTGAGAGTGAACCTGAACCAAAGAAGGTGTCGTAGAATGGACTCCCGACGATATACCATATATCACTATTCGTTGAGGGAACTTCTTGAATTAACTTTAGAGTGCGTTAATGTCTGGTGGGCCGATATTATGTATCTTCGATATGCTTAAGAAGTGGAACTGAGCTCAAGGATAATAATATTGCTATCATTAATAAAATAGAGTTTTATTAATAATAACTATCAACAAACACAAGACGGAAAATATTGACATAAACAGAGAATGGAAAGGGTCGTGGGGGCTCGGGCTAATCCGAGGATTAAAGGATTTGAAAAGGTAAAACAAATATAGAGTTAAAGAGATGAGATGGTTCGCTAAACCATTTAAAGAACAGGATAGAATTGACAAAAGGGTTAAGTACTCAAAGGTGACGTTTGGCTTACGTAACTTTATACGAGTGGTGCAATGGAAGGCGACGTGAAGGAATTTTCGGTCCGCTGGCGAGTTCCAGCCGAAGGGGGGGGAATAAAAGGATCCTGACGTGGCGTCTTGAGAATGAGAACCGTTTCTCGACGAACGGCTTGAAGAACAATGGCTGTTCTACGTTGTTCTCTTCTGAACAATAGGGGGGGGGAGAACCGTCTCTTGTCTACGGGCTCAAGAACAATGGCTGTTTTAATGTTGTTCTCCTCTGAACAACGGGGGAAGGGTGAGAACCGTTTCTTGGCGAAGGGCTCAAAAGAACAATGGCTGTTCTAATGTTGTTCTCCTCTGAACAACAAGGGGGGAGGGTGAGAACCGTTTCTTGGCGAAGGACTCAAAAGAACAATGGCTGTTCTACGTTGTTCTCTTCCTGAACAACGAGGGGGAAGCCTTAAGGACTTGGCGTCGCGAAAGGCTCGAACCTTTGGCACTCAAGGGATATTGTCCTCCTTCTGGACAAGTGATGGTGAATCTCGAGGTCGAGGTCCCTTGGCGCACAAAGTGAGAGAGGGTCGTGGTGATGTTTCGCGACAAAAATCTGGATCTCCAATCTGATCTTAGTGGTAAAGTTTCCATCTAAATAGTCGAGACACTCCCTTGGCGTGGGGAACAATGGAGTGGGAACTTCGAGGGAATGCACAGCCGAGGCTGGGATCAATGCCTTATCTGCCCATAAGCCCAACTCAATCTGGCGAGGTCGGCGTATGGGGGCGAACGGGGGGACGATAACCTCCTTGTTTAAACATTGACATCCGGTGGCTGCGATAAAGCGCCAAGCTTCGAAGCGAAGATGCACGTGGGAGCATCGTGGTTTTAAGATAATATGTGATAGGAGTTGAAACTAACGCTGCTCAACCCGTTCTATCACAGAAGGCAAAAGGTGACAACGATGGCAGTTAAACAAGAGAACCATTAAAGTAAAAAGGAAGAAAAAAACCTTTATTCTTTACATTATGTACAACTCTCATTTTTATGTTTATTGTGCAGTAATTTAATTCTAACATGTATTTGTTACAGGTTTTGATGCATTTTTGTAATTTATAAAAAAATGATGTCCGATTTCTAAGGGGCTTGGAACCGATTAGGGCATTTATAGGGTAAAAAGCGTTTCTACTTACGAAATTTTCACGTTACGAAACGATTTCCAGAACGAATTAATTTCGTAAGTAGAGGTACCACTGTACTATGCTAAGCTAGTTTAGACTATGCTAGGCTAGGTTATACTATGCTTATACTATATTATGCTAAGCTAGATTAGGGTAAGGTGGACGATGGTAGATTGGCTATATTATGCTAGGCTTTGCAAGGCTAAGCTAGCCTAGGGCTATACGATGATAGGCTAGGCAATACTATGTTAAACTATTCTAAACTATACTAGGTTAGGCTATGCCATACTATACTATTCTAGGCTAGGCTATACTATACTATGGTAAGCTTTACTACCCTATATATGCTAGGCTGTACTAGGCTATGTTAAGCTAGTTTTTGTTAGGTTAGGCTTTACTATAGTTTCTAGGCTAAGATAGGCCATACTATACATTCTCTGCTAGGCTATGCTAGATTAGTCTAGGCTAAATCATACTATGCCAGGCTAAGCTATACTATGTAAGGCTAGGCTATACTATACTAGCTACGCTAGAGTATGGTATGGAAAGTTCTATTATTATTGGGAATCATAGGCTAGACTTTGTTATACTAGGCTAGGCTAGACTAGACTAGGCTATGCTATGACATAATCTACTATGTTATACTATGATATAGTATGCTAGGCTAGGTAGGATTTACTATGTTAGGTAATCTAGGCTAGTCTATACCATGCTAGGTGAGGTAATACTATGGTAGGCTATTCTACGCTAAGCTAGGTTTTGTCAGGCTACTATTCGAGACTATACTAGGATAGGCTATATAATGTTATACTATTCTAAATTACTAGGCTATACTAGGATATGCTATGCTAGGCTATACTATGCTAGGAGATACTATACTAGATATATTATATTATACTTTACTATATGTTTTGCTATGCTATGCTATACTATACTATGTTATGCTATAATATGATAAACACCACTATGCAATAATATGCTATGTTATAATGTGGTATGCTCTACTATTCTAGACTATGCAATTAGGGTGTGACCATTTTTTTCTCCTTTCCAACTCCATAAATGAGGTGTGACAAAAAGTTAAGCCCGCCATTTTAATTTTAAACATTTATATTGCCAAAGTCTTCCCAAAGTTAGCCAGGGAATTATTTTCTCTTTGCAATAACATCATAACTATTCCAACCAGGGTTGGCATGATTAAAATCAAATGATTTTAATCAAGCGATTTCAATCAATTATAATCAAACAAAAAAAATCATCTATTTAAATCTTCTTTTTTTTAAATTCAAACATACAGAAAGTATGAGTATATGGCAAGGTTGGCGATTTGGGGGATTTTAAAAAAATCAAATAGATAAAAAAATGACTATTTTTTATGTTTTCTATTTTTTTATTTGATTTTTTTTATTTATAGGATTTTTTCAATATTTTTTTCTTTTTTCGTATTTTTTTTCTATCTGTATTATACCTTAAAAGCATTATGAGCCGTAGGATACATAATGTTTATTTCATGCAATATCTTTACTTACAGAAATTACAGTTCAGGCTGAAAGTTATGTCAAAAATCAAAATGAATGAATTAGTGCCAATGCCATCCATAAGTTTTCCTAAACCTTCAAACCATATTAATTTTAGTTTGTTTACTTCTAAATAAAAAAAATATAAAAATTAAAAGTAGATTAAAAAATAAAATGATGAATTTTTACAGAAAAAATCAATTATTAAATAATCTGATTAAATCAGTTTGATTTAATCATTGCCAACCATGATACATGACTAAGTAAAAGAGTGATTAAGTGTCATACTTCTATTCTGATTAAGATATGTAAGTTACCAGTTACTAACACTAGCATCTCCCAAATAATCCTTGATTAAAACAAAATTATTAATTCCTATAAATGAGAAACTTTCAGCTACTGAAATCAGAACTTATAAATCTACATTAAGTCCTAGAAATTAAAGAAAATATTGCTAAGAATTATTATAAATATAATAATAATTAATGTTAATGATTTTAATAAAAAAAATCTGATTTTAATAAAAGAATCTGATTTTAATAAAAACAATCGCATTTTTAAAATTTTTATTAAAAATATACGATTTTTTTCACAACCCTGATTCCGACCATTCTAACGAAATTTCAAACTTTTATATTGTTTTATATTATATTTCGGATGATATATTTGCCAAAGTCCTCCAAAGTTTAGCCAGGGGATTATATTATTTTGGAAATAACATCACAACTATTTGGCCGATTCTAACGAAATTTGAAACCCTTAAGGTGTTTACATTCTCTTTCGAATAATAAAGTTGCCAAAGTCCTCCCAAGGTTAGTAAGGTTAGTATTTTGTTTTGGCAATAACATCATAACTATTCAGCTGATTCTAACGAAATTTGAAACCCTTATATTGCCAAAGTCCTTCCAAGGTTAGCCAGGGAATTAGTTTTTTTTGGCAATAACATCATAACTATTAGGGCGATTGTAACGAAATTTGAAACCCTTAAGATGTTTACATTCGCTTTCGAATGATAGAATTGCCAAAGTTCTCCCAAGGATACTCCGGAATTATTGAAATTTTCAAAGTCTTAAGGACATAAATTAGAATAAGTGAAGGCAGCAGACGTTGTTGATATAAGAAACGAGCAAATCTTTATAGAAATTTGTCTAGAGTTCCGAATCTCAACCCCACACCCAGGAATTTACAGTCTACCGCAATTTATTATTTGTTCTTTAGTTGGTCAATGAATCACACCTTTGCACCTCCTCTCTAAATCAAATTGGCTCGCGATCTCAACAAACAATATGATCTTTTTAAGTGGACAGCGACGGGATTCGCAGACGAAATCTCGCATCAAACTCAATAACAAGGTCGGAAAATTCATAAAAGTCTCTTTAATAACATTTTCTTCTCGCATTTTTTCTCCGCTAGTCACTACTGGTTACAAGGGGGGGGGGATTTGCATCTTGGACAATAGTGTATAAATTATAATAAGTCGCTGCATCCAGGAAACAAACCAAGTTGCCATAACCACGAGACAAATGGAAATTGGCGTTCGATAAACATTATGCTAGTCCTCGTTAACATAACAATGTCACACCAAACCATAACAATGAAAAACCACACCATAACAATAGCATATGGATTTCAATTATTTAGACCTGATACTACTAGTTTTTTTTTTTTGCAAGAGTAGCTAAAATCGGCTTCAAGATGATGTTTGGTGGTATATTAAATATCCTCACCGTCCCTGTTTCAATCTCTCTCTTCTTCCTTTGCAGTCCTCTTATCCGTGTGTGTGTGTGTGTGTTAGCGTGTGTAACTGGGTCACATAACTATCAGTTGAGTGAGAGGGGGAACGAGTGCCTAGGAGTCGTTCGAGAGTGCCAAAGTCGGGTTGGCTCCTATTGATTTTTCCCTGACTGCGGCGCGCAATGCCACGTCTTTCGCTGCTCTTGACCTTGGGGGGATTGGCGTGAAGGGCTCCGACCCTTAGATCGGGTTGGGTTCCCCTCTCTTCTCCATAGCACGGGGTGAAGAGATGGTGGGGGGTGGGGGGCATTCTCTAGTGTGTTGTTTTAAGACGAAAACCAACGTATGCATCTCCCGCAAAAATGTTTGTAAGGACAGAGAACTGTAAAGTGATGAAAATGAAGAAAGTAAAAATGGGTCGAAGATAGACTCATATCTTCCTTCAAACATTGAGGCTGAGACGATACTTAGTCCTACAGATGACAGCTGCATCATAGTCTCCTATGCTATAGCTTATCCCCTTGAAGAAGGAAGAGATGGCGATTTGCTAGAATTATGTTGTGCCAAAGACTATCACTATGACATCTTGGATGATGAATTCATCATCTTCTCAATGAATTATTCTAACGCTATAGTGAGCCCCATCCACCCCTTAATTCATTCATCCTTTTGGTCCTTTAAACAAACTAAATTTCGGTGTGTAAGGTCAGTTTACATTTAAGGGCCTTTGAATGGCATTGGCTTTCAAACGCATTTTATTGAGGTGGAATCTGAAGTTATATAACCGTAAGCCAACCTAACCCAACCTAACCTAACCCGACCTAAATTGATCACAACATCACCTAAACCTAATCTAATCTACACTGAACTTAACCTAACCCGAATTAACATGATTTTACGTCCATACACACCAAGCACACCGTTATCTTGCCCACCCTATCACACCATACCCAAAGAATATCATCCACCCACAAAATAATATACAATGTCACACCAAACCGTAACATAACAATAACACACTACACCATAACAATGACATATCACACCGTAACATAATAATATCGCATTTCAATACGCTCCCAACTACATCGATGTCGCATTGCAGGCAGCCGGCTCTTTACCACAAACAACATCCCAACCTTGTCATATATATATATATATATATATATATATATATATATATATATATATATATATATATATTATAACGCGATAGAGAGACAAGAGTGAGAAAGACGATAGAGAGACGAGAGAGAGAAGGGGGAGGCAGTTCAAAGGGTGTATAAATAAAAATAGCTAAAGATACATGAGTCGCATGTGTACGCAAGACACCACATGATATACACACACACAAATAACATATGATTTCTCGTATACACGGAAACACCTACTGTGCATGGCCGTGTCGGTTCCTTGATCCGCCTACAACACGGGACCAGCCACCAACCAGGAACTGGACTCCACATGTGTGGTTGGACATCATTCGCGCTGACCCATTTACCTTCTACCCTCCCTCTTTAAGGTAGGGGGGTGTGAATCCTAGTGTCTCGAAGTAGGGGGCGGGGAATATAGTTCGTCATAAAATTTCATGAGGTAATTTCCAACCTCATTCTTTGACCCCCTCACAAACACACCCCCACGCCATTTCGGCCTCAGCTTCTCTAGTTTTACTGTAGTAATACTTTTCATGGGACTTTGATCTTTAATCTCAGTTGTTTTCTCTTTAGTGGAGGTAAATCTCGCTTTTTCCCATTTGGGGTTGTTTGATCGTTGAATAGGGACTCTATTCCACTCAGTTTTCAGGGTGTTGGTGTCCCGCTGATATATAGTTTTTTTTTATAAAGACCAGCATGACTTATGATAGTCCTTGGTTAATATTTTTATTCTTCAAAATTATATTATTTTATGCTTAGGAATATTTTAAAAGCTCCAATAATTAATGTAATGATTTCTTTTTCATGTGACTTCAAAATTGTAATTTTTTAGATTTATAAAGTTTATTATTTTTTTTTGTTATTCAGTTTTTATCCTTTCATTGGCATTCATGAATGTAAAACAAAAATATTGTGCGGATTTTCCATTTAAGAGGACCTAAGTTCATTTTGTCTATTTTATTATAGCTACAAGATGGTTGGAGCTTTGTACTCCCAAAACATGGGCTGTGTTAATATCGTTTGCCCCGATTTACATTCTCTTTCTAATGATATAATTGACAAAGTCTCCCCCCCAAGGTTAGCCCGGTAATTATTTTGTTTTGGCAATAACATAATAACTATTCGGCCCATTATAACGAAATTTGAAACCCTTATGTTGTTTTAGATTCTCTTTCTAATATTATAATGTGGAATTTGGATTAGATATGAGGACGGATTGATTTTATTGGAAAAAGTTTAAATGCCTTTTCCAGAGATGCTTTGAGAAATTCTCTCGTTAGTTAGATGGTAGTTTTAGAAAGAAGGAACGTGATTTATTAAACGTTTGAAATAAAGGGATGGAAGATTTAAACAGATGTTTGAACAACCGTGAAGGCTTGAAAAACAAGTACTGCTGACCAAAATGTCGCGTGTTCTCAATTATTCTGATTTATGACCTTACGACCTTCAAAACTTCAATAATTCTTGGAATAACCATAGGAAGATCTTTTCAATCATATCATTCGAAAGAAAATGTAAAATAACATTAGGCTTTCAAATTTCGTTATAATTGGTCTAATAGTTACAATGGTATTCCAAAAAAAAGCAAAACTGAGACCGACCGACCGACCGAAATAGTGAGATATAGACTCGCACGCGACTAATAATGGTGCTAAAAGTTTAATAAAGGCAGCTTACGTCAAACTGCTAATTCGGGCATTTAAAAAAGAGGTTTGCCACAGGCCGCAAAGTATCTCGTTTGAAAGCTTGAAATTAAGGAAAGAGGAAGGAGTTTTATGTTGAAGGTACCTGGCACGAACCAATGTCCATATCAATGCCTGGTCCAAGTTGAAATGTGTATAGACTTAGGAAGCAGAAAAGAAAGACATGTAAGTGTATTTAGGGATTTTGAGAAAGTAAAAATTCTTTTTGTTTGAAACGTGACGGATTGTAGTTATGTGGTAAAACTTGAGAAGATAAAGAGTTCCAAAGTTTTGATATGTGATAAAGAAGCAGGTCTCAAAGCGGCCCATCCTTGACTTCGTGGTTGCCACACAATAATCATGCGATTCAAAGGCCTGCCGAGTATTGCGTGGTCCGGCTAGTTCACGGCAGCAGTGAACAAATTAATGGCCTATAGAAGAAGGAAACTGAGCCAATATCATGGCGAAGGGCAAAGAAATAAAGTTTCGAGGTTATTCTTGAGCAGTTTATAAGGCGAATATCTTTGGATTCAACTTCTCCAAGTAGGTGTATAGACTATAGAGCTAGAACCCCCCCCCCCCTTCCCAAATGTGAGAGCAGTACTCTAGACAAAGATGCAACAGTCCTTTATATAATACAAGCAACTGTTCAGGGAAAAAGAAATTTAGATATCTGAACAGGACATCCAGTTTTTGGGAGGCAGACTTAGCTACTCCTAAAATGAGGGGTTTCCAAGAAAGATGGGATGTTACAGTACCACCCAGTAACTGCATTGAGCCAGATGTAATTACCTAGCCATAAAGGAATCGTGAAGGTAATTAGGGGTCCTTGATTGTGAGTTGGGTAAAAATTGGGTCAGGGAGGTATTAAAATTAACAAGATTTTGTCTGCCTCACTGAGAAATCCTTTCCAAGTCTAAGTTAATCGGGGTAGTTACATCAAGATGAGAGGCAGCACGAGTGAAAGAGAGGAAACAGAATTGAAAGATGCAAATGAATAAAGTGTTGAATCATCCTAGTAGGAGTGCATCGGGTTAATTGTGGATGAGAGGAAATTATTGATAAAGGTATTTTGATTTTAAGGGAGTCTGTACGTTTGCATTCTGAAATGAGTCAGAAGGATTTGAAAGTTTGTTACAAGATCAACCAAATAATCGCTTGCAATGCTTGGATATTTGGCGATATTGGACACCACGATATCATATTAAAAATTAACGCACCTGTTTTGCTTAAAACGAGTTTAAATTGACTTACCGAATACTTAATAGATTGGAAAGTCAGCTTGAAAGGTGAAAGGAAGAAGTTAGAAATGTAGAGAAAAACAAAGAGGTTCTCTATAAGCGAGAGAGTGGAAAGAGTGTCTGTCTCCTTTGATAATTCATACCTATTTGATTCGAAATGTGTAGCGTCTAAAAATGCCTCATACAACCAGATAGCCATCAGAGGAGTCTTGTCTTAAAATGCGTATCTACTTACTCTCGTCGCTTGCCTATAGAGCCATTATACACAAATCTCCCTTTCCCATAGCCGGCAGTAAAATACAACAGGTCTAGTCTTAAAGTTTCAAAACAAAGTCATAAATGCCCAGCCCAGATACAAGACAAGAGTGCCATTTACACACCTAATATATAGAGAGACAAAGAGGGCAGACAGACGAAGGAAGGCTAAATAAACGAACGAGGGAAGGGTAAAATCCAAAGGCCGAAAAATTATTTTAGCAACTGGAAAATAATCTATAGATATAACCTTAATCTTTATACCTCAGGCTTAATAGGCGAGAACACACGAGTGTAAAAATTTCTTCAAAATACTCCCAAGACTGAAAATACATGACAGTAATACGAGGCAAATGAGTGAATGTGATTAACTTTGTTTGCCTGAGTTCCACCATTGTTTTATATTTGTGACATCAAAGCTTTGTATTTTCCATAACATTAATAATGAAAGTTAAAATGCAAACACTTTGAATTCCGAGTTTTGCATCTTGGTTTCTAGCTTATCATCTTATTCTTTTTGTTCTTTTATAGATTTTTTTTTTAGAGGGAATAACTTTCTTATATATCATCCCATTTGCACTTTCAAACATCTTGGCTTTTATTTTTTTTAAGAAATTTTAAAATGTGAGGTTCTCTTTCATACTTGCACTCGATGTTCATTCTCGCACTGAATTCACAGCAAACATAGAAAACACCCTTCAACAAAACACTCTTTCACCTCACTAATACAATCCACCAGGCAAGCAAGAAATATATTCCCCCAAAGACAAAGAAAACGTTTCAATCCCACCTTCACACTGGAGATAGAGAAAAATTCCTAAAAGAAAAAACACAAACTCAGACAAAAAAACAAAAAAACTAACAACTTGAAACTACGACCTCACCAGGCGAATAAATACTCTCATCTACACTAAACAAGAAATTTGGAAACAATACCTTCAAACAAACATCCCTCAACTCTAGCGAACCATAAAAAACACACCCAAACACCCCACACATATGAATCTCCTCAAACCAAATACAACAAAATCCCAAGCTAAACTGAGTAATGCGACCAGCTAATGACTCACTACTGCAAAATCAACCATTTACCCACCATCTTACACCAGGGTTGGCAAAAAAACACAAATTTAGAAAAAACCCGGGTTTTATTGGGTTTTTTTAAATCTCTGGTTTTTACAAAAAAACAAATGCTACAAGCAATAGAATAACATAAAAAGAGAATAACTGATCGAGAATTGTGGGTACCCATGATAGTTATAACTTATAGAAGGAGAGATGAATTATTATGAGTCAGTATCAGAGAAATAATCTTAATTTGAGACATATTTGTTGAAATTATAAACATAAATATGAATTTTGAATAAAATAATGATAAGTACAATTCATTTCTTAAAAAAAGTGTAATTTTGAAAAAAAAACCCTAAACGTTTGTTTTTTTTTCAAATTTCATTTTAAAAAGACCCCTAAAAACAGGTAATAAAACCCGGGGGTTTTTATTTGACAACCCTGTCCTACACAATAGGAAAACACACAAAACCTACGAATACTGGACATGGACCTCCCTTTCCTCTCCATAACACTACTCTCACCTTTAGATTCCTCAAGAACGAGCAAGTTGAAGGCCCTGAAAGCATCTCAAACATCCACCTAAAACACCGCTGCCCCACACCCATATTTGCACTCTCAGACATCTTCAACTACTCTCGGTTACGCAACGTCATCCCTTCATATGAGGAACACATATACATCATCCCCACATGAGAAACACATATACATCATCCCCACACGAGAAACATATATACATCATCCCCACATGAGAAACACGTACACATCCCCATATGAGAAACACGTACATGCCACCCCCTATGAGAAACATGTACACATCCCCATATGAGAAACACGTACATGCCACCCCTATGTGAAACACGTACATATCACACACCCCTTGTGTGAAACACGTATGTATCAGCCCCACGCGATAAACACGTACACACCATCTGAATATGAGACTCGCGTACACATCCCTATATAAGAAACACGTACACATATGCCTATGTGAGAAACAGGTTTACATCACCCCCAACTGAAAAACACGTAAACACCATCAACACATGAGCAATACGTACACTTCACTGCCATATGATAAACAAGTGCATAGCATCTCTAACTGAGAAACACGTACATATCATACCCAAATGAGAATCACGTACACAACATCGCCATGTGAGCAATACATACACATTATCACCATCTGAGTAACACGTACACATCATCCTTAACTGCGAAACAAGTACGCACTATCACCAATCTTAGAAACACGTAAACATCATCCCTAACTGGGAAACACTAAGACACTATCACCATCTGATAAATCTGTACACATTATCACTTTTGAGAAACACGTACACATCACCATCTGAGAAACACGTATTAATCATGCCTGAGAAACAGATAAAACGTGCACACCATAAACATATGATAAATACGTACACATTCCCTGACTGAGAAACATGTACACACCATCACCTTCTGAGAAAACGTACACATTATATCCATCATTAAACCAAATAAACCCCGAATCTTCTCACCTCCTTTCACCCATCTCAAAAATCCTCGAAAAACTAATTCTTCATAGATTCAAGGCTATTTTATCCCACTCACACACTCAACATGGTATCATAGAAAACACCACAACCACCCTACCAACATATATTAGAAGGCTTCAACCAAAATAGTCTTCCACAACGCAGTCATGACCACAATAGAGACCAGCAAAGTATCCGACACCGTCCACGCCACATCCCCATACAACAAAATACTTGACACCAACTACTACACCAATGACAAGAAAAGGGATAGCAAACTTTCTTTCCAACATATATGGCCAAGTCCTTCAACACATAGCACAATCCAAGAATCAAAATCTCCCCAACTGGGTCCCCTAAGAGGCCATCCTCTCCTCTACCCTTTCCACCACTTTATGCATAGCATTACAATCCGAATAAACACCTGCTCAGATGACTTATCCATCACATCCCAATCGACCAGCGTACGCACAGCCTACATAAACCTAAACTGGTGCCCAGAACCTTTACAAAACCAGTTCATGCTAGCAGAAACCCCACCCCCTAATCAAAAGTCACCTTTACCACTAACTTAAAGCAATCAAACTATCACCTCAACATCTTGCTTCAAGGTCAGCTCCTCCCACTCAACCGTAACCACATTCTTCTGGGTACCCCAGACCAACGCATGATCTCCGCTCAACACTCACAAAATATCACTATGTAAACAATGCCCAAATTCAACACACTCAGAACATTAACAAACACCAAATGTTTACACAATACAAGAAATTCTGATCAGCCAGCTCGTCCGCACCACACTCTGTAGTCCCATCTTGGGTCACTTACCATAGCTACCGGACACATACACAAAATACAGACAGTGCAAAACACTGCCCTCCCCATTGCATGTGGCTTCCTAAAAAAATGCCACAATACACCAACTACATGTCGAAATAAAGGTCCATTCATTCTAGGACCACATAAACATGATAGTCACACATATCTTCAGTAAACTGATATGCCCCTCGTATCCATTTTGCCCTCGCTAGACCTATACCTACCCCAACCGCACTCTACAACCAATTGCTAAATAACCTACCCACACTATCATCGAACCAGAACTCGAGAAAATACTTACACACTCACTTTATGCGCACAGCACTTCAAAACATGGAAAAACACCCCACTTCAAAACATGTTCCCCCCTACATCCACGAATCTGAAGCAACTCTAAATCGCCAAACCTGAGTTTCAATGGTTCACCTACGATCAAAGCACAACCCGACCCTACATGAATACAAAATACAGATTAGATCAGGACTCCCTGCCCCACCCGACTTGCATCGTTGCAACTTCCATTAACTTAAAAACACTGCCCAAATCATCTTATCCTGCCCCTCTCTTGACTCTCTCAGAGCTTTTAATATAAGCTCCCTAGAAGAAGACCACATGCCTTGGCAGCAGTGCTGTGACCTGATGGGTTCTATTAAAAGCGCTACATGATTAGAATCCTATTTTTTTACCGATTTCGTCATATTAGCATTAATTACCATGAAATTTACCTATATCTAATTGACGTAGACTTAATTTAAATTTCTTTATCTGCTAAGCCAAATCAGCAATTCACAACGGGGACCTTATAGCCACCTAGTGGCCATAAGGTCATTTGAAGAGAGCCACAAACTGGAAGCTGATATAAAGGGAGCATCCAGATAGTAATCTTAATTGGAGCTAACCAAATAAAGTTAAATAAAAAAATAATTGAAGCGGAGTTGTTGATTTTCAGTACCATATAACTTCCCACCGGCAGTTTCCAAAGGATTTTGGGGTGAAAAGATGTGCCTAATAAATTTCTTATATTTTTGAAAAAGAAAGTGTTTTATTGCCTTTCCTTAAGCCCATTTTGTCGAGTGTAGTTTAACAAGTTAGGTTTTTTAGGGGGGGTTGGGGGTTGGGGGGTACAAAACCCAGGACTGAATTAATATTGCAACAAGAAGCGATTTCCATCTGAGATTGTCTAATTTGTACCGCAAGTCATGTAAATTGCACGAAAGATACTAGTAAAGACAATCCCTCTTGGTGACCACTAGTAAAGGCAAACAATCTGCTACCGAAATCAAAAGGGAAATAATCCCTACCCAAAATGACCAAGTTCGAAAAAAACACTCATAAGGCTAAAAGGTAAATGAATGGTTTATAAATTAGATTTAATTTAAAATCAAATTTGATAGAACAGATTTATTAAATTTATTAATTTAAACTTAACAAAAGAGGGGAAAGATTGTAATTAAAACGGTATTGGCTAGCAATTTTTTCGCAAAAGTGATTGAAATCCTTGTAGTCGTGTTTTTCAGGCCACATCGATTTGTGTAAGACCTCAGAAATTATCTATGGTACTATTCATCCGTTTAATTATTAGTTCAGTACGGTTAGGTTACCTAACTTAATCAATTCCATCCCAGTGTCCACTAAAGACAATCCTTCCCAAACCTGACCAATTAAAGATCCCTCTCTTTTTAGTTCGGAAAGACTGTTTAAATTTTCTCAATACTCAGGAAAATGCCAAGGATCGTATTATGCCTGAAAGATATTTAAGTTTATATTCATTAATATTTTTTCGTATTATGTGTAAATGTTATAGTTTTATTGTCTTCAATAATACATGAATTTCTAGGATCTCGTGTTCTACTGGAGGATCTCGTGTTTAACTGGAGGACCCTAGAAACACAAGAGTTCCTCATTGTGCGGCATCCTTAAATTGGTTTGGAATTATGATTAAAGCGAATATCAATCAGGTCTAGCATAACATGAAACGGAACTAATTCCAAATAACCTAAATAGATCCGGACCTGTCTTAACCTATACTCTATAACCTCGTCACGAACATAAAGTTCTGGAATTCTTTTTAAATGTGTTGGGCCAAAGGTCACCTTTAATATATAGTAATATAATTCCCATTTTAGCACCTTTTTTAACTCATTATATTTCTTATAATGATATTACAGTATATATAAACTTAATGGCAGGTTTTTTAAGAAAATTCCCGTTTTATGCAATAATTTGCCAATAATATTAATGAAGCAAAGACAAGTGTCTGTTTTTTTTTGGTAATGGCAATTAATGAGTCTCGAATTGAAATAAAGCAAAATATCATTTATTGTTTTATTGACAATGCAAAAAGGTATTCGTTGAAAGGCTTACATAAACTCAAGCATCACTTGCTTTCAACGAATAAGAGCAATGTTCAATCAATGCCATGAAAAAGCTACCGCATTCTTATGTCCCCAGCCCGTCCTGTTAGGTAACTCTAATCGCAAAAGCGTTCATGCAGCTGCAAAGGGCTTCATACAGCTGTACACGACAGACGAACCTCCTTTGGAGTGGGTTACCCGCAACATCCTGCTGGGTGATTGTGCTCACCAGCCTTTATTCACGCTGAAGCAATCCAATGATGAGCCAACCCGATAGATGAGAATGACAAACGAGGTTCACGAACTTATTCCCTGACAGTTGTTGCTGGATAGAACTTTTTGTTCGAAGTGGCATCATGCAATTTCTACAGGTTAGGGGATAAATGTATAGAGTATGATGCATTTCCAAAGGTAACAGGTTATCACTTGCGGTGGAATTTGACTGTTCCATCAGTCGAAAGAAGAATCAACAAAAATAAATAAAATCAAAGTATAAAAGAAACTCCTGAAAACGTATAAAACTCAGCATTGATATTATAGCTTAACTTGTTCCCGGCGACTTCTCTTTACCATCCAATTCGATGCTGTCATAACTTAAATTAACCCACCCGAATTACAATAGTGAGACTGGTTTTTCCACGTGGAGAATATGAGCACAAAATTCTTGTTGTACATAATAGTGAAGTCATTAATCAGGAAATATTAGAATATAATGTGAGTTTAGTAATTATAAATGAATAGAGGCATAGCGATAGAAATATAAAAATTTTAATTGAAAGAGAATTAGAATGCAATAGGAAACTGAAGGAAAACTGGGCAATTTGCCTTTTCATGTTGTCCTCATCCTCGACGCTCCTAAATTGTTTATGCTTTTGGAGCAACAATTTACTCATATGCCTCAGTCGAAGAGTTTAGATCGGTTGATGAGGCTGTTGATACTGGCTCACTTCTCGGTGATAACTGACTGCAGTTGCTCATCGGAGGCTGGCTGTTACGACCTGTTACGACCTCTTTCAGGTCCTGTTTTCCGGTGGATTCATATCCGTCGATTAAAGTGACCGGTCCATCAGTGTGATATTGTTGTTTCGGAATCACTGAATTGATAAACGAAGAATTGCGACATACATGGGTCATTTTTCAACTGGAAAATAAAATCACATTCCGAGTATTTCTGGAGAGGTCTCGGGCTGAGAGCAGCATGCAATCCCTCAGGAAAGCTTGGTACTTCTCTGAATTCATGTTTTTATTACATACAGTGGGACCTGCCACTTCTGAGCTAGACATGCAGCCCCATATCATTTCAAAGCGGTCGCCATGTTTTACTATTGACGCGATGCACTCTCGATTTCATTGCTCCCCTTGCACTCCTGCGGACGTTGCCAGGGGTCGAGAAGAACTGAAACGTGCACTCGTCGAACCATAAAATACGTGTCCACTGACGCATGGTCTAGTTGTGATGAGCACGTCGACATCACTTCTGCTGAAGCGAAGTGGACGTCCCCTAAAGAGAACCTCCTTCTCAATGTTAAGGAGATTGCGGTCAGTTTACGCCCTACACAGTGCATTATGCGCTTGCATTCGCGAGCCCAACTTCTATCTCAGTTGGTAACAGCTCTTATTTCATCCGCGGTCGATCTCAACAGCCTCTATCCTTCCGTGAAACGCCCAAAATACCCCAAGCTTTTTGGGTTAAGGGCACCTCTGATTCTGCCAAGACGCCACCCTGGAAGGTCCACGATTGAGCATTTGTAGCCAAGCATCCGCTCCCAAAGTTTCTACAGCACCATGAGTGTTGCTTTCGAGATTTTAAGAGCAGACGCCGTGTCACGCTTGAGCGGTTTCCGCCTTGTTTGAAGTCGGTGGGACTCCACCGGGTGTTGCGTCTCTTTTCACCGCCCATCTATTTTCAATAAACCCCATCAGTACACAATTTTACACATTGCGCCAGGTTCTGAAAGTGGATTGTGATTGATAGTGACTCACAGAGCGCTCTGAGTGCCCTAGAGGCATCAGAATCTCCACATCCCCTGGGTTCCTGGATATATGGAGAATGCGGAAAATGAGTGCGCTGATGTGGGTACCAAAGCGTTCCCAAGGACTGGGTGACCGACCCACCATTTGTATCTTCCCAACACTAACTACATGACAGGAATCTGGTCAGCACTTTGAGCTGCATAGCAAAAAATGTGTAAGATGACCTACGGAAACATTAAGTGGCGCGCTATTACACTGCAACTTTTCCAATGGACCTCCTCCCCCTCCCTCCTGCCTAACAGCTTCAAGTAGTTTTCTGTCGTCTCTAATCGGGTACATACACTTGCGGGATGCATCGCCATTTAATGGAGCGTTGCCCTACATCTAATGCGACCACTACGTGGTTCCCCAGACTGTCTAATGTCCCATTCTGGGAGATCTTCCGCTCGTTACCTTTTCCGGTATCTGGACGAGCAGGGTCGCTAGCCCTTATCCCTTGTATTCAGAACTAGTTCCTGCACATCTGTGCGCGGACTTTATCAATTCTTTGAGGTCAGACAAAATTAGGTGTAATCCATCGCTTTAGAACATTGCGGTTTAGGTTATTGGGATGCACATATGAGTATGTATGGAAATTTTCTGAGTGGGCCGTAAGACCTTTGAGGTTTTCCTACATCCTTGTAACTCCTCGTGACTATTTCCCTATAATAGGCAATGCATAGACAACAATTGACATGTTAGTTCTCCTCTTCCATGATCCCTTTACTATTTTACTTCCCTTTTTATCCATCTTCCCCTCCGCCTGTTTCTCCCCTTTCCCTCGGATCTTGCCCCGGGAGGGTTTTTTATCTCTTTGGTGTTCCTATCTTTACTGAATGAGAATTAATTCTCTTTTTCATCCATTTTCTTTCTTTTCTATATAATTCTTTGATGGGCGCCGGATTCATTTCTTCCCACTTTTATTATTACACAAACTTCTTTTGAGGCATTTCCGAACATCTAGAAAGTCTTAAGTCAAAGCCTATTTTTGCCCATTTAATGCTGACGTTAATTAGACTTTCTAAAAAAGCCTAAACCTGTGCAATGTAAATTTACCAATGATATGTGTGCGCTCGTATTTGTTGTAGTATCCACAACCCTTGCGCTCTATGTGCGTTCATGCGTGTATGTGCGTGCGTCTGTATGTCAACTGGAAATCACGAGTTCTGCTTGGTCTGGATGGAGTGCCAGCCACGAACTCCAGCCACGACCGTTCCAATCAGTAGTGAGCCAGAGCTCAGCAGGAAAGGGTGTGGATGTATTTGTGCGTGTGTAGGGGAATGGGGGGGAGTGAGTTTCTGTCTCTCTCCAATGCCTCGTGGGTGTTAAAATTTTGCATAAAGAGAATTTTAAGCATTATGCAACCGTGCCAATGGATCTGACTCTATCTTGACACACTTTCTGAAGATTGTATGTTCACAAATTGTGTGAAGTGCTCTGGTTGTAGTAAGAATTTTGCTATTATTTCTTGTTTCGTCGTTGTGTTCCTTTCTAAATCTGCCTGTGCTTTTGCACTTCCACGTTCTATTAAACATATAACACACATCTGTGAATCATCAAGACGAACGCTCATAAATCTTATTCCGGATTTGTAATCCATGAAAAATGATCCCAAAGTCAACTATTTGAGTTAAAAATGTATTTTTTTATATTTCATGCAATTGTTTGTAATTTGAGGCGGTTTTTATGAACAAAACATTGATCGTTATATAAATATTTTTGGAATTATTTTGTGTATTTGCAAACATTATATTTCCAAGACCGAGTTGTTGGCGCGAAGAGTATTTCCGGTTTTGTGTTAATAATAAACAGCAAAGAAACAAACAAGTAAACACCAGCTGGCCCAGATGGTTGCATAGGTTTTTATTGCGGTGAAAGGGGTGGGGTGGGGGTGGGGGCTCATTTGTAAGGTTGCCGATCACGACACTTTATTTGGAGCGGACGTCGCCCATTGATTGGCCCACATGTAAAAGACAGTAAACGAGTAATAAGAACTAAACAAAATTCTGAGAATCCCAAGTACCCATGTAGAAATGAGTGATTGTGACCAACTATGAGTTGCAGGAGCAGGAATAAAGAAAGGGACAGGATGCATAGTTAGGAAAGAACAAGAGGGAATGCAGGTCCCAAGAACTGCCAAAGATCCAGTCTGGCAAAGACTCAACTTCACCTTGCATAAAGGGTGCGTTTGCACGACCGAGTACATAACTTCCCTTGTACTAACTTGAAGCTTACTTGCAGAAGCTTTTCTTTAATGAAACTAATTTATGTGTATCAACAAAAAAACTTTGTTCTTATTCTTAAATATCTTGCGTACGTTAATGTTAAAATACGTCTATAAATGGCTCGTATTTACGTAGAGTTAGTTATTACCTGCATTCCTTTTTTACACGTTTCTATGAACAATATTTAGATAAACACCAGTGTGTTACAAACCTCCTTAATGTGCTCGAACTCCTTGCCCTACAGATGGGGCCCACGAAACCCAGAAATACGAAGACCTACGAGCCTTCACGATCGAGGTCTAGAAATATCTGGGTAAAAATTACCCTCATTGGCCAGTGTTTGTGCGCTCTGTACCTTTAGCAAAGGTAATCGAGACCTAAAATTAATGATTATGTCTTCTTAAAGCCACCTAATGGTTTGGTCTCGATTTGAGCCCCCGAGTAAAGATTAGTTTTTCTTATGTGAGAGAGTTCGCGTGTTCGAACTCGGTACAGGAGTTCGGGCTTACTGCGTGATTTGCAGGTGTCGTGTCCAAACCAATATGAGATTACAGATAATCTTAGCCCACGTTCTACCTTCTGGATTATGTAGATTTGAGTATGATGTAGTATTTTCACCCACCGGGAAAGGAATGAGAGGGTAAAGACATAAAAGGGTATGTAATGGAAGATAAAGGAATAATTATTTAAGGACAACAGACCGCAGTAACTAACCAAGATTAATAGAATTTTTGAAGGCGTTTATAAACCCATAGGAACCTCTTGGTAAAATTGACAAAAGTACGAACTTGTGCTTGTGTGTATGAAATGTATTGTGGTTTATTATAGGTATGTATATCGTATGCATGTATGTAGCTATATAAGAGGAAATATGTCTAAGAAGGTCCGCCCTCCCATTGTCCCTCAAAACTGCCTCTCCGAGCCTTTTGTCTTCACACCACGCTCACACCTCCTCCACCCTGCTTTACCACCACACATGCATGAAGTCAGCCCCGCTAGAGGGGGGGGGGAATATTGATTCGTAATGGCAAGACCTTGATCCATTAGGGCCGAATAACATCCAAATCTACACTCATTTTAGATGGCTTTTATTTCTATTTGGGGGGCCTACTTCTTAACGTGGATTCCAAACCACGGCTATCTACAGCTTATGGCAGCGACGTGAAGATGGCCCGAATCGGGTCAAAATCCGACGACTAACTTCACCCGATGTGGCTTAAGTTTGTTGTAATCAGAGCTGTGTTTCCACTCCGCCAGACCGTAGTGGCAACTCCTACGCACTATCCAACCCAGAAGCATTCTGGTGGTAATCCACGAGTTTACCAACCTGATAGAGAGCCAAGTGGAACATTTACCATGGCCTGAAAACTCCTTAGATCTCAATCCGATTGACAACCTGAAGCTGATCCTCGAAACGAGGGGTTGAGGGGCGGAAGCCCTCAGACCGTGGCAACTCCCCGCCCTTTGTTAAGCCAAAAATGGAGATCCATCGCTCAGGATTTTCTTCGAGTTCATATCCAGCCAAAACGAATCCAAGAAAGTGTTTTATCTTTGTTGGCGTGGGGGAGAGGGGGTCTTAAAACCCATCAAACTTATTTTGAGTGCCCTGTGACATGGCCCAGGATATCTGAATGGTGGGTTTAAATAATTCGAAAAATTTAGGAATCGCAAAATTTTCCTCCCCAAACTTTTTGTGTTGAGGGGGATTTTTGGTTCCTTCAATAAACAGAAGGTTCAGCGTTGTTGTTTTTAGATAGGGGGTCTCACGTCATTTTCCAACCCTACTCGGCTCTATTCAAGCGTGGGAAAGAACGAGAGAAAAACAGACCGATAAAGAAAGAATAAGAAAAAAAATGTATATATAACCAACAACCATAAATGGACCAAGACGACGCATTCGAGGTCTCCAGAAACAAATTTGTACACAGTTTAAGTACCTAAAAAGTACAAATTACAGAGTATGGGTACTCTTAGTACAAATGTGTACCCCTTTGCGGGGATGTTAAGAAATAAATCTCAGGTGGGTAGTGATCAAAACTACGACTCTGCTCGGTGTTATAAGTGTTAGGGGGGGGGGGGGAGTAACAGGTGTTGCTCGAACTGTTTAAGTGTGTGTAATGCGTGTTACAGTAATTCAACGGAGCTGGGCGTTAATCACCTTAACGATTATCTTCCTTATCGCTGCATGATTCTCATAATTGTACTCCCTTTATGTTGATCACTTTCTTCGCTACTTTACTATCGTCTTTACCACTATCTCGGTGACGTTTGTAATCATAATAAAGAGTGGCAATTAATGTCCTATCTTGTAACGGGAGAGCGCACACCGACTGCCCGTGTCGGCATACCGATACGTGTGTGCTGAGGCTGGAGTTCAGTGCGTACATGGGTTAGTGTGTCAGAGTGGTGACGCGAAAGGGGCTGGATTTCGGTATGAGAAGATTAAGTTGCGCAGCGCGGTGATGGTAAAGATCGCGTTTTCCAGTTGGGGAGGGGGGGGGGGTCTGGTCCCTTCGTCTAGGTACTAGTCCTTGTGGTTGCTGCCTCGCCCTGTAGCAGGCATGAGTATGCTAGGCCACAAGGATGTAATTCGAAGGGAAAGTTGAAGAGGTACATACGAGGGTTGTGGCAGTGTATGTATCGAGAACATGTACAAATATATTGTGTAAGTGTATGTATCTGGAGAATATTCAACAGCATTATGGAAGTGTATATACAGGGAGCTTGTACAAAAGAATTGTGCAAAGGAAATGTCATGGGGGTGTACAGGTTGTGTAAATACCTGTCTGGAGGCACAAAGGTAAAAGTGAGCTCGGAGTGAAGCAAAACGCTTTAGAATGGTCGAGAAGTAGTGTCACGTTATTGTATTGGAGTGAATTTCATTGCACATCTTCCAGTATTCTCATCTTGACAACGACTCCCCGAGGTAGAGGGTGCCGTGCCCTCACTGGTGAGCGCCGATCGACGCTTCCCCCCATTCCTATCAGTCAAATTGAAGGGGGAGTTTGTTGAGATCTGCGGCGACGTCGCGCTGCGTTTTTGGAAATAGCGTGGGACCCGAAAAGACGCGTGGGAGGAGCCAGGTTGCGTCACCTCGATTCTTCTTCTTCCCCGTCTTCCCCTCTTTCTTCTTACCTTTCTTTTTCTTCCTTCTCTTCTTCCCCTTCTTATTCCTCCCATTCCCCTCTTTCTTCTCCTTCCCCTCTTTCTTCTTCTTCCCCTCGTTCTTCTTCTTCTTATCCCTTCTCTTTTTCTTCCCCTTCTTCTCCTTTCTCTTTTTCTTCCCCTTCTTCTACTACTTCTTCCCATTCTTCTTTCTCTTCTTCTCCTTCTTCCCCATTGTAATCTTGTTGCCACCCTCCGCATTGTGGTTTGAGTCGGAAACTCTCCATCATTCTCATCGGTGTCGCTTCATTTGGAGTCCTTAAAATTCTGCTTCTCTTTCCCTCATAACAGGTGGTTATAACCGGGAGGGAAAAAACATCGGTAAAGGCTTCTTTTTTTTTTAAGTCTCGGGACGGAAATGGACATTTGAGAATCTTTGGTCGCTCAGCGCCAATCATCTTAAAGGAGGTGCGGCAAAATAGAAGGAAAAAACAATAAACTTTAATGATGTCATTATTTTTTTTAAGTTTTCACATTTATCGAGTCATATTTTTTTAAAAATAGGGCATGCGTATTTGTAACTGCTTAGAAAATGTTTGGTTTGGTTTGTTTACCTGTGTGAGAGCAATTGCAGCTGCACACGTGTAATGTTTACTCATAATTTTTAAACAAATTCTAATACCATAAGCTTAGACTTTTGTTATTCCGGCCACGTTGAGAGAATACCGTAGTTGGCAACCAATTTACGAAGACCAGTTACCTTGGAGAGCTTATGGGGGGGGGGGGAGACCGGTGGAAAGGGATTCCACTGGGGGTACCTGGGCTCGCATAGCCTGGGGTCACTTGGCCTGTCTTAAGAGGACCGAGAGAGAGAAAAAAAACATTTTGTCCTCTGTAGAGAAGACGAGAATGAGAACAGGGAGAAGATGCCCCAAAATATATCAAAGCCTCCTTACCCCCTCCCTCTTTCTCTACTCCCTCTCTCTGTCTCTGTCTCTCTCTCTCTCTCTCTCTCTCTCTCTCTCTCTCTCTCTCTCTCTCTCTCTCTCTCTCTCTCTCTCTCTCTCTCTCCCTATGTTGATGTTGCTGGCCTGCTCGCCCTGATTCGAGGCATCTGCCGCCATTTGCATACTATAACCAACTCCTCCCTCTTCGTATCTCGCACTTCTTCGTCGATCCAAATCTATCCACGGCCTATCGCTATCCTTGACCTATCGCTATCCACGACCTGTCGCTATACACAACCTTTCGCTATCCACGACCTGTCGCTACCCACCCTCCTACTCATAAAGACTAGTAACTTCACCCACCCACCCTAAGCCACCCTAATCTTCGAAGTATCCTTGCTCTCTGTTTAGTGGCCTCGTGCGATTTTCGCGTTTTACCATACATGGCCATGCCCTCGTTAGAGGCCGCCAGACGAGAAGACACTGTTGTTACACAAGGTACATGGTACTGATTCAGGACTGGAAGGTTGTTCTAGTAGCGAGGAGGGAGGGGGTGAGGTAGACGCACTGCTAAAACTGGATTCACAATTTCATGGCTGAAAAGCTGCAACGTCCCTCCCCCCCCACACATCCAGGTTTGCTGGAAGGAATTAAATAAGGATTCATCAATAGTTACTTGAACAATTTAATTGCAGTGAGAAATTGTAACTTTGCGAGAAGGGGGGGTTTCAACTATACAAATAGAAATGACAAAGATATGATATATATATATATATATATATATATATATATATATATATATATATATATATATATATATATATATGGATAAAACCACAGTAATAGGACTAATTTTCTATGCGAAACCAGGTTTCGACGGAGACATCCGTCATTGTCAGTCGCTAGTGAACAACGTACAGTTCGAAAGTACTTGGAATCTTCATGTTATTTTCCTTGTAGGCTTTGTTGCATTTATTGCTAATTCACGCAATACTATATATATATATATATATATATATATATATATATATATATATATATACAAGTAAATAGTACTATTATTGTGAAAGATTAATTTCTAGAGACAAAATAATGCCATTTGATTCATTTAAATATTTAATCTAGTATTTAGTTCCTTATGCTATTTGTGCTCAGGCTGCACACAACATGTTGAACAAATCTGGCTTCGATGTGATTTTTGTGAATTTTTTTTTCGTACTAATCTGTCCAGTATGCCCCAAAGGTGTTCAATGGGGTTCATACCCGGAGACTGGTTGGCCAAGGAAGTCTTCAGAGTCCATTTTTGTAATGTCAGTCCTTTGTTTTTTTGGTTGTGCGGAATGGAACACCATCTTCCATAAATAGTCATTTTTTTCTATCTGACTACTGGAGAAATCTTGGAGAAGTCCTTCCTGAAGGATGGAGATGTATTTTTCCGAGTTTGTTGCCACTTCACTCTACTAGTTCTCACCGACCACTTCTCCAGATTTCCTCCCACGCCATCAGTGCAAAAAACCGCCCTGTTTCATAGTTGTTCGGAGCCCATTTAAATCAAGCTCTTGATTAGGCAGTCTCCAGACCCACACCCACTGTCAGAAAATTTTGATTCGTCGAGGATATGTATGAGAGAGAGTCTGCCAGAAACCTATGGGTCTCTCGACCATCTCATTTGCCCACTTTCTATTTAGATATTTGCTGGTATAAGAAGAGGTTCCTTGTACCTGTTTTCCCATATTAGACAAGATAATAGAGATACCTCACAACAGTATGGCGACCTCCTTGGAGTTGCTCTGCAACATCAGCTTGGCAGCCCGAAGACGCCTGTGAGTGGGCTCAGGTCAACCTGAGATGGATGGCATTTATTCCTTGCTTTTGCTGGTGAATGTACAATCACTGTGTTGACCCTGGTAAGAGGAATCTCAAGATTTTGTCCAATCTGACACTAGCTAAGTCCACCCTCAGATTGACCCAAAATCTCCATCTTTGAAAATCAGGCAACTCTTTTGCTTCTGGTGTTCGCGCGCGGCATTCCTGATTGGAATAAACAATTAATATAATTTGATCTGAAATGAAAAATAATAATATATATTAACAAGTGTTTGATCAGAGTAAATGAGCTTCAAAGATAAAACGCTCTAATGATGGATATATATATATATATATATATATATATATATATATATATATATATATATATATATATATATATATATATATATATATATATATATATATGTGTGTGTGTGTGTGTATGTGTATGTGTGTGTGTGTGTGGAAAACTCACAAAGTATCGCGTGAGAAAGCAGTAATGCAACAAAGCCCACAGGAAAAATTAATACGAGGATTCCAAGTACTTTCGCACTTTATTTCTTTGATAAAGAACTCGAAATAAAGTACTTGTAATCCTCGTATTAATTTTCCCTGTGGGCTTTGTTGCATATATATATATATATGCACGAGATATGAGGAAAAGTGTTTTATTATTTTTCAATATAACTACCCTCGACTTCAATGCACTTGCACCACTTGTCTCTGAGGCTTCGAATTCCCGACAACCAGAAATCTGCCGACTGCTGTTCAATCCACTCCTGGACGGCGAGCTGGACATCTTCATCGTCCACAAACCGGCGTCCACGCAGTGCAGCCTTGAGCTGGCGGAATAAAAAGTAGTCGCTAGGGGCCAGATCTGGACTGTAGGGAGGATGGTTGAGCTCCTCGAATCCGCACTCGCGCAGGGCAGCTTGTGCAACTCTGATATTGTGGACATTGACGACGTTGAAGTCGATCATGGGGTGTGAGGTTTCTAAGGACCCAACGGACAGAGACCTTGGTCATAGTCAAATTGTCGTGGATGATGTGGATAACACTTCCATGTGATATTCCAAGTTCTCGCTCGATTTCTTCGACCTTCACCCGTCGATTTTCGAGGATCATCCTCGCCACACGGGCCACATTGTTCTCGTTGGTCACGTCTGACGGGCGTCCTGGACGGGGGGTCATCTTCAAGGGACTTCCACATCTTCAATCCTCGTCAGTTCAACCTCCTATCTTCGTGCAGGACAATGCTCCCTGCCACATTGCGAATGAGAGTCAAAGATTTTTGGAGTGATAAAGGTATAGATCTCATGGACTGACTACCTCAAAGTCCCGATCTCAACCCTATAGGAAACGTTTGGAAGATATTATTGTAGATGGGGCGTGTCGTAGAATGACAATTGCTTTGATCACTTTACGCTTTGACACCCTTTTAGTAACGGTATACTTTAAGGGGCGTGAGTTACTTCTATGATGAAGTAGGCTTTGTTCTAAGAGTGCTATTTTAGTGGTTTAGTCCTTAAGGAAGAGCTATTTTTAAACACATAAGGATAAGAGGAAACACCAGAATCTACCAAAAAATAAACATGTATTTTAAATTAAATATTACAAACCAACAGTAAAAGCATTTCTATATTTGGCCTCAAAGAATTTTGAATGACAAAACATAAACAAGTAGGCTTTCAATAAACAAACTAATTGCCAATTAGTATTTTTATCACGACCCTATTTGTTTAGCATAAAACATTAAATTAATGTACTGTCATCTACAAACACATATGACCTAGGTTCAAGAATAATGGTTTCTACTCTCCTTTAAAACGTGGGACGTACTAAACTTCTACTATCGCAATAGAGATATAAACGGTATTGTTAACTTACAGGTAGGTATTAGGGATTGCCGGATGTCGCTGGAGGACTTATCTCTCGCTTTGAAGTGTGGCTTCGTCGCTGCTTGAATTTTCGAAGAGGGAATGCTTCTTAAACGTAATTAAAGAACGGGAGCTAGTTGGGGCAGGGTTCTTCTCCTCTCACTCTTACGTTGCTTGAGATGTGAGAATCACTCGAGTGTGAGCGGCTTTACTTTTCTTTAGTCGGACTTCTTTGCAGACGGAAAAGGCTTCTTCGGTATGGCACCGATATAAAACTTGACTATTTAGGTTAATACGGCCCTGAAAGGGGGGGATCGATTTTCTCAATCTGATCCTATCGTTTCTCACGGAAATAGTCTTGTAGGGCTGAAGGGTCGATCTTTACGAATTAATCTTTCTTCTGGCGAATCGACTTCTAATAATCTTCTTGTCTAGCCGATGGATCGATCTTCACGACCTAATCCTACTCTGGCGTATCGACTTCAGATAATCTTCTTGTCTAGCCGATGGATCGATCTTCACGACCTAATCCTACTCTGGCGTATCGACTTCAGATAATCTTCTTGTCTAGCCGATGGATCGATCTTCACGACCTAATCCTACTCTGGCGTATCGACTTCAGATAATCCTCTTCTCTTTCTTTGCGGGGCTTATTTATAGGCGGATTGCCGCCCCATCTAAAGGGGGAAGTGACCAGGCCACAGATGCAAAAGGGGGGGAGCGAATGGTGGGTTAGCATCTGGGAAGAGCGAGAATTCCTGAGGTGGCACTGGGATGCCCAAGTCAGCTCGCAAATTATAGGCTCGTAACCACACCGCTCCTTAGCGTGCCTTCTGACTCGCACCGTTTTTTTTTCCTAACCACGGGTTTATGGGTCTCGTAGGTCATACGATCGTTAGAGCGTCGTTTAAGGACCTTAGGTGGTCGCCTTCAAACATATGTTAGCTCCAACTGCCCACAGCGGCGAGGCGATCACACATGGAAAGCATTTTCGCCGGCTACCTTTCCCACGCTTCTCCTCATGAAGGGAGGGGGGGCTTGAATGTGTCTATACTCCTCCAGGAGGCTTAATGTAGCCATTTCTCCACATCTACCTCCATTCTTAAGAAAATAACGGTAGGGATGGGGGTTCCAATCCGACGCTTACAATAATATACATGGGTAACTTACGGAACATTATATTATACAATAAATTCTAGTTCACTCGGGAATGCCTCGATAACATTTCACCTGACCTTACATTAATTCCTATATTACTGTGCCATCTTAGGATTTTCTTACCTACCACTCGGGTTACTCACCCCTACTTACTTACAATTCTACTGATTTACACTTAACTTTGCTATAATACAATAGTTGGGCTGCTCCTTAATCGTCGACAGGGTTCCGACTTAACGAGTCGGCCATACAATTGTTGGACCCTTTTATGTAGTGAATGGAGTACTGGTACTCCATCAAGAGTAAACTCCATCTCAGGAGTCTTCCATTCTTACACTTATTTTTACCTAAGTATGACAACGGTTTATGGTCGCATTCCAACTTGAACTCGCGCCCTATTAGATAATATTTGAATTTACCTATGGACCATATTATGGCCAAAGCTTCGATTTCGATAGTAGCGTAGGCTTTTTCTCTACTCAACAGTTTCCTACTGACATAAGCTATGGGATAGGCTGTTTCGTCATCTTCGTATTGAAGCAATACTCCGCCTAGCCCGTCCCGACTAGCGTCCGTGCGAAGACCGAAGATCTTGTTGGGATTTGGTAAGCGAAGAATGGGCGCAGTTACGAGTTTTCCTTTTAGAATCTCCAACTGAGTTATTGCATGGGGGTTCCACGTGACAGGGTCTGACGCTGTCTTTTTTAACCAATCATTCAGTGGGGCCGCAATGGAAGCGAAGTGTGGTACAAAACGCCTATAGAACGAGGCCGCTCCCATAAACGATCGGAGTTGTTTCTTTGTTTTCGGCCGGGGCATCTTGACTATGGCGTCCACTTTTTCTTGCTGGGTAGTCAAGTGTTTTTGTCCTATTTTGAATCCCAGGTAGTCAATGGATTCGTAGGCAAAATAACACTTGGTCGGCCCGGCGGTTAGACCTTGCTCCTTCAATTTCTCCAGCAATGAGCGTAGGGCGTGTAAGTGTGACTCCCATGTACGGGTAGCTACGTACACGTTGTCGAAGTAAAACGACACGTCGCTTAGTCCAGCGATAATTCGCCTCATCATCCTATTATAATTGCTACCGGCTGTAAGTAGTCCGAAGGGTAGCCTGGTAAACTGTAACAGACCTCTCTCGGTCGCAAAAGCCGTCAGTTTTTTGGACTCCTTAGCGAGAGGTATTTGATAGTACGCTTTACATAAATCCAATTCGGTGATGAATTTAGCGTCTTCAAATAAATGGAGATTTTGATCTATTAGTGGGATGGGCTCGGCGTCGAAAACGGTCACTGAATTCAATTTTCGGAAGTCCACGCACATCCGAAATGATTGATCAGGTTTCTTAACCATTACTATGGGGGAGCAATAATCGGACTCCGATGGCTCTAAAATTCCCAATTTTAGTAAATTCCGGACTTCCTTATTGAAGGCTTCTCGTAGGTGGATTGGTAAAGGATATGGTTTGCTCCGAACCACTGAATTAGTTTTTAGTTTTATTTCATGGATAAAATCCTTGGCACATCCAGGGTTTTCAGAAATGACTTCTGGGAATTCCATGAGCAAGTTCAACATTTCCGCTTTTTGTTGAATTTCTAAGTGGGGATTTATCTTTAAATCCACCCGAGGGTCTTCCGGGGTAGGTGAGAGCGAGGGAAGTTCGTATTCCTCGTCTTGTTCCACACACACGGTGTGTATGACTTGCAGGGGCGTACCCGGGTAAACGGCATCCATCGGTTCTTCTTCGTCTAGAAGGGTAATATTCTTTATGCACGCGCGGCGGTGATATTTTTTTAGCATGTTTATGTGATAGGTTCTTCGCCCTGTTGGGGTATCTATCAAGTAATCGACTGGACCCCGTGCCTCGATTACTTCAAACGGTCCCTTCCACTGGGCCCATAACTTATTATTTTCGGTCGGGAGTAATAATAAGACTTCATCTCCTGCCTTTAATTTTCGAGCCTTTGCTTTCATATCGAAATAGTCCCGGTATTTGGCTAAATTTTTCTCGGCGTTCTCTCGAGCTAAGCCAGAGCAGTATTCTAGGCGCTCGCGCATATCCATCACGTAGGCGTAAGACGATTTGATTTCTTGCTCGAGCTTCGCGTTGGAAAATAATTCCTTAAGAATACTCATAGGACCTCGCACATTTCTCCCGTATAATAGCTCAAAGGGCGAGAATCCCAACGTCCGATGAGGTATTTCTCGGCAGGCGAAAAGGGCAGCAGGCAGGAATCTGTGCCACTGTGTAGGGTTGTTTTGACACAACTTCTTCAATATATTTTTGAGAGTCCCGTTTAATTTCTCGCAGATTCCGTTAGCGGCTGGATGAAATGGACTCGTAAAAATTGGCTTGACTAACAGAAGTTTGTTAAAATATTCCATCAATTCTGAGGTGAATTGGCGCCCTCTATCAGATAGAATTTCTTTAGGCAGGCCTACTCGTGCAAAAATTGAAATTAATGCTTCCGCGCAGGAAATAGTGTCAATCTTCCGTAGGGCCACGGCATCTGGGAACCGGGTGGCACAATCCACTAGAGTGAGGATGTAGGAGTGTCCTCCACTTGAAGGGGGGTGAATTGGTCCCACCAAATCAATTGCCACTCGAAAGAATGGTTCGGTTATAACGGGCACCTTTTGTAAGGGAGCGGGAGGTACCCGTCCTCTGGAGGGATCCTTCTGACACGTCGCATGATCGGCAATAGGCCACAATTTCCCTTGCGGCCTGGGGCCAATAAAAGTGTCGGAATATCTGCTGCGCCGTTTTGTTGTGCCCAAAGTGTCCGGCTAATATTCCATCATGCGCGGTATTCAAAATTCTTTGCGTGTATTCTTGAGGTACACACAGTGCTTTCTTGTTCTCCTTATCCTCCTCGCTGATAGTACGGTAGAGAAGTGAGTCTTCTACGATATACTGGATCGGCTTCTTTCCTTTCACTTGGAGAATTTCACCTTTAATAGCTTTCTCCCATAGAGGTTTAAGAGTGGGGCATTCCTTCTGAGCACTGGCGAAGGAAGTAAATTTGAACCCATTGTCTTCGAGGGTAATCCTCGGGGTCAACTTAGCAGGTTGCTCTTTCCTCTGGGCTTCTTGTGCCCGGGTGACTACTGGTTGGGCCACTTCTTGCTGGGGAATTAGGGGGTTTTGTCCGATTAGTACTGCGCAGAACTTAATCGGGGCTACTACCACGTCCGTCCAACCGGTGAAATATCTGCATTGTATATGACATCTCACGACGGGGAATCGATTGTCGCGTCCTAAAAAGTCGTGGACGATTGCGAATTTCTTATGGGCAGGGTTTACTGGGGGCAGCAACTTGTCGGATACCACTATGCACGTGCACCCGGTGTCTCTGACTAAAGTGGATACTCGGCACCCATTAACAGTGCCCTCTTCAAATTGTAGGCCGCCTGGCGAACTTTTGTTGAATAGAAAGTTTACCTGTTGCTGGGGCTCTTCGGATGTTGGCGCGGGGACGTAGGACGAATCAGCTTGTCCTGCTGGGATAGCGGCAGTCAGGTTTTGCACCTGTTGTCTCGAGGTCTCCCTCAGTCGGGAGTTCTGTGGGCACTGGAAACTCAGGTGACCTATTATCCCGCAGGTATAACAAGTGACGGGCTTCCTGGGATACGTGCCGGTATTAGGGTATGATCCTTGTGGAATCCTAACTTCTTTTTTATTTTTTTCTCCTCCAAAATTTGGTTTATAAGTTCCTTTTGCTGCTGCGAACTTAAAGGGCTTCTTCTGTAAATGCCTGGGTGGCGGCCCATTTTTCTTTGGGGAGGGAGCCTTCTCTTTCTTGTACTCCCTAGGATATAACCGATGATTTACCGCGTGGAGGTCAGCCTCGTCCAGACACTCGTTGAAGGTAGAAGCTTTTCGGTCCTTAACGAATGCACGGATTTCCTGGGGTAGGGTACTTAGTAACTGATCTCTAAGCATGAAGTCGACGACCGCAGCGACTTCATTCTCTACCCCTTCTGACTCCATCCAAAACTGTAGGCTTCGACGAAGCTCAAAGCCAAAATGTTTGTACGTTTGTCCAGGTCTTATACGAGACTGCCTGAACTTCATCCTATATTCTTCCGGGTTAAGGTTTGTAGCTGAGAGAAGTTCGGCTTTGAGAGTGGAATAGTCCACAGTCGCTTCTGAGGGTAAAGATACGAATATCTCTCTCATCCTACGATTGAGTAGCGGTAACAGTCTGGCGACCCCATCTTCTTCTAGGTCCCAATTATTGACTTCAAATATTTTCTCAAAATGGGAGAGATATGAGCATAAATCTTCTTCGTCCTTGTACTCCGGGAGTTTCATGCTGGCCGCTGGTGATACTCCTGTTTTAGATGACACTGACTGCACCTCTAACTGGTCTTTACTAAGAGCTCTTTCGTGGGCCCTTATCTTCTCTCTTTCATCAGCTTCCATTTTCGTCTTTTCTCTTCTTTCATCAGCTTCCATTTTAGTCTTTTCTGCTTCCATTTTCATCTTTTCTCTTCTTTCTTCTCTTTCGTTTCTCTCTTTCTCCTGAATAAACTCTCTTTCGTTTCTCTCTTTCTCCTGAATAAACGAACTCAGCTCGGTTCCTTGTAGTCCGAGGCTTTGACCTTGCTTCCGATAAAGGTCAAACAATGCCATCGCGCTTATGTCAGTCATCTACCTTGTTTTTAATCAAGCCTGACCTACTCCACCACCGAAACTTACCACTTGGCCTAACAATTACCTTTAGATGGTATCCACCTCTAACTTTACCAATTTCCCATTCGTCAAATATTCTATTATTCCTGGTGTTCCTTTTATGTGTTAGCTCTTCCTTAAATAGCCACTGCTGGGTTCTTTCTAATATAAAACCTCTAGACCTGACACCACTTTTATAATATGTCGTAGAATGACCATTGCTTTGATCACTTTACGCTTTGACACCCTTTTAGTAACGGTATACTTTAAGGGGCGTGAGTTACTTCTATGATGAAGTAGGCTTTGTTCTAAGAGTGCTATTTTAGTGGTTTAGTCCTTAAGGAAGAGCTATTTTTAAACACATAAGGATAAGAGGAAACACCAGAATCTACCAAAAAATAAACATGTATTTTAAATTAAATATTACAAACCAACAGTAAAAGCATTTCTATATTTGGCCTCAAAGAATTTTGAATGACAAAACATAAACAAGTAGGCTTTCAATAAACAAACTAATTGCCAATTAGTATTTTTATCACGACCCTATTTGTTTAGCATAAAACATTAAATTAATGTACTGTCATCTACAAACACATATGACCTAGGTTCAAGAATAATGGTTTCTACTCTCCTTTAAAACGTGGGACGTACTAAACTTCTACTATCGCAATAGAGATATAAACGGTATTGTTAACTTACAGGTAGGTATTAGGGATTGCCGGATGTCGCTGGAGGACTTATCTCTCGCTTTGAAGTGTGGCTTCGTCGCTGCTTGAATTTTCGAAGAGGGAATGCTTCTTAAACGTAATTAAAGAACGGGAGCTAGTTGGGGCAGGGTTCTTCTCCTCTCACTCTTACGTTGCTTGAGATGTGAGAATCACTCGAGTGTGAGCGGCTTTACTTTTCTTTAGTCGGACTTCTTTGCAGACGGAAAAGGCTTCTTCGGTATGGCACCGATATAAAACTTGACTATTTAGGTTAATACGGCCCTGAAAGGGGGGGATCGATTTTCTCAATCTGATCCTATCGTTTCTCACGGAAATAGTCTTGTAGGGCTGAAGGGTCGATCTTTACGAATTAATCTTTCTTCTGGCGAATCGACTTCTAATAATCTTCTTGTCTAGCCGATGGATCGATCTTCACGACCTAATCCTACTCTGGCGTATCGACTTCAGATAATCTTCTTGTCTAGCCGATGGATCGATCTTCACGACCTAATCCTACTCTGGCGTATCGACTTCAGATAATCTTCTTGTCTAGCCGATGGATCGATCTTCACGACCTAATCCTACTCTGGCGTATCGACTTCAGATAATCCTCTTCTCTTTCTTTGCGGGGCTTATTTATAGGCGGATTGCCGCCCCATCTAAAGGGGGAAGTGACCAGGCCACAGATGCAAAAGGGGGGGAGCGAATGGTGGGTTAGCATCTGGGAAGAGCGAGAATTCCTGAGGTGGCACTGGGATGCCCAAGTCAGCTCGCAAATTATAGGCTCGTAACCACACCGCTCCTTAGCGTGCCTTCTGACTCGCACCGTTTTTTTTTCCTAACCACGGGTTTATGGGTCTCGTAGGTCATACGATCGTTAGAGCGTCGTTTAAGGACCTTAGGTGGTCGCCTTCAAACATATGTTAGCTCCAACTGCCCACAGCGGCGAGGCGATCACACATGGAAAGCATTTTCGCCGGCTACCTTTCCCACGCTTCTCCTCATGAAGGGAGGGGGGGCTTGAATGTGTCTATACTCCTCCAGGAGGCTTAATGTAGCCATTTCTCCACAGGGCGCGAAGGGGAAATCGAAAGGGCCAAGATGAACTCTAGGAATTATTGAAAAACGAACGGGACAATATTACGCAATCATTTTGCAAGAAATTAATTCATTCCTGTGATATCAGATATCGGGATGTCATTGCTAGTAAAGGGATGTTTACAAAAATATTAATAGTAAGGGTTTCTTTTTTGTTCTTGTTCCATTTTACATTGTTTTTCTAAGTAACCCTTAACTTTTGGCCTCTGCAATTTGGAAGATAGTTCGTTGATTTCATCATAATTTACGAACTATTTATTCCATTGACTTTAAATTTTAACCACGATAGATATTAAATATTATATTATCTAAATATGTGTATAATATAAAGTCGCAACGTTTTGTAAACTTCTATAATAAATATTTAAATACACTTGTTCCAACTGACCATTATATTATGGCCGCTAGTATATATTTTTATATATATATATATATATATATATATATATATATATATATATATATATATATATATATATATATATATATATATATACGAGGGGGAGTCAAAAAGTTCTCAGATAAATGGCATAAAATTTTTATTTGTAATAATACTGTAATCATTTTTCTACATAAGCTCCATTAACATCTATACACTTTCTTAATCTATGAATCCAACGGTAAAGACCATCTTTGTAGAATTCACGGGGTTGTCTCTGGCACCAAGTAATGACCTGCTTTTTTGCTTCATCTAATGATTGAAACCGGGTTCCTTTTAGGTGTCCCTTTAAATTTGGAAACAGAAAAAAGTCAGAGGGTGCTAAATCAGGGCTATAAGGGGGATGAGCAAGAGTTTCCCATCGAAATTCCCGTAGCTGAGATCTCACAGCTTTGGACGAATGTGCAGGGGCATTGTCATGGTGGAACAAGATTTGCTTGTGGAGCTTTCCTCGTCGTTTTTTGGCTATTGAAGTTTTCAGCTTCCTTAAAACTCCTTCGTAATAGCTGGATGTAACAGTTTTTTGTCCTTCTAAGAAGTCTATTAAAATAATTCCCTCCGAATCCCAAAAAACTGTAGCCATTATCTTCTTAACGGACCTCTCTGTCTTGAACTTGATAGGCCCTGCTGCCCCCCTTGGGTGCCACTCTTTTGATTGATTTTTACTTTCAGGATCAAACTGATACACCCAAGTTTCATCTCCCGTTACGAGGCGCTCAAAAAAACTATCCTCGTTTGCTTCAATCTTGGTCAAAATAGCCAAAGAAAGGTTGGCCCTATGATTCAGCTGGTCTTCTCGCAACGCTTTTGGGACCCAACGTGCTGAAAGCTTGCTCAGGCCAAGATTTTCAGTTAGAATTCCAAATGCTGAGCCATGAGAGATTTCACATGCATTGGCAACTTCATCAATAGTAATACGGCGATCTTTATCCACTAGATTCCTCACAAGCTCGACATTTTCTGGGTTAATGGAGGTGGAGGGTCTCCCTTCACGTGGATCATCTTCAACTTCTTCTCTGCCCCCCTTGAAGCGCTTAATCCAGTCGTAAACTACCGCTCTACATGGCGAAGAGTCACCATAAACCTGTTGTAGAGCGTCAATAATCTTAACAGGCTTCCAATCAAGTTTAGTCAGGAATTTAATGTTCGCTCTTATCTCAAAATTTGCCATTTTATGGGTTCAAAAAAGTAACCTTTTTGAAGCACATCTAATACAAAGAGTCTCGACAAATTGAATGACGAATTTTGTAGGAATTGTTCAGAAAACATGAAAGTCGTGTTTGACCCTGTATTTACTTGTACAAAATCGAACATTTCAATAATCTGGCATTTGTCTGAGAACTTTTTGACTCACCTACGTATATATATATATATATATACATATATGTATCTATTGGTTGGGAGGAAAGAGATAAAAACCACGAGAATATGTATATACATACAGTTACATATACATATATCCTCTAATGTACGTACGTGTCCTTGGCTACGTACAAGTACGTTCACTTCGTAAGAGTAATCCATTGATTACGAGGTATAAGAGTGCGATTTTAATACAGGGGCCGATAGCGTTTAATGAGTTTACCAAGTTGCAGTTCAAGGATATATTTAAAGAGTGAAAACAAAAAATATAATTTTAATAAGTCACTAATTAACATAGATATACATACGGAGATTAGCGCTTCATCGGCGAGGTAAAAGCTTTTAACACCCCCAACTTAATTAACTGCCCCTGTGAGGCGGCTGACGGATATTCAAATTATTTCTTCATTTTTTTCTCTTCGGGCTTAGAGATTACTCCACGTCTCCCTCTCCCTCTCTCTGTCTCATAGGAGACAGAGAGAGGGAAGGAGTTCATGAAACAATTAGAGGGGGTATTCTTCTTTGGTATCCCTTTCCCTTATATATATATATATATATATATATATATATATATATATATATATATATATATATATATATATATATATATATATATATATATTTGTTAAAGACTAGGTTGTATTTTGATTTTATTAATTTTATTTTGGAACGTTCCAACGAGAGAATGCAGTTTTTTGTATTTGGTTGGATATTAAAGATCAGTTAAGGAAGATCCATTTCATTTTTTACAACTAATTTGAGTTTTGGCCGTGAGCTTTCGCCTTTCTTAAGGCATCTTCAGACGGAAGTCTTCGTTATTTTGAGGCTGCGTTCATTTTGTGTTACCATTGGTTTTGCCTCCTTTACCGGTGAGGTAGCTCATTGCTGGTCGAGAGCAGCGAAGAATGAAATTGATGGGGATTGAGATATTATAAAGTGCTGAATATGTGAGAGCATAAGATAGAATAGTTATAAATTATAGTGTAAAAGATGAATGAGTGGTGTTAATGATATGGATGAAGAGAGGGGGTGATGATGAACAATGGTATTGATGAGGTTGATGTTAATATGTATCAGGTTGCTTGGCAAACGCTGGAATTTGCTTTATTATATTTTTCTTATTTTGTTTTTCCTTATTAATTTCTTCTTCGGTAGTTTATGTTTATGTTGAAGCTTTTGAGCTTTTTGAATCGTAGTTTCTTCTTTTTAGGCCTTTTGCCTTAAATCACGATTGCACTCTCGTGCTGTTTTCTTACCTGTGTATATATATATATATATATATATATATATATATATATATATAGGTTTTTTACTTATACTTTATTTGTTTATTTATTTTTTTCTCTTTCTTAAATCTAATATTAAGTAAATATTATATATTTATCTTAAATTATTTCATTTCTTTCTCCTCTCATGTTCTTCCATTGTTTAGCTGTATATTGGTATTAATTCTTCTTGTATTTTAATTTTGCTACTTAGAAATTGTTGTCTAAAATTTAATGTCCTCTTTTCACGTTCAGTGAGTCTAATTTTTTCTAGTGCGTCATCCGGGAGTTTTTCTTCTAGTTTTTGCCATACTTTTTTGGCACGTTTGTGTAGGTATTGATTGATTGGTTTGAGATTTGATCTATTGTGGAGTTCATTGGACTGGATTCCGTCTGTTCTGGAGGTGTTCATAATGTATCGGGTTGCTTGATTTTGAACCCTTTGGATTTTTCGCATTTTAGACTTGGTTAGATTGTGGGTCGGTATGATGGGATATGTTAAAATAGGGCGTACTAGAGGCAGGTGTAACTTCTTATTATTATTTATGGATAGGTTCTGTGGAGGGAAAAAAGGGTGTTCTTTACCCGGGCAATTTTTTTATTTTACGTGTATGCTGTACCCATTGCTCGTGATTGTCAGGCCAAGGGCCTTGCCTTCATAGTTATATGGGTATTCGATGTTGTTAGCAGTCACACGATACGTCTTTCTCCTACTTATGGGGATGTTTTAGAATTTGGTGTTGTTGGTCTTAATTTTGTGGGTTCTCTCGAACTCATTTACGTTTGTAATTTCCGTAGCGGTGCGTTGTCCAATGTCCCATGGGTTTTCCATACACTCGCGATGATTTGAGACACATCGTCTGCTAGTTGGATATAGAGTGTATTTTCGTCTAAGGGCTGGGGAAGGTCTTTCGTGTACACATTGTATAACGTGGTACTGAGGCATTCCCCTTGCGGGACCCATGCATTAAGGGTGAAGGCATTGCCAGTGAGATTGTTTATACTTTTTTTTTCTTTCCTGGGCTATTTTTATTTTTAGCCCAGATACCCATACCTTGTGAAAAGCCTTGGCAACATCGCTGAATGTTAGGTCCACTCTGTTGCCTCTTGCAAGGTAGACCGCAATCATCTCGGTGATGAGTGCCAGTGCTGTCTCTGTTCCTAGCTGTTTCTTGAATCCATATTGCTCGTGTTTTTGCAGATGATTCTCCTCTAGATTGTGTGGTAGCCTCTCGTTGATTAGTTTCTCTAATAGCTTCCCTATGAATTCCAACAGTGAAATTGGTCTGTAACTTTCGATGTGGCATTTGTGTTTTCCGGGTTTTGGGAGGAATATCATCTTCGCTGTCTTTAATGCGGATGGAAAGTGTCTGATGTTTAGACATGCATTGAAGACTTTGAGTAATGATAGCTTGATGTTGGCGAGCGCATTTAGGATATGGTTCTTGGTAATACCACTAAGTCCAGGGGTTCTTTGTTTGAATGACGCAAGGGCCGATGTGAACTCTATTAGGGTAAAGGGTCTTCCCTCGTTCCTCTGTTCTTGGGTTTCGTTGACCCGTTTGGAAGGTGAGAGTTCGTGTTCCCTTTCTATTAGTTCATTGATTATAAGTTGTTCGTGGGCCACATCATAGTTAAGGTTCTCCTCTGGGGTAATAGAGAAGATCTTAGACCAATGTTCTCTGAAGCGTTCCTCAATTTTTATTTCATTTTTTATTTCTACAGCTCCTTTTATGTGTATTTTTGGGGGGCAACGGAACCTTTTAGTTTTTTATACTGGTTCCACAACCTCTTGGGGTCCTCGTCTACATCCATTTTTCTGATTAAGTTATCCTAGGTGGTGCTTGTGCTTCTTCTAATTAGGTCATTTGTTTGGTTCCTAAGGGTTCTTAGTCGAACAAATCTTTCCCTATTACTTCCGTGTTGACGGAGGTCTTAGTAAATGCGATGAACTTCTTGCATTTTGTCTTTGATTTCTTGGGTCCAATGTGTGGCTGGGAGTGTTTTATAGCGGGTTTTTGAGGTATATAGTCTGTCTGCCTCAATAATGAGGTCAGTGATTTTCTTTAATTGATTGTCTATTTCCTCTAAGGGGCTGTCTTCAAGGATTTCGATGTTAAAATCCTCTAGATGGGTTTTATAAGCGGTCCAATTAATCTTGGCTAGTGCCTTCCTTTGGGGAATTTCTATTTGCATGGGCGAGGTAGAGATCTTTGGGACAAATCCCATATGGTCAGATGGTGTTGCCGGGAGTGGTATGGTTGTTGAAGGCAAAATTCGGATTTGTTAATATTATATCCAGAGTGGTTGAAGACCGCTCCGTGATGTATGTGGGGAAGTCAGGGTCTTCTCTCTGCACTATTTGCTGCTTCAGGAGGAGTTCCAGGGTTTTACCATTACCGTTGAAGTCTGCGGTATATCCTAAGGATCTGCATCTTGTATTCAGCTCCCCCAGGAGGATTGCTGATGACGGGCGGCGGAAGATACTGATGAAATTAGGGGTTAGTAAGTACGATCGCCGGGGCGGTTGATATGCCCCCGCTACCACTAGGTCTCCTGTAGTCATTTTTACGAGTTATTTAATGGCTATGTACGACTCTTCTAGATCTCTTATCTCCACGAATTTTATTCCTTTTCTGATCCCTATGGCAGTCCCGTCATAGCGTGTTTGGGTAGGGTTTGTGGCTAGAACTTTATAGCTTGGAATTTTTATGTATTCATTTTCTACGTTTACACCATGTTCAGTTATTATAATAATATTCGGGGCAATATTTTGAATAATATTGCAGTAGGTTATCTTTTTGTTCCTCCATCCGTCAACATTTAGGGTAAAGATCTTTAGATTTTTTATATATTCCACGTTGTGATCCATCTTATCTTTTAGTATTTTTTCCGGCCTTGGTTTTGTCTGTATTTGCGGGGGACCTAACGTGTCCCGTTTGTTTTTTCCTAAATTGTTTGGATGAAAGATTGAAGCAAGAGTTGGGTGAGATTTCTAGGAGTCCTTGTTTTAGAGCATTAATAATTTCTGTTTCGTTGTAGACTGAGTCAGAGTCTCATTTGAGTTTCCCTTTGGTTAGTCCTTTGATGATTTTCCTTCTGGTTACTGACCGGTGGTATTGGTGATAAGTGAGTCCCATAGATCTTTATGTTGTACTTTTCTGTGTTGTTATTTTTTGCTTTCTCTTTTCCGTGTTTAAGTTTTTGTTTGACGAGTTTAATTTGCTCAATAACTTCATTATCTTCCTCGGTGATTGAAGTTTCTTCATTGTTTTTTCTTCGTTTGGTTCATTTACGGGTGTCATGGAAATCCGATATAGGTTGTTTGAGGGGGGGGGGAACCACATAGGCTTTAACCCATTTTTTATAAGCATCTTGTTCAGCTCTTCTAAGTATATTCCTGGTTTAGCAATATTTGGGAAGTATGCATGTAGTATACACAAGACAAGGTCTGGTCTCATATTTCCATGTGTGTTTTGCTGCTGTGACCGCCGCATATGTTGTGATTCTTTTCTCTCTTTCTTCGATCATGGCAGTTTTCTTATTTCTTATCTTCTCCTCTTTGATTCGACAGACCATTGAGAGAGTGCGGTGTGCGTTTCCCTAGTTAGCACACTTTTTTTATTGGGCTCTTACATTGTTTGCACCTGTGTTCAGTGCTAGAGCACTCAAAGCATATTATACTTTGGAGGGTGCAGTCTCTCGTAGGGTGTTCGTACAAGGCGTAGCACTTGAAGCAGACATGCAGCGAGATAAAGGCTTCCTTTTCTAATTGATCAGGTGCTAATTTTGTGTAGAAGGCTAGGAGGCCATTCTCTGCTGCTTTTGCTGCCATATCAGTTTCCTTAAAAATAGCTTTGAACACATGATTGTGGTCTTCTCCGTTTTGACTCTTGAATTTAATAACTTCTTCAAGCTTGGCCCATTCTTTGTTTTTTTTTCAATCTCTTGTTTAAGTTCTTCAGCTGAGTGTTCTCTCACCCAGGGGTCTAGTCTCCTGCAGATGACTGAACTTTTTATTGTAACAGCTGGTGGTACTATGGCAACGAGTCCTATTTTTTTAGCTATCCCCAGTCTAATCGACACCCCAGTCGGTTACGTTGCAATTTGCGAGAAAGAGGCAGATGTTGAAACGCTGACGAAAGAGATGGGACAACGTGTGCTAAAGGAGATAAACCTCCAGCCCAGCACTCCCCCTCAGATCCAGGCACATCGAGGCGTGATATGCAGGTAACTCGACCCCTGGATCGGACAACATAACAAGGAACAAATAAAGGAAGAGATAACAAGAAACCAGTCCTGGGCCAATGTCGTGGAGGTAGTAAAGTTCCGTAACAAACGGGACAACACAGAATACCAACACGTATTTAAAGTTATCTTCAGTGAGACGCAAATGGCCCAAAAGGCCAAAGAAAGAGGACTGTTACTCTTCATTGCCAAGATCAGCGGAGAGCAAATGGAGAAGGAGGAGTTCACCCCCATCCAAGTATGCTTCGGGTGTTTCAAAATGGAGCACCACCCCACAAAGAAATGCAAGATCAAAGCATAATTTGTTCTAGGTGCAGCTGAAAAGGCCACAGATGACGAGAATGCTCGGCACAAACAGAGAGGTGCCCAAATTGTGGGCTGAACCACCGGGAGATGGCCATGTCCCGTCTCCCCCAAAAGGAGATAATCAAAAGAAAGAAAGATGAGGAAACGAGGAGGAATAATACCTCCTACGCCCAATCGACCAGAACAGCCCCAACCAGAACTACCAAGCAGCAACAGCCGAAGACCTATCATAAGCTGGAAAAAGAAAATTCCACAAAGATTCTTACGTGTATCTTATTTGCGCACGTTAACAATCTTACGAACACGGGATCATTCGCGAAAACACTCAATCTAATGCTGAAAAAGAACGGTATGTTGGAGATATGGTTCCCAGACAACTCACCATCGGGAGACGTCCTACAGCTGCAATTCTTACTAAAGGGTGCACTAGAGACACCGGCGACTCCATTTCCTCCAGAGGAAAAATCCACAGGATCTGAAAAAGCAGCGAGGCCACGACTTGGAGCAATAAATCAACCAGGAAAGAAGGAGAAAAAAAGGGGCTAGAAGAATTAAGCAAGCAGAGGGCAACCTCACGAGCTCATCGTCCTCAGAATCTGATGCTAAGGAGGTCGAAAACAGGGCAACTAAGAGCCCCATAAGCTCAAGAAGTAGGTCGAAGACCTTGAAACGTACTTACAAGTACGATGGAGAGGACATCGATCTCAACATGATAATCACAAATGAGCAGACTCCATACACCGAGAAGCTCTTCCCTAAGGAGATATATCAGGGAATCCGGGACAAAAGACTCAAATAGACCTACTCAGCACCAGAATTAGAATCCGACATTGAACAGGCTATTCACGAAAGAAAAGTAAAATTGCACAAAGATTCCTGTATAACCCTAAATGTTGCAGAATACAAAAAGATCAGCAACGGCAAAGTTCACAATAGTTAATAAGACACCAAAAAGAACAAAGACACTCAAGAACAAGAAAACAATGGAGAACATCAACAGCACTTTAAAAATACTCAGTCTGAATGTGGATAGATGGAAAGGAAAGTCCATTCCTTACGGCAACATCTTCCTTAAAGTGGACCCGGACACCATCCTCATGTCAGAACATGGCGTCAACACAAACACAAACACAATAAAAATACATAATTACACAGTAATACAGACGAACCATACACAAGAAAGATTTGATGGCGCAGCCATCGCGATCAGGAAAAATATAAATTTCAAAATGCTACTGGACTTAGACGAATCATTCGTGGCTGTCGAGATCCCGACCCTGGTTGGAGGCCTAACTGTGGCGGCAGCTTACCAGCCGCCCAGGCGCCATGCTAACCGATCAACAACTTCTTCACCCTCTTCGGGCACAGAAGGCTAGCGTTACTAGGCGGAGACCTAAACGCCAGATGCCATGCATCTGGCTACGGGCGCGTCGATCAAAAGGGAAGGAACCTGTTGCTACTATTGGAAAGAAATAGGCTCCCGAGAGTCGGACCAGAATTCCCAACCTATCTAACGCACCGTTTGGCGACAAAACCGGACATTGTGTTAGCAAGTCCAGGATTCCCATTCAACATCGTCAACGCACCAGGCCCAGTGTTCCCGAGCGATCATATCCCAATCATCATCACCATATCGCTTGCGCCAATACTCAAGCCCGTCAGACTTAGGAAAAGCTACGCAAAAGCTAACTGGGAGCAGTAGAGAGAAATGCTCAGCAACTATCAGCCAGCTGACCTGGGTGACGCAAATCTCGAAGAAATTGATAAGGAGATTGATAAGATCACTAATCTCCTCACTCAAGCTGATGAAAATGTGTCCCCAGAATCTCGTACAGAATTCTCCCACAACTTAGTTGTCGGACGAAATGAGGGAAATAGCCAGGAAACACAGAGAGATCTATGAAGAAGTCTGTAGGACATACCCAAACCGGAAAAGGGCAGCCCGAATGAGACAGCTAAGTGAGGAGCTAAGAAACATAATCCTCGAGAAGCAAAAATAAATCTGGGACGATATCATAGGCAGACTAGACAGGAAGAGAAATCCTGTAAATTTTTGGGATAGCATCCGAAAACTTAGGGGATTGCCTTCCAGGCCTAGGACACAAATAAAAGAAGGCGACAACATCATAGAGGATCCGGAATCTCTCGAAAGAAAATTCAGAAGTCATTGAAAAGAGATCTTTGCAATATCACCTGAGGAGAACGATGATTTCGACCAGGACTTCGAAGACGAGCTCCTCGAAGACCTCGGAGCGATGACACATGGGACACACCCACACCCGCAAGCATCTAGAGAAGGAGAGATGATTAACCACGGGCGCGACATCACCATTGAAGAGACCATGAACACCATAAGGTCCTTCAAACAAAGGGCACCTGGTTGGTCTGGGCTCACAAATAACAAATTATTTAGGCCAATTATTTAGGGCATGGTGAACACCATGAATGCATCCCTGAATACAGGCTACTTCCCAGATGGGTATAAGATGGCTAAAATCTTTATCCCGAAAGGGAATAAGCCCCCAGGCCAAGTGGCTAACTATCGCCCAATCTCTCTCCTCGAAATAACCGGCAAGATCTTTGAGAAGATTATAGCCGACAGGCTACAATCTCAACTCGACCAGCTAGGAGCGCATAACCCGCAACGACATGGGGTCCGACCAAAAGGGGGCAGAGAAACGGCCCTGGCGCTCCTAACAGAAAATATAATGCATTGCCGAGCTAAGGGTCACTATATAGACATTGTGATGAGGGACGTGCAGAAGGCCTTCGACAAGGTTTGGCTGAGAGGACTCCAATACAAGATCTTAGGCCTCTAGCTAGGCTCAGTCCTGGAAAGAATCCTTTGTGACTTCCTCATGGAAAGAAAGGCGCGTAACATGATCGAAGAACACAAAGGACCAGAATTCGAACTCAAAACGGGCGTTCCCCATGGGGAGCTGCCTAGGCCCTCTGATTTACTTTGTCTTCACCATCGACCTCTCTACTCTAATACATAGGGACACGATGTATCTGCAGTACGCATATGACGTCACGCAGATCGTCCCCAATAGGGTGAGGAAAGCAAGAGATCAGGCGATCAACACTATAGCAGAGATCTCTAACATCAACCAATACGAGAGAAGATGGAAAATCCGGACAAATAGGGGCAAATTTAAGATCCTCCCATTGTGCCGTAAGTCAACGTGGCCCATTGTAATAGATGGGAGGAGATATGGCTACTCCGCCGAAGGCACCATCCTAGGCCTAAAAATCTCCTACCACGGATACTCGAGTCACTACAAAGAGAGGCAGAATATGGCGAAGAGAGAAAATTTCTAATCTATATAGGTTTAGAAATCTTAGCTCGGTGAATATCAGGAAAATATACCTGATGTTTATCCGGACTAAGCTCATCTACCCCGCAGTAGTGACTCTAGCGGCCAGTAAGACCGCTATGAGGAGGCTCCAGCGAGTGCAGAATTCTGCATTCCTATGCTTAAACAAAACCAGACGAAGAGAGTATCTTCGGCAAAGGGACCTGCACCGCAGACAGCGTCTGAAGTCCATTAATGTCGCAACACAGAAACTGGCCAAAAAAGTCTGGTCAACATTTGCCAATGATATCACCCCAGAGCTAAGAAGAAGAACAGGTGGTAACATAAACATCCCTGCCAGATTGCGTGAGAAAGTCGCACAAAATCGAATTTTCCCAAGCACTAGACTGCGCTGAGGAAAACACTACACCGCTTTATACATAAAAAAGATAGAGTAAGACACAAATAACACAAGAAAATATAAGACAGAATTTATAATCACAACTAATGAAAAAAACAAAAAAACCCAACAAAACACGAGGTAAAACACTAAATTAGATCACTGATAAAGGCTCGAAAGCTGAAAAATACACGAAGACTAAATAAAAAAAAACAAGGAGACAAATACACAGACGAATTTAAAGAAGAACACAAAAACAAACAAACAAGTCAACAATAGTAAAACAGAACGTACAAAGAAAAAAATCAATAATTAAAAGTAAACAAATTCTCGCGATGCCTCTCAAACTAGGGCAGAACCCTACCTTTTTTATCATCTATCTTCTATTACTATCCATATCTTCCACTATTGAGTACATCAGAATTTCATTCTTCGCTGCTCACGACCAGCAATGAGCTACCTCACCGGTAAAGGAGGCAAAACCAATGGTAACACAAAATGAACGCAGCCTCAAAATAACGAAGATTCCCGTCTGAAGATGCTTTAAGAAAGGTGAAAGCTCACGGCCAAAACTCAAATTAGTTGAAAAAATAAAATGGATCTTCCTTAACTGATCTTTAATATCCAACCAGATACAAAAAACTGCATTCGCCAGTTGGAACGTTCCAAAATAAAATTAATAAAATCAAAATACAACCTGGTCTTTAACAAACATATATAAATGAGAACCTGCTCCCAACATACACCGATATATATATATATATATATATATATATATATATATATATATATATATATATATATATATATATATATATATTATCTCAAAGTAGCACGAGAGAATGATGAAAATCAATCCATTAAACCACATTGAAAGAGAAAACGGAAGAATTTTTCCTTGCAGTAATATTTTTATTACCTTTTTCGAAAAAATCCGTACAGGACAGCGATTCGAACCAGGCACACTGAGGCAGCGAGCACCGCTTTGATCACAGTTAAAAGCGGTGCTCACTGCGTCAGTATCCATGGTTCGAACCGCTTCCCTGCACGGATTTTTTCGAAAAAAGGTAATAAAAATATTACTGCAAGGAAAGATTATTCTGTTTTCTCTTTCAATGTGGTTTAATGGATTCATATACATGTGAAAACCGCACCAGGATCATCAATTTAATATAGAACGAGTTTCGGTATATATATACTACAAACTTCAGCTATACAATGAAAAGTCTAGACACAAACATTTATACAAAGTTTTTTACAAGTCCTGTTAGACTCGTTATGACTCTCAACAAAGGACACATTGATATCTTTGATGCATTTAGACACGTTTTTTTATTGTTTTAACCTATAAATATGTGTTTAAATTGTAATATTTATCAATGTGGCCGTCCTCGGTGGCGTCCTTCTTCATGCTGAGCCACCACGCGGTTGACGGAGGACTTGAGCTGGTCGAAGTTGCTGTGGCGGACCTTGTAGTCCTTGCCCTCGACATGCGCCCACACGCCGTAGTCGAAGGTATGGAGATCGAGCGACTGCAGCGGCCAAAAGTCCTTCGACCACAAGTTCACGTTCGACGCCAACGACTCTTGCACGTTCTTGGCCGTGTGGATCGGGACACCGTCCTGTTGAAAGACTCAGTCCGCCTTCTTCGTGATTTTCCTCACCAAGGGCAGGATTTTCGTGGCCAAGATGTCGCTGTAATCGGCCGCGGTGAGTCTGTAACCGGCCATTAACCACACCGGCGGCATTTTCTCGCCATTCGGAGCCACGACGTCGATCATCATCACGGAGGCCGAGGGCGTGGTCGTGGACACGTAGCGGACCTCGGAGACGTCCTCGCCGAACATTACCACGCGCATGTTCTGCTTGTTGATAACCCGATCAATTTTGAATGATTTTTCATCAGAAAAAAAAACAAGAATTCGATTGCCATGATTTTCCAAGTCGTTGAGAGGCAGACGGCAGCGCTCCTGACGTTGTTCTCGCATGCAGTCGGTAAGCAGGGGCCTTTCCACGCACCTCAACCTCTTGTCGGTCTCCTCTTTGACGCTCTAGACACCGAGATGTTCTTCGCGAGCGCTATCATTTTGAGCTACTAAACACTTTCGAAGGCATTTCCCACAGCCAAACGGTCGAAAACTTGAGGGCTGTCTGAACGAGATTGAGCTTTGAAGTCTTCACCTTTCTTGAGCCTCTCCGCGACTCTATGGGCGGTCATGCGGCTGACGTTGAGCCGCTTGGCGATTTCGGACATGATGTGGCCCGCGCGCAGGAGAGCAGTGATCTCGATTCTTCTCAATTCCATCTCTTCACACCTCCACACAATGGAAAAGACGTTTTAAGGAATACGTGCTTGAAAAGTAGAAGTTTAAGTTTGATTGACAGAACTTTTTCTATCACACACGTAAAGCTCTCGAAAGATACCCCCTCCCCCCCGAGTGTAACAGAACTGAGCCAGAACGCGGAGTAATACGTGGTATTGGGTAAGAAGGGCGGGAATTGACTTATGAAAGGGGAGATAATTTGAGGTTCGGGCAAAATTGTGACAATTTTCGATCCAATTTGGGCGCTAATTAATTTTGGATAAAACTGTTCAATTTATGAGTTCCCTCAGCCACACCGTGGTAATTCTTTAACTAATATATATTATCTTATATGTATTTTATATAGTTATCAGATTTGTATATAAACTTGACAGTGTTCAAGTCTATTTCGTAGTTAAGTATGTTTAATGAGCGAAAAACATCCGCCATATTCCCTCGTCTTATAGACCCCATTTTCGGAGACTCGTTTACTAAAATTGCCACTTTCATGTATGTACAATTTGGGGCAATATTTACATACAATTAAGTACACTACTGATTGTTCATTATATGGGTCCGTCTTCTAAATTTTTTTAGGACGTGATTATATTGAAAAAAAAAACATATTTAGATTATTCTAAAAAAAAAAAAAACCCACAAAGGAAAGGTGAAAAAAAAGCGATTCCGAGCGCTTTCGTCTTTATTCTTAAAACCTTTAAGCCAAAAGCGGTCGGAATCGTTTTTCACTTTTTCTTTGTGGGCTTTTTATTTAGAATTTAACTTCCATGCATACCTGTTAACCGTTTTTTTTAGATTATTCAATGAATAAAATTCTTTTAGTTTCAAAAGTTGCGGGGCAAAAGATTTATAATTTTTTGTCACAATTATTGCGTAAATCCTTACCACTATAATAAATATATTTTGCTATAGAATGACATCTTTCAATAATCCACAACGGATAACTTAATTCAATAAATTACAAGTAATAAAATTAAGTTAATGTTAATTGCAAATGCGATATATTTAAGAATTTGGGACAAAACAAATTCTTAATGGCTTTATCGTGGCACGAATCATTTTATTTACGGAAAGGATTTCGCATAACGAAAGATCACGAATGTAATTAATTCCATGTAAATGATTTATCGTCCAAAATCGTACATAGATGAACGTAGGAATTTTAGTAAACGAGTCTACAAAAATAGGGGGATATAAGACGAGAGCATAGTCATGCGATTACATAGGTACGCGCACACACATAAATCAGTAATGTGGGTCAACATGGGAGACAGCCCGGAACCATTAGGTATCGATTCTTTCTTCAGCGGAGGCCACGTCCTCTCGCCGTTCAGTTCCCGTCTCAACGGGAATCGATTCCCGCCCGATTTGTGGAGTTGAGCTCCGAAGTGAAGCATTTCTAGCTAAGGTCTCCATATGAAGTGGTTAGCAGTCTTTTACACCCAACCACCCTCTCTCTTTCTCTCTCTTACCCACATAAAAAGGCAGTGCAGAATACGAAAAAAGTGAGATCTAATTTTCCAATAGATCCATTAAGGAAACAAGGATGGTTTTGTAGAGGTAGGGTAAAGCTGAGCGGTTGACATGCGACACACGCTTCTCATTCACTTCCACATCATCATTTCACACATTTGCCTCCAACTACTGAGACAAGCCCTTTATCATCTTTCCATATTTATTTCACCCTGAGAAATTTTGAGCTAAGAGATACCCTGCTGACCCAATGCAGGTTGGTAGCTAGGGGTCGTCAACGAAAGTAGTCAACGATGGATTTTTCAAAAAAGCAAATTAGTTTTGTTTTTGCCCTCTCGGGAATCGACCACAGGACCTTTTGTTTTAAATTCCAGCAGATTAACCAGTAGGAGGAACCAACGCACTTCCAAAGCCTTAGGGACGATAGGTGTAAGAGATGAAGAATTGTGAGAGAGTGAGCTCTACTGGAAAACGGTCGTTTCCTCAATTTCCTGAACAAATGCTTCCTTTGCTGCTGCAATTCACTGCTACATTGTCATAAATATGTGTGGTTGGGATGTACAGTCATGGCACTAGTTTTTCGAGAGGCAAATTTTGTTCTATGGACCACCATATAAACAACGAATATTGTGGGACTATCTTGTAAGAGAGACTTCTACCGCCGATCCACAACAATTTGTTAGTACTTCAAGCGTGTTCCAGCTTAATAATACAACCACGTGACATCGTGTGAAGTATTAAAGTGGCTCGGACATCAACACCCTCTATATAGGTCCGAGTACTGGAAATCTAATTGATTGAAATCTGATCGATAACCTGTTGGTGATTTTCCAATGAACGGGTTGATAAGCAGAAGCCCGCAGAACCTGACCTGCCCCCACATGTTATTGAACCAAGAATAAAGAAATATCGGTCAGGGGTTGCTCTTGAAGTTGATACCCACCTGGTAAACCTCTCAGAATTAATTCACATTTATCATTTTGATGCAAAAGGTCATAAACCTATGTAACTTATATATATATATATATATATATATATATATATATATATATATATATATATATATATATATATATATGTATATATATATATATATATATATATATATATATATATATATATATATATATATATATATATATATATATATATATAATTTTGATTGTCTTATTAAAGATACTCAAGTAACATGCTAATAATGCAGCTAAAAAATATGAAGCAATAAAACTTATGGATGACAAAATTGAGATCTATTAAAGCTATGACCATGACTATGGTCGGTATAGTGAAATGTATAGGCCATAAGTTTCATCTAAGAGGGTTCCATCTCACCCGAGACGTCAGCTAATACTTTTGGTTCTTTGGAACGAACTTATCTCCAGGAGTATAATACGCCACTCTACCTCCACTCTTAAGAGCTAATAAGTTTTGGTCCTAGAGCCTTTCTTCATCCTTAACCCTTTCCACTCTTCAGGTTCTTTTCCTAGCACTAACTCCTCTGCAACCTTACTTATTCCGGGCAATTTTAGCCTCCTCCAGCATACCCCCTCTTATTTCCGACCGACATTTTTAAACTTTGCTCTCTCTTTCTCTTAAAATTTCTCTTCTCCCTCGTTTACACACATGGAAATGACTTGACTTTTTTTATCCCCCTCCTCCTTTCTAAGCGACCCCTCCACCACAATCTTTGACCACTTCCTCGTTCTGCCTCTCTATTCCTCTACCATATAGCCCTCACATACTACCTGCCAACAATTCTTCTCATCCTCGATTCACCTCGGTCACTATTTTGAATGCTAAGGTACATGGATAGCATACCGGAATCAAATTCGGGCTGTCCATTATCGTGTACAGAGACAGCAACGACCTTTATGCGTTACCTCCTTGTTAATCACTACTACCTCGCCCTTCTGAAGATTTCACGTAAATCCCACACCCGCCGTATCCGTGGCGATAACAAAAACAATTCACACATTCTGCACGTTTTTTTTTCTAGCCTCCATGTCCCTCCGGTGCTCTAGTCTTTTCTCTGACAAGATATCCTTATTCGTTTTGAGATACCTTGTGTCTCAATTCCTCTCTACCGGATGATTCTCCCTTTCCTCTACCCCCGAACTACTTACTATCGCCACAGTATTTTCTGTCTCCTGAGGAGTTAAACTACCTTTTCTCTCTTGTTAAAAGGCCGCTTTTCTCTTGACTCTTTGCCTACAAGTCTTTACCGTCAGTTTCTCCCTATTGTTCTACCTCACTTCATTGATAATTTTAATACCTCTCTCTCGTCTGGAGTTGTACCATCTGATTTCAAATATCCAAATGTTCGCCAAATCCTAAAGAAACTTAACTTGAACCCTAAAAGACCCGGAAAGTTACCGCATAATCTATTAACTCCCGCTCCTATCAAAATCTTTGAAAGAATGGCGTCAGCTCGGATTCTAAAGTACCTATCCTCTTCCGACGCTGGAAATTTCCCAGGTTGGGTTCAAGGCAGGGCACAACAGTGAATGAGTTCTCTTACAGGTAATTGACCTCTATCTCAGGAGAGATGTTAACCAGCCTACCATTCTAGTACTTCTCAATCTTTTAGCAGCATTTCATACTACTGATCACATTTTCTAGATCCACGCCTCCGTGAATTCCTGCGTGTTACCGAAACCGCCATGGTTTCTCTCGTATCTATCATCTTTCACTCAGTCTATTTCTATTCAAAATTATATATCTGGGCGGGCCGGTGTGTTTTTTTTTTGTTTCGCAGGGGGTTGTTTTGGGGCCGCTCTTGTTTCGCATTTAGGTATCTCAATGATGCCTTTTTAAGCAGTGTTTTAGACGCAATCCTGGGGTAGGTGTTGACTCGTATGATCTCTGATAAGCCCTTGCGGCTTTTGTCACCCATTGAATTACATGTTATCTTATCTTCTTCCGGGGCATTCTTACGCGTATCTTTGGTGCATCACTTCATTTCTATGGAGGGACAAACAAATCTATCTTTCCTTCTACACAATCTCGTTAGCTGAGACTTAGAAATCTTATATCCGCTGCCATCATTATCAGGGAATAGCTTTCGGAAATTTTATGCAACTAACTGTGCAAAACCTGCAGTATTAATGATATTGTCTCCCTTAAGGGTTTGGGTCGTAATCCCCCAAAACCCAAATCCTGAAAACCTATATCCCGAAAAGAAAAAATTAACGCGTTTGTATATCCATGATTAAAAGGAACTACCAACTCGTAAACGTCAAACCAAGAAGATATTAGTTCCAACTTAACTTTATAATGGCATTCTCTTAAACACAATTTAAGAATATGGAGGATATTTGCGAAGTTGTTACTTCTCAAAAGGGACGTGATAAATTGAACACACGAAGCTTTTTAATGGTGAAAGATAAAAATCTTTGAACTCGCGTCATTAATGGCGCTGCGAAAGTCGAAAATCGCTTACTTGGAAAGGAAGAGCGATAACTCTAGTTTCAAGTGGACTTCATCTGCTAGAAAAGTTTGTTGACCATAACCACCCTCCCAATTCAAGTGCATCCCAGATTTTGAAAATCAATGATTTTCGAAATCAGCTTAACTTTACCTGACCCGACCTGACCTGACCTGATCTAAAAATAACTTAACCTAGTTTTAAATAAATGTATTTCTTTATTTCTCTAAATTTTAGATTCCAGACTTTGTAACGGATTTAGAAATGTTCGAAATATTTATCCTACGGTACGCCCAGGTCCCTCATGCAGCAAATCGGGATTTCGGCTTTTGACATTTTGGATTTTCTGCTTTGACCACTTTGACCACAATAGTTTTAAAGGTTTCCATTCACACTTTGATTACCACATGCATGAATTACTGCAACCCCCTTTTCGCCAACCATCTTTAAACCCCTTCACCATTTTCGAAACAAGGTAGCCCGTGTCTTTCTCCGCCGGGAACTTTTCTCTCGTATAATTCATCTACTCTGTGATTTGAAGTGGTGCACCTTCTATACATAAGTACTTTAAAATTTCTCCTTTTTACTTATAAGATCTTAAATACCCACAGTACACTCCTATCTGTCTTCCCTACTCAGCCCCTAACAACATTACGCTCAAAGTCTGCCTCTCTACCGGTTGTTCCTTTTAGTTGGATGTGTGGCATGGCTTATCGTGTTTTCTTGATAGTTTTTCCAAGTGTGTGGATGTTGGATGTTCTGCCTGTTAATATATGCTTGTAGTGTGCCGAGAAGTGCAATCGAGCGGTTTCAAAAGCCTCGCTTAAATGAGTCTTTTTTGAGACTCAAGATGACGCAGTTGATTCACCGCTGGCTAACAGTGGTCCAGCGGCGCGGGAAGCTGTTTGCAACTCACCTACACTACTTTCCTTGTTTATTTTTTCTTTTCCCCTTTTCTACTTTCATCTATCTATACGCTCACCTCCACCCCCATGATCCCTTCAAACATAACTTGTTGATCCACTTCTGTCAAGCCTTTCGTTAGTCCGTGAAAGCCAATGGCCTTGAAGAATGCCATAAAAACTACTCTATGAATAATATATATCCTTTATCCACATTTTCTTTCATTATATGACCCTTCCTTCCAGCACTTTTCACTACTGGATAGAGACTCCCTTGTTGGTTACACAAGTTGCCCTCTTTTAACTAATAAGGAAACATGTAATCCAATGAGGTCAATCCCAGTCAGGAGAAAATGTGTCCTCAAAGCATTTATGGATATGTTTCTTTCTCCTTGACCTCCCTTCCAGCCCCTACTCCTTACAGCATACGATGCCATTTTGTTCACCGCTGCTTCTCTTATCGAAGTAAACTTGCCGCAGTGGCTTGGAACTTAATGATGGAAAGTCAACCCTTCGTGTGATGTTGGCAAGACTGACTGACCACTGAAGGAAAACTGGCGCCCAACCCTAGGGTCATGGGTTCAGTAATGAATGTATGAGGGTAAACGCAGAAAAAAAGAAAGGATAATTAAAAAGTAAGTAGTGAAAAAGATTCATGGATGGAAAGTAGTAGTTCAGAAAGTCACAGCAAATCATCTATCATTAGGGCAAAACAAAAGTAGGAATATGTCCTATTTTACGGATTCGTGTCTTCTGTAGATCCTATTTATACACCAAATCTACACCTCTTGACATTAAACATCCACGCTTTCTCGATCTATCACTGACGAATATGCGCCATAGAGCTTGAGGAGTTTTCCAAAGGGCTTCTATACTCTACAAATTCCCTATTTTCGTTACTATCTTCCTTTTCCGAGACAGGAGTAATGGTAAAAGAGTGGGAGTGGTGACAAATACCACATAAATTCGAGGTCCAAAAAATGAACCTTGAGTTACGCCAGCTGCTTTCCTTCTGATGTAGGTCGAAGCTTTGATTGGCAGCTTTCTTCCACTTATTGCCTTTGTAAATTTCTACATTCGAGTCCTGGGAATGGTTTTAGACAGGAACTTGTTCCTACTTGAAGTTTAAACATGCGTTTAAATTAGGCATTTTAGATATATTTTATTGTATTTCCATAATAACAAAAATTGTAAGAAAAATGATCAAACTGGAGGAAATAAATCAATTAAAAGCAAAGGAATAGATAAATACGCAAAGAGACATAAAAACAAAAGTAAGAATAATTTTTCTATGAGCACTTCCTATTTTTTTTCGTTCTTTTCTACTTCTTCTTAAGTGGACAAGCAGTTTCCAAAACCAAAAGTCATCGATCCTATCTCCCTTGCCTAATGTCGCTCAGTAGGTGCGTCTGAAGTGTACTATCGTCCATGAACACCTCCTGCCTCTTCTTAAGTGGCCAAGTAGTTTTCAAAACCAAAAGTCATCGATCCTATCTCCCTTGCCTAATGTCGCTCAGTAGGTACGTCTGAAGTGTACTATCGTCCATGAACACCCCCTGCCTCTTCTTAAGTGGCCAAGTAGTATTCAAAACCAAAAGTCATCGATCCTATTTCCCTTGCCTAATGTCGCTCAGTAGGTGCGTCTGAAGTGTACTATCGTCCATGAACACCCCCTGCCTCTTCTTAAGTAGACAAGTAGTTCCCAAAACTAAAAGTCATCGATCCTATCTCCCTTGCCTAATGTCGCTCAGTAGGTGCGTCTGAAGTGTACTATCGTCCATGAACACCCCCTGCCTCATATGTCATCTAGACGAGGTATTTAAGTGAGGCATTGAAGAATCCTTAAGGAAGGGTCCTCACTGCTACCATGAACTCCCGTTGTAGCTGCCGAAAGTTGTGGCGGGTTGCTTGTTTCTGGGTTGATTTCTGGAATGTGAAATCGCGTCGAGCAACAACGGGGCCACATCTGTAAGTAGGGGTGAGGAATAAAACCTTAGTGCCGGTTTGAGCGATAGCAAGTTATCATCGACGCTCCGCCTCGACCAACTTTCACTGAATGTCTCTGAATTAATCTCACTCGACGTCATCTCATTGACCACGTTTTGGGTGTTTTGTTTTTTTCGTTCCTTTATTTAGATTTAACTTTTTAATGCATTTCATTTTTAGCTACAGTAATTTTTGTATTTAATGTCATTTTTTCAATTTACATTTTCATAATTAGTATTGATTTATTTTGGAATTGAATTTTAACTAGTTTTTAATTGAGTTTTCTGTTTTCATTTCTCAACTGAGTTTCTTTATTTTTTCTAATTTTTATCTTTGTTAATTGATTTATTTCTTTATTGTTTTCAGTGCTGTAATTCCGATGTTCTCGTTGATTTTCTTTAGATGGGGTATTTTTTCGGGTAATGGAGTTTGCTACAATCATTTTTGCTACCCTTTGTCCTATTCTATTTTTTTCTTCTCTCTGTTCTCCCCTTTTCACCCTGGGAAACGAAATAAAAGAAACGTGGATAACAGTATTATTCCTGTTTCTTTAATCTCGTTTATAAAGGTTTGTGTCATGTGCACGCTGATATTAATGGAAAACAAAAGCTGTGAGTGATAACGATTTTCTTTTTTAATTCAAAAGTACAGAACTAAACAAATAAACAATTTATTGGCACCTACAGGAAGCCATAAAAGTTCATACATGGTAGGCCCAATTAAGAATAAGGCTAATTCGGGTGGAACCTCCTCTAATATTTGTAAGCTATTTTAACTTTATTTTCTTTTAAATATTTATCAAATCTGATCTTCATAATTTGGGACTCTGATATGTTGACTACTTCTTGCGGTAGATTGTTCCAGACTTGAACGATGCGGTTGCTGAAGGCATCACGCCCCATCCTTCAGCTGTACAAAAGACTGACAAAATATTACCATAACACATTCTTTTTGCACAAAATGAGAGAGAGAGAAAAGAAAATATAACTTCGAACAAGAGAGAGACAAGGCGCGCTAAAAACAGGGAGGCAATATTTATAAGGAGAGGCTCGCTATCTACCTTGTTTAATTTGTTTTCTTTTCAATCTCTCATTTTGTACAAAAAGAATGTGTTATGGTAATATTTTGTCAGTCTTTTGTACAGCTGAAAGATGATGGGGCGTGATGGTCTGGAACTAGTCCTGTACTTGGGAATAAAAAAAATCGTTCTTTCTCAAAGTTTTTGTTTTTAATCTCGTTTATAGTTAAGGAAATTGAGAAAGACCCATTAAATCACTTTAAATTATTGCCCGTGACTAGGTTTAGCCTATATTCGTCTGTGGTTCACTTTTGTGCTCCACGAGTTCCTCGCTCCCATTCACACGCCTCGTGGATTGGTGCTGATTTTCTTTACATGGGCTATTTTTTCGAGTGATGGAGTTTGCTACAATAAATTTTACCACCCATTATTCACTTCTAATTATTGCCTATGACGGGTGGGTTTAGCCTATACTTTATGGGCCAGAGAATTTATTTTTGCACCTTATCACTCGTCTCTCTTTGCGCTCCATGAGTTTCTTGCTCCCATTCTCCTTCTTGCCTCCGGTTATTCTTATCCGATGCTAACGTTGGTCGCAAGGCTCGTTCCGAATCCTGTTTCTAAGTTCCTGATAATAGTTTGGAACAAATCTGTCCTTCTCTCAGTTCTTAGCAATATTCAGGCCTATTTATGACATAGAGAGAATTTATTTCCATTGTTATCTTCGATTTCTGTCCCTTTTATTGTTTTCCTTTTCGTTTGTTCGCCACTAAACGGAATTTTAATGTCACCAATAGTTGCATTTTTTTAATTTCCAAGACTATGGCTAAGTTAATAGTAGCCATTATTGATGGTTTTTTTTTTTTTTTTGCTTTTTTAGCATCCTCTTTTAAAGATGCCTAATTTTAGGCAATGTTGAATACGGCGACTAATGACCAAGTAGGCATTCGCCAGATGAGCTCTTTAAAAAAAGAAGAAAAAAAACCCTTTCTCTCCAAACATGGGCGTTTTCCTTGATCATTGTCTCGCCTCTGATCTCCCTTCGCTCCCCGAAGTTGAGCCCTGTGGGCTGAGATAAACGTGGGAGGCTGATATAATAGCAGAGATTTTTCCTCTCTTGCAACGCACGGAGTAGGCTAGAGACAGGCGAGGGTTCAATGACGTCATAGGTGACGTCAGAATTACGTCATAAGTCCCTCCCCGCCCAAGTTTCTGACGCAAACTAGATTGATACTCTTTGCAATGATGCGGATGTGCACGCGTGATATCGGTTACAGTTGTGAAAAGGAGTTAGGTTGAGAAGTAATGGAACATTCCTTGTCAGGATTAAGGAATAATTAACTCGTGTTAATCGGCAGAAAGTTAATTGAGTCGATTAAAGGATACGCTAAGATAAAAGTGAACTTGTTTTTCTCTGCTATTCCACGCATGTAAATAAAAATACAGATATTTACAAACAATATGTTGATTTTGAAATACGTATAATGATTGACTATTTTATTCAGAAGGGGATCAATTTTATATATCCGATTGTCTTCTACTGAAAATTGCCATCTAATGTTTGGTTCTTTCTTCCTCAAATGCAATTCCAGTTTTCATGGGAGGAGCAAACGCCCTCTTGCGTCCTTTATCGGATCTATCGACGGGGAAGGGTGAAGGGGTGAGGGATGAATGAAAAACAAAAGAGAATAATGAGAAATATTGCAATGATAGTGAGGAGGAGAGGATATGCAAAAAAAGAAACTAACTCGAAAACCCATCAACCTTTACTACAAAGGCGGGACTGGAGGTAGCACTGGAGCCTCCGGGATAGAAACATGCACAAGGACAAGATAGCGACCGGTTTTGCTACCGGTAATGATTAACGGTGTTTAATAATAAATACTCCCAGGGTATTTTTAATTAAAAAAAAGGGGTGGGAGATGCAAATGTTGTTGTTTTTTAAGTAAAAACAACTTTGGAACCTCTAAAAGAATTGAGGGTAGTGGGTTACTAACCCCCCCTCCTGTAAAGTTCATCCCTTAGGCCGGTAGCTTTGACGAACTCCGCCCACCCGGCGGGGATTTCCCAGAAATCCAGCACTCCCTGTATTATCTAATAGGGATACTTTGCATGGCGCCCTTCAAGGTCAGGGGCCTTCGCATAGCGCCTGCCTACCACCCTGTGAGAAGAGAGGGGTATTCAAGGCCCGCTTGAAGGCACCAAGGAAGAGGGAGGCGCTTATAGCAATAGACAGATCATTCCACATCCGAGAAGCAAAAATCGAGGAAGCACAATTATAAATTAGAGTGGGGAGGCAGATCTGGCGAGTAGGGTCTTGGATAGGGTCAGTGAGGAAGCAGGGAGGTGGGATCTGTGGCATTTAGAGTATTATATGTAAGAAGGAGGCCCTTAAAGAGGAGTCCGTATCGAATGGGCAGCCAGTGAGGTTTGAGGATCATGGGGATTGCACGAGATAAACCTCTCCGGCGACGAAGAACCCCCACGGGGTGCAAAGTTTTGAACCATCGGGACTTGTCGAAGAGGGGAGGCCAGTGATGAGCGAGAAGGGAGTTGAAGTAGTACAGGCGAAAGGTGATGAAACCATGAATTGCGTCAATCTCAAATCTGCTGTGGTAAAATTGGAAACGAATGTTTAAGTGGCAATCTCAAAGCTGGTTTGGTCAAAATGGGAAAGAATGCTTGGTTGGCAATCTCAAATATGTTATGATCAAAGTGAATGGCAATCTCAAAGCCTTTTTGGTCAGAGTGAGAACGAGTGATTGAGTGGTAATCTCAAAGCGGTTTTGATCAAAGTGGGAACGGATGCTGCCGAGATGACGGAAAAAGCAGAGAAAGGATTTTTAGACGCGAGCAGCAGGAGGTTGGAGAAAGCTCGCTATTAATGGGGATGCCGCGATTTTTCACTGTAGCAAAACGACGAAGATTAGAGGCAATAATTTCGCAACCAGCCTCAGCCCCAAATTTCTTTTAAGTACTACCTTTGTTTTATCAGAGTTGACGTTCAAACAGTTGTGCGAGAACGATTCAGTGATGATGTTATAATCGGATAGTAGGTTTCGAAGGGTCTAAACAAGCGAAGCTTGAATGAGAGATACATAGATTTGTTTGTCATCGCCATAGAGATGAAATGGTATACCAAGGTGATGCATGGGGTGAAGAAGATAGATACGAAATAAGAACGGAACAAAAACCGACCCTTGCGGGACCTCATAACACATCTCCGTCGGCCGAGGGATATCGTTTCTAATATGAATACATAGATTGAGTCCAAGATAAAAGATACGAAGGGAACCAGTTAAGGGTAATTTCAAGGTCACGGAGGCGGTGGTCAACACTGCCAAATGCTGTCGAGAGGTCCAGAAGTACAAGAATGGATGGCAAGCGTCGGTCGCACGACGAAGGAGTCTGCAGGTTTTGTCTGTTTTGTTTCGGTCATGTGACTGTTCAACTGTGTCTAGTTCATGATGTCGAAGGGAGTATATGTCTGTATTGGTCATGTTGATGTGGTATTTGTGTTATTTTTTTTTGGGGGGGGGGTAGGGACGTTGGTGACCGCACCGTACCATTACAAGAGTGACCAATGTTTGTCATGGGGGAGAAGATGTTTCATCTGGTTTGATCTCCGATGGAATGGCGTTGAGGAGGTGGTTTGGACATTAGAGTTGAGGGGGGGGGGGGCTAGGTTGTTGCGTGTATGTATGTGTGTATGTGTGGATAAATCATGACTAGCCAAAAAGGTTAAGAAAGACTGACATACCGAATTCCATTGCCCCTTTACTGAATACTACTGTGTATTGGCGGGGGACGGAGGGGTATAAACCTGTAACAACATATTCGTACGTAAAGAACAAGTACTAAAATTTACGAACTCACCTCGTTTTCGGGGCGAGGAGAGTGAAAGAGAAAAGAAGAAGAGAGAAAGACGGAAAGGAGGAAAGGATGAGGAAAAGAGAGAAGGAATGATAGACGGACCCTGATATTACAAGGGTGAAACGGTGTCTTGCAAAGACCTCCAGCAAGAGTTCGTACCTTGAAGTCCAGGGACCCAAATGTACGAGCTTTAGCTTCTCTTAAATCCCCCCCCCCCAACTGCAGCCTTTGAAAACGACCCCATTTTCTGGGGTCATTTCTGTGCCCACGTCACTATCTACTTTGTATCCTTCTAAATTTTCTGCCCCCCCTTCCTTAAAGCGTGACACCCCCTTGCCCGAGAGTGACCCCAGGTTAGGCTGCCCCAATTTACTCCCTCGGGGCATTATGCCCTCTCTCAGTAGGTGTAGGTAGGAGGGGGATTATTCCCCCGTTCTGTGGTAGGGGTTTTATTTCCTTGCTGTGTGTGTGTGTGTTGTGGTGTTTAGGTGTGAGTAGGAGAGTGTAATATTCCTCGTTGTATGTGTGTGTTGGAGTAGGTTGGAGGGTGTATTATTCCTACGCAGGTAGGGGTAGGTGGGTGGGAAGGTAGAAAGATAAATGATCCCACTGTTGTGGGTGTGGATGTAGAAGTGTGGGGGGGCGGAAATTATACCGCCGCTAATTCACGAGATGCCCCTATATTTATTAGGGTTGTGCCGGAGTTGCTATGTATGTGCATAATTATATGTCTGGGTGGGAGTGAATGGTTGTGCCTCGATACATTTGTGGATGCGCGTACGTGCTCGATTACCACCCACCCCTTGACCCGATTCGACCTTGTGCCTCACCGCGAATACTCACACAAAATTAGGCGTATACATAGCGTGCGAAATACGTCGAGTCATACCTCCACTCCGCTTCGCCTTACGTGGCTTACTCCCCAAATACTGACGGAGTTTCAGAGCTTTTCATCCAACCTGGCGAAACGGAAAATATTAGAGACGCGTCTTTATGTTCTAATGTTCCTATAATTAATTTCTCAAGGATTTCTCCTGCTTCCACCTATGAGGGAGACATTTTTTAGAAGTTCTGCTCTACAAAGCTTCACATTTCGTGCCTGACTCATTCGTGACCTCAGATTGACCCGGTTCTGAAAATGCGCCCTTTGCCCTCCTCGTTGCAAACACTTGAGGCTGGACAGGTTTGGCAATGTAGCTGTCCCTATTTCCCCTATTCTCTCTATTCTCTTCTTTCTTCGTTCTTTAGGAGTTAAGAGCTATATACCTTGTGTAATTCATTTTTTAACATCTTATCCAATAAACTACTCACACTCTGTAGTGACATTAGTTAATATCTCGATTCGATGTGGCAACTTCTATATTGTTTTCAAGAAAAGTTTACAAATTTCTCTTCGTACTGTGTCCACGTTTTCGAATCAGAAGGAACGATGGTGATCTTTTTAGTCTCGTTCATGATATGATCCTTTTGAACCCATTTGCCATGCCGATTGTTACTATCCCTCCCTGTCGATGTTTCTGCTTTGGCTGGTTCTAATATTTTCTAGTATTCCTGCTGGTATATCATTTTTTACCGATCTTCTCATTCCAGCCGAGTTCTCCTGGTGTTTTCTAGTTATGTCACCGCTGACGTGTTGACAGACTATTCTTCTCGATTTTATTAGTTCTACGGGAACCAGCACGTTCTGGGCGGTTCTAATGTAGTTACGGGGTTCTACCGGCAGTGCACTTCTTATTCATTTGATTGTGCGATCATTTCTGCAACCTCCAAACTGATCTCACACGAGAGATCATGCATCAGCTTCGGGAAGCCAAATCTATCATCTCACGCAAAGTCACGCATCCTTGGCCAAAAAGCACGCAAAGTGACGCGCTTCGATACAAAAAAAAAATAAAATAAAGTATAAAACAAGGTGATAGTAAAATTCAAGTTTAATCATTTTAGTACATGTACGTAATTATGTTCTCATACGCGTACACTTCCGAACAAGTTGATTTTTGCAACGGATTTATGCACCAAATTTTCGGGCAACGAGGGCTTTATTTTGTGTGTGTTTTTTTTAATGAATGAAATACCAACGAGACCACAATTATTTTAGAGTGGTTGGAAAAAAAAGCGAAGCTAGGGAAAAAAATTGCTCGGAAGGTACAAATATTCGAGTCGTGAGGCTTGGCGCGGTGTCACACAATTCTTCTCCACCTGTTCACATGTATGTGTGTAGATATATGTGTATTTTAATTAATTAAATGTTTTGTTTTCTGGAATTTGGGATAAATTCGTGTCTGGATATTACATAGCCCCCTAACACTTCACATAGGCTTTTATATAATGACGTACGGAATACGCATACAATTATACCTATATAAACTTACACAGTATAAACGATACACACAACCTTGGTCAGAAATATACGGGGGTGTTCCTTTCATTATTTTTCATAGTTTGTATTCACTTTTTAATAATTATGAGCGTCGTTATGAAATGGAACCTTAGCGATTTTAAGCAGACTCGGTGAATAAAAGGCTGACGGAGCAGTTATTTCTTTAGGTTCAAGGAAATCAGGAGCAATTAAGCATGTTAATAACCATGTTAATATGAACCAACCAACACAAATCAATTCATGCAATCACAATGACCAGAGTTCAAGTTACTTTCACTAGACAAAATGGTTGGCTTGATTACATTACTAAGGAAAATATAAAATACACTGAATGCGGAGAGAAGGAAACGTAATAATAACAAACCACGCAAAGGAAGTACTTGAAACGAGCTTGGCCTGAGAAGAAGAGAACCTGACAGAGTATATGAAATCGATGTTGTTGTATGCTGTTTATAGTTGCCCAGGAGTAGATAGCATCTCTACTTCCTCCGACTACTTGTGAGATTAAAGGAGAAAGCTTTGATCCTACAGCCTGGGTAGTAGGACCCCGTCGACGTTACCTCAATCAAGTGTGGCCACGCTTTCTGTCAGACTGTCCTGAGGGACCATGTTAGACTGGAGGGAGGCAGTTGCATGCTGTAGGAATTTTATAGTACCTCTCATGTGCTTAGCGGCACAGGGTAAGGTCCCACTACAGGATTGCATCCAGGTAGAGTGGTCGTATCATATCTAATTATAAATGACTGACCACTCTGGAACTCTTTTATCTTTCCCTACAGGGTGGCTGGAATTTAGAAAAACACAGCCTTGAATGCTGGGTTCTACGAAATGGTCGTCGAAATCGTTGTATTCTTTGATTCAAATACCTGGAAGTTCATCTCTAATGGCAAACGATGGCATCGAACGAACTTGAAACGTGAATGGTAAAAACCAATTTTGTCTGTGGCCATCAGGAATGGCGAGGCGCCATTGACACCGAAACGAGACTTAAGGAAGAACGAGCAAAAGTGATCCTATCCGAAGCAACCACAAAGTGGGATGAAAAATGGGATCGCTTATTCATATTGTTCCCTTGTATAAAAATACATGTGTAATTATCATTATTGTCTACAAAGATTTATGAATTCTACATGTTTATCAATTTATGGCAGCTCTAGTGCGGTTTATGTTCTTCGGAAATTAGATGTAGTACATCGGATCGAAAAGGTGGTACTGGTAGAAATATGAATGGAAACCCCATAAGGAAATTAAGATGGCTCCAATATGAATTTTCTACAATAATGGTGCCAGAGTAACAAATTGGCAAAAAACAACTTACATAAGAACAGATTGATATCAGTGGATTGCCCCTCCACTCAATCAAACCAAACCAAACAACACTTGTCGCATCTTAGTAATAAAAGACACACATGTGTCTGTATGAGCAACCATTTTAACCAGCCAATCAGAATGAAAAGAACTTATACATATGTCTCCACTGATGACATAGACACGAATAGATGAAGAAAAATGGAAATAAATAGAAAGGGGAAAATTGTTCGAAAACGTTAAGTAGTACACATCACCTACCCTAAATATGTACTACGGTCTGGTAGTCGTATTATAAAGATTCGCATCATAAAAGTTCATAAAAAGAGCACAAGTAATCAAAAGTAAGAACAATAATTCCCTTGCCGAGATGAGCAGTCAAGCAGCGTCAACAAAAAACTGAATGAACGATATAACGAACAAAGGTACAATTAAAGCCGCGGAGAACAATATGGCCAAAAATATTTAATTAATTAAATTAATCAGTGTAGCCTTGCTTTACATCCTTTATTTTATTAACAATTATATGCAATTTGGAGGTTAGTTAATACCTCTAATCGAGGTTAGTTCTTCCGAGATTCATATCTATAAGAAACAGGTTTAGGAGGCATGTGTAAATGAAAGCCAAGAAAAAAAAGAATTATTTCATATTTGGCTTTGTTTGAACACACATGACAACACATGAATATATATATTCATACATATCCAATACATAAGTGTATATAATTCCATTTATATACACACACGCAGCCCTTACACACAAAATTAAAACAACCAGGCGATTCGAACCTTAATTTCCGCAACGTCTTCAGGAACTGCCAAGGAGAACCAATGATGCGGGAATGGCAGTTTTAAGGGTTCGAGAGGGCGAAATAATTTTGGACGGGGCGCTTGGGGGGGGGGAGGGGAGAATGAAATGGGTTCGTGGGAAATTCGCACACACACTTGAAAAATAGAAGCGATTTCGAGTTCAATGGCACGCTGCGGCACTGCAGGTGTCACGTGGAAGGCTCAAGCTACCGCAGTTTGAGCATTTAACTGTTGTTTCGTGGCTGTACACATTTATTTTCCCAAAACCGGCAAATTATGTATATATATATATATATATATATATATATATATATATATATATATATATATATATATATATATATATATATATATATATGTATATATATGTATATAAGCGCCTATGGAAATATATAAATTTGCAGTTTGGGGATTTCTTGCTTGATTCGTATTTGTTTTGGGGGATTATTCTTATTTGGATTTTTAAAATTATTTATGCCTAAGTGGAAAATGACGATGCTAATGTCTCTATTATACTTCCAGGTTTATTTCTTTCTAAGACAATTATTTTTCAGTTTTTAAAATATTGTTTTTGTGTTTATTGTTGTTTTATAATGTGCAATTCGCACACCCGGAAGCTTGTTCTGAGGGTGCATTCATCATTGCCAGTTTGGTGTTGTTCTTGAAGAAACGTTGATTGCTCATCCTGACGCATTGAAGATGGAACCCGGCGGAGACCGAGCATGGAGACCCCCTAATCCGGAGGAGGACCCCGCTCGCCCAGTTCCTGTAGTGGAGTCGGAAAAGAGTGGGATCGGTGGTAAATCTCACAAAAGCGTGAGATATCGCGCCATTTCTGGGGTCTCCTTTCAAAACCTCGATGCTTTTGTGGGCCAGGATGCTCACCCGACTGACCAGATCTCCTCAACAGGAGAGAGACGAGGGAGGAAGCCCATGGAAGAAGTGCAGCTGGGAGGAGAGGCTGCATTTCACCAAGCTCAACACCACCCATCATCTTCAGGATATGCAAGAGATCCTCGGTTCTTTTGTCAGAGACAGAACCCGGAAGGCGAAACCACCCGCGAAATTCCAGACGATGTACAGAGCTTTCACTCCTTTCCCGGACAGTATAATATTCCAGGTTACCCTTCCAGTAGATTTGGACAACAAGTTTATAATTACGCAACCCCTTCTCAGTCGTCTTATATGCAAGGTCATCACCATCAGTATGGTTATCGTGATAACTACTTCTCTGCTCCCTACAACACTCCAAGTTATCACTATCAACAGAATCAGTATTACAAGCCATTACCCTATGTTCCACAAAATTACCCACAGTCAGTTTCAAATACCCCTTGTTCTTATGACTCAGATAGATACTATGAGAGTCATTTTGTCCCTCAGTCATCCTCCTATTCTTCCAGCTACTCGTATCCTTATCCTGGTCAACACTGTTACCCACCTAGTCCATTTTTAGGGCGTGGCGAGACACCTCAGACAAAAAGGAAAGCTGCCCATTCGCAACCCCCTACCTACATCCTGCCCGGTTCCAAAGAAGTCTACTCCCAGCAAGAAGAAGCGAAGCATTCATCTCCGGAAGGACAGTCCCCCGCCTCTATGTTTAAACCTTCTCATGGTGAGAAAGAGATGCACCAACCCACTGTTTTAAGTGCAGATTCTCTCGAAAATATTCATCTCATCTCAGAATTAAAGAGTAACAAAGAAGACTCTAGTCTCAAATCACCTGATAACTCCCTTTGCTCACCAAGATCCGAGGACGATTACCGAAACAGCTGCGAGTATGACTCATTGGAAGACGTACGTCCCAAGCACGTTCGTGAACTTAAGACCTTTTTTGAAAGAAAATCTTCCAGTAGTAGTATAAGTCGTGAAGACACCAGCGTTTCAACAGAAGCGTCAACTGAGAGAGTCAACCAACCGCTCCATACTAATTTTACGCAGTCAATACAGTCTGATTTAAAATATAAAGACATAAAAACAAAAAATGACGAAATAATTAGGGATAAGAAAGATGCTCAAGATATGCCAGAATCTTTGGAAAAAATAGAAGACGAAAGCTCAGATGTAACTAGTGTTGCCTCTTCGTCTAAAACAGGAGAAAGTAGCTCAGAAAATTCGGATGCAAAATCCTCTCATATTGGGGATGTAAGTTTCGTAAGAGCCACAAAAGACACGCCTCTCACACTTCTAGCCTCGACTAGGCTCGTGAAGGCTACCATGAAACCCCCTATGAAGCCTACCACATTTTTCATCGCTCTCGACTCGAAATTTAAGATGCCTGTGTTTTCTGAATCATCCGAGCATGAGAAAAAGGAAACAGAGTCTCTGTCATCTGAAGTATGCAGCCAAGATACACCCAGTAAAGATGAGGTCGTTGAAAATGTCATATCTCCCTTAAGCGTATCTTCATCAGAGGAATCCAGCGCAACTTCAACCGCCCCGGCAGATTACCAAGAGTCACAACTACTCTTGAGACACTTCGTGTCCGATTGGAGATGTGTTTCGCCTTCTTCCGGAAGCGAGTCGGACATCGACGAATTCTTCCTGGTTCTTGACTCTTCCGGAGGTGAAGCTGGCCTTATTCTTCCCTCGAATGACTCTGCTCCCTCTGAAACATCAAGATCTCAAGGATCGGAGGAGGATGGTTGCGAAGAAAGTCCAAATCCCGACATGATAGAAGGCGCTTGGAAGAAAAAGGAAAGGACAGCGATAGAGATAATACAAGAAGAGGAGGAAAACGAAGAGAAGGAAAGTTATGCTATTGATGAAGTGGACTCGAAGTTTAGTGACAAAGCAGAGGGAAGCCAAGAAAATGAATCAGATGACCCTGGTGACAAAACAAACGAAGTGTTAGATGACAAAGATACTTTTTTAGGTAATCCTAATAACATAGCCAGTGATCAGCCTTTTTTAGGGTTAGGTAGGGGTAGTATCTTTGAGTCCCAGAAAGATTCTATCCTGCCAATAAAAATCTCCCTTTCAAATGCTGGTCCTTCTTCTAGTAAAACTACCGCCAGTTTAACTTCTTCCAGTCCTACTTTTAATTTCCATGATTCTATGGACAAAAGAATGAGCCCTTACATAAGAAAGAGGGCCAGGAATGCGAGTGGATCTTATCACCGACCTAAAATGGCAGGAAGTGACTCATGCAAGAGTGTAAAACACACCGGAAAAGTATATCTTAACCCGAAAGATAGACTGCACCCCAAAGTTTCTGTCCTTAAAGTTTCCACCTCCAGGTCAGAATTCATGCAGATACCTACAAATGGACCTTTGGTGTATATAAACAGCCAAGGCAAAGGCAAAATTTTCAATGATATCATCTTCAAGGGCGCAATGGCGGAAGTCCTACCTTTAACCGTATCCCTTCCAGCCCAATCTTCGCTGGAACGTCCCAGATTCGCCGACTCGAGGACCTCTTATAATGGCATGACGACAGCGGGAGTTTTCGCTTCACTACCCAGCAGATCTCCTCCCGCCTCCCGTCGCTCGAATGAAACTTTCTCTTTGCGGAGTGATGAAATCGCCCCGCCGTTGCTACTAACTCCATCAGACCTTGAATTCTTGGCTACCTTAATTGCCAACAAGATCGAAATGGGAGGGTTTCATGCCACTCAGTCTGTAGCGAGGTTGAGTCATGGATTGTATTCTGGGGCAAGTGGCAACGTTAGCGAGACAGCTAACGAAAAGGAGCAGCTCAAAATCCTTCTCCAAAAGAAAATTAGTGACAATAAGATAAAAGATGGAGTTGAGAACAATAATAGAAGCAATTTAACTTATAAAGTGTTGTCTAAGAAGTTGCAAAAAACTGGACGAAGCGGTGGAGGTAATTCTGGTGTGAATCGTGGTCGCTATACCACAACCTGGTATTCAAACATAAGTGGTTGTCCCAAGGCGAATTATAACCACAACTTTTGTGAATCGAGTGAGTTTTTGTTTCCTCGTTACAGCAGTGAAACGAAAGAAGAGAAAATAAATGAAGAACATTCATTAATATGTAAAGAAAACGAAACTAAGGGTATGGGCAAAATGTTTAATGGTGGTGAAAAAAAAAACAATGCAGATAATGATAACGCTGAGTTGACCCCGGGTGAAAAAAGCAAAGGTAGAGTGGTTAGTGGGAGCTCAGCTGGAATACTAACAAATGAAGGCGTATTTGAGACCCCGACGAAAGAAGAGGGACGAGAAAAAAATTATCATATTGGGCCTAAAATAAGCGAAGGAAAAGAGACTTCATCAGAACCAAAAACTGAATTAGTAAAAACAATGGATGAAAAAAAGAAAGCAAAAATGTTGAGCCCGATTATCGTCGATTTAGAAACCCCTAGAAAATGGTCCGACTCCTCTGGTTTATCCTCATTGTCAGATGAGAGTACGAACAAACACTCTAATTCTTCTGAACCGTCAACTTACGTGGACAACTGGGACTGGTTTCCTGGTAGAAAGGGGAAAAGGGGTAAAGATCGCAATAACGAATGGATCTGCGAGGACAGGCAAAATTACATGTCCATCCTTCGCCAGGATTCTAATACGAGTTATAGCTCCAACAGAAGTTCTGGATTTGGTTCCATGGAAACAGAAAATGGTTTTAACGATCGAAAATGTTCCATGAACTCCAGTGTATCGGGATTGTCAAATATCAAAGAAGAAAATAAAGTAATTGTGGAAGAAAATTCGCCTCTATCACATTCAGATGAAGAAAATAAGGTAGGAGAACGTACCGTTCTTCCATCTCCTATTTGGCCTCGTAAACATATCCAAGAACTAGAATCGAAAGACTGTAATATAGACGGATATACCCCGAATTTAGAACTGAGCTCCCTTGACCGAAAGGCTTTGAGATATATTAAAAAAAGTAAAAGAGAAACGACACCTTTGAATGCCCTAAGGATTACGCGAAGGACATTGCATATCTTCGAGAACATTACTTACGAAAAGGCTATTCAGACAAAATTGAAGGAAAGAGAGGAATATATGGAAAAGTACGATGATGATAACCTTTCCCTTAAAGGCCTTTTTGACAGCGAGGAATCTGACAAAAACATCAGTGATGAGGATGTTTTTAATCTTAAATGCATTCTATCTAACGATGATACGCCTTTGGACTCTGAAGAAGAAAGTTCAAACTTTAATTCTGATTTGGGATCATCTTTCATAAGAGCTTATACAATGACAAATGGGGTCGAACAATTAGAAGAAACCCATCCAAAGAAAAGATCAAGATTTGGCTTACCTATAAGGAAACGTCACAAAAATAAAGGGAGAAGACAGCTTTTTACCTTGAAGGACGCCAAGTCTCTGCCTAACCTTTCGGACGTAGGAGAAGCTGTAGTTTTAGACGAGCCTTGTTACAAAGAAGAATGTTATGTTTCTTTTGTGAAGAATGAGACAAGCACTCACATCAACCGAAGTTTGGATATACTTTCTCCCGTTGATGAGATTGGACTAGCAGACCACCATGGTAAATTGATTCAAGCCACTTTTTCGGTCCAAAATCGGCGACAAACTATCGAAGAGAAAGGAATCAGCGAATTGTTTTCCGATGTAGATTTGCTGAGCGATATTGATTTTGAGCCGTTTTCAGAAACAGACGAAGACTCCGATATGGAGAATCTCAACTTGGACATATTCGAGCCGAAAATGAAGACAAGATCCAAAGTAAAAAGAAGGATAAATAAAGATGGAAACACGGAAAACAGATTTACTCAACTGAAACGTAAACTTAGCTTTAACTCAACCGAAAAATCAAAGGATTTTAAGGAAAATTTAGCCTCTTCTCTGCAACGATTCAGGAAAGCCAAAAACAAACTTGAAAAAATCGTTCAGAAAAAGCTTATACGATCAGACACAAAAGCCTCCCCAATGTTAAAACGATCCAGAGGCGGAAATAGCATGTCGCTCCTAAACATCTCGAAAATACACGAGGTTAAAAACAATAAGGAAGCGGCCTCGTCTTTGCGGGCTTGCATCGAGAGCAAGTTCTCCAATTCCCTAGCGATCGAAAACACTCCCAAATCCAACACATTGGAAAAACTGATTTGCTGGGAAGATAACACCTTACGGGACTCCGGTTCTCCTCTCTCCGCCCGTTTTCCCCCTTACACCGAAGGTGATGACGATTCTATTTATTCCTGGTCCGACGCCGATAGTGATTTTGAGTTTCTGGATCCCAAAGACCCTAATTTCAGGCTCCGTGGGAGACAATTCACCAAGGAGATTGAGATCGAGCGAGACAACGCTGAACCACAAGTGGAAGGGAGAGAGACGACTAAACGACTGCTACCACAAATGTTTGGTAAGATTGTCATTTTATTTTCACCTTTAAACAGCTTGTTTCCTTTGAGTTATTTATGTACCATTTATCTATTTACTAGCCCTTTATCTATTTCTATGCTCTCACCATACCACCATGACATAGAAAAATAAGGAGGGTTGTAAGATCGTCATTTCACGTTCACGAGGGGCAGTTCATATCAACGTGTTCCTTTTATTTTGTTTACGTCCTGTAACTTATGCTACCGTTCTAAATTTAGTTGTTATTGCCGTTTTCTTTACCATTCTCAATTATTTTTACTTAACACTGCCTCTAAAACTAAGCCTCTCGGTTAGCCGCACAGGAGGGATTTAATTAGTACTAATAGTTCTTACAGTTCTGGAACACAGCCATCGGACCCTGCTTTCATGGTTAATGTAATCCTCTGTAACCTTGATGTTTTTTCCTTGTTCCTTACCATAATTTTCTTTTCAATCTTATCATTTTTTATGGCATCTATTGAGTTAGCATTTCTTTACTACATCGCTTATCCAACCTCATTCATAAAACTAACGCCTGATGTGGATCTACACATTGCTTGCGGGGGTCTTTGTTTACGTCCTCGCGTCAAATCCTTTTTAGTTCTTAACGGACTTCCCGTCTCCCCGCTGTTTTCCAGGAACGGAGTGGGATGTGTATCCCGTTGGGGACCAGTAACAGAGTACTGGAAGGTTTTCAAGAGCTATGAAGTGATAAAAAAAAACTTGACTGGCAACTCCGAAACTTAAAACGAAGAAAAGAAATAGTAGATAATATGCAGCCTTGAGATTTTAAAAATAGAAGCAGGTAAACGGGGTAGATCTGATTCAGGCCAATCTACAATTATTGGGGGAGGGCTTTTTTCCGCCTTGAACTCTATGTAGACGTGATGGTTATTAAGAAACGTGTACACAGGAGGACACGAGCCTCACTTAAGATTTATGGGAGATAAATATACTTTTCTCTCGACCTCGATATTCGAAGGCGAATTTTAATTTCATTTTCAAATATTGAAAAGAAAAAGGAAACTGATATAATCGACAAAAAGGTCATTCACTGAGTAAACAATGATTAAAAAAAAATCAAGAGAAGAAATAGATAAAAAGAGATTAAAACTAACAACTGGGAAAACAAACTCTAAGAAACTTGAGACAGCCATGTTCAGAATTTCAATAACGGTCATAGACGTTTAGAATAATACTCATATCAATACACACGATCAACATTGTTTACAATTCTACTCTCAGTCCTATTTAACTTTTTTCCAATCTTCCTTTATCTATTTATCGACCTTAACTTACATCTGTCATCGTTTTTTTAACCAATTACCTACTTTACACATTAAACAAATGAAATGTGTTGGTAAAAGTTATGAGAACTCGTCATACACCAATCAATTCACCCTAGCTCACAGTCTTTTTAGCAACTTTAGGATTTGAAATGGTGGTTAAACTTATTTCTAACCCTTTTACGGAGATACCACCAAGTAGTAAAGTAAGAATTCCTTAGTTTCGTTATTTTATAAGGAAAATAATTTTCCTTATGCTTCAAGTTTGGAATATTTTCGATACCCATACGACTCATTTCGAGGGTGAAGTCCACTTAAAAAGAGGGCTTCGTTCCAACTTCTCAGACATCTTTAGAAGGTTTTAACAACTCTGATTAATTATCCCTCAAAAAATCTCAAATCTACGGAAGAAATTTAAATTCATTCTGTTTTTTTTTTAGGGGTAGTGTATTATCTTAATGGGGCAGGTCTATAGAGAGCGACGTCAAATAGTTTGGATTCTAATTAGCGGAGGTTTCCAGCCCGTGGTGTCTGTTACTTTCTCGCCCATTTTAACCTCCAGATATTTATTAAAGTTTGGAAACTTAATAATATATTAATTACCCACCTCTGCAAAAATACCAGGGTAATAATCACCACCTGGAAGTCTTAGAAGAGAGGCTTGTGTGAAGAGTGATGAAGTTAAAAGATGTAAATATTTGGAAGTTACATAACACAAGTTCTTTTTTTAGATTCCATGAAAAGGTCAATCTTACCCCGTGAATCTTAAAAATACTACCAAACAACTGCCACGATTACAACGCGACCATTTGTTGGGGGGTTTTCTTTTATCTTAAATAATCGTGTTTGCACTTGACTTTCTATCCCTAGGGGGCATTTGGAATGACATCTCATCAATAACCACACCAAAGGGTACCACTTCGTACTTTAAAGATATTTAGTTCTTTTATTCGAACTTATTCCGGGAGCCAAAATATATCGGTGTTGGCAAGAATTACTTTGCAAATCATAATTCGTAATCCGTATTGATTTTTTTATTAATTTTCTTCTCTTTATTCTTCATTTTTTTTATCTCTCCCGTAGGAATATGCTATCCATGGAGTGCAAAAGATTCCGTTTTACTTCTTATCGCGTTGGTACTCATAATCTTATCGCTTGTAGTTCTTTCGCCCCCTCCTCTTTCCTCCCTATCTTTATCATTCCCTTCACCAGGGTACAATAGACTGACAGATAGACCAATTAACATTTATCTGAATATCCCCCATCTGGGGCGGACGAAAGCTAATGCGAGAGAGAAGCGACTCCTTGAGAAGGGTGATTCCAATTGCAAGATTTGTACCTGTATTTCGTGATTTGCCTGTAATGTTGCAATCCTATTGCATGTAATTATAATGCAATCGATTGCATCGAGAGTTAATAAATATCGAAAGCAGTTACCTGTATCGGAACATTTTAATTATGTACTGATACGCACACATGCATCTGTATACATTTCTCTTTCCCTTGCCTGAAAATGCGGCAGGTTATTTCATGTGTTCATGTCTTCCTTGATGTAAGTCATCTTGCCTTCGGACTTAAGGGATCTCGTGTCGAGGCTTTAGCGCCCTCTTCAATGCACAAAAGTTTGAGCTGTGCTGTATGTATACATGTTGACTCCAGGAGTCGAACAACAGACGCCAAGATGAATTTTGATGGCTCTGAGTACTGAAGAAATCATTAAGGAGCTGTGAACACTGCGATTAATTCTTTTCTCTACCTAACCTAAACTAAACTAAACGTAAATAAAGGTGTATATGTAACCAGAGAACTACGAAAAAAAATATAGAAATACTTATTCTACACACTGGTGTGTCCTTTAGTATTAGCTAATTAGTAATGCAACATATGAATATTTACTTACGTGTGTTCTTAGTTATCCTCATTAGTTAGTCGGCTTTAAGGTTATATCTAACACTCTCTGCCTATTTTGTTGAAGAGGCTTCAATTGCATTCTAATAGCTTTGTTACTCTGGATGACTGGTTCTTCTTGCGTGGTTCTCTTCCACGGTATATCGTAGTCATTTGTGTCGTTCTTTCTTCCGATGAGATCCCCCGATCGGATAATGGAATGCACATAAAGATTAAAATGATAATTATCGCCGGCAAGACCGAAGGTACCTTGGGGCGAGCCTCATTGGGAGAGGGGCAGGGGTCGGGTAGTATTAAGTTTGACACCGAACGGCGATCATAGAACCCTTCATGGGTCACCCTCGAGATCCTATATGGGTATGAGTACCTACATAGGGGATGCTTGTACCCCACTTAATTGTATAAGGATATTAGGACCTTCAAATAGGATATTAATACTCCATCGGTGGGGTTCCAGAACATAGAAGATAATGGCTAAGTTTCGCTGTGATGGTATCAGCGTTTTTTCCAATGGGAGGTCAGCTTCGAGAAGCCAGTGAACGTTTTGTGCCCTCGTTTGCTGAGTTCGAACCGGTGTCTCGACGTGGCAGTCTAACGCCGTAGTCCTTAGCCCAACGAGAACGCCATGGTATGTGTGATAAGATAAGATTTATCTCCTACCGAGAGAAAAAATCTTAACTATGAATGTCCTGTACTAACCTAAGGCGAGTTGAATACTCAAATCGCATGCATTGTTTGGCCTAATACAGTAGGTATGTAGACAAAAATATATAGGTGATTTGTTGCATTTAATAATCGCAATAAGTTTTAGATTAAGCAAAATATAATAGAACTATTAATAACAGTATCAGCTCATTTTACTTGAAATAATGGAGGTTCAAAATATCGTAGCAGAGACCCATACTCAATATGTTTATTTATCTATCTTTCATTGCCTAAGCACAAATGATTTAACATGGCCCTTAAACATGTTCTAAGAATTGATAAGATCCCAAAATATATGTTTGCTCAAGGCAGCGTTCGTAAATCAAAGTAATATACAAAAAATTCGCCCATTTAAAACTTGAGTATGGTTCTATGCTTATGTAAATTTGGCAATAATCGAACGAGCAAAGTAACGTACCCTTAAAAGAACAGAAATAATTTTCGCAACGACAAAAGTCAGACACTAATATTTACTCGATAAATACTAGGAGCGTTTGGTTATACAAACACACTCCAATTATGTAACATAATATTTATTGTTTACCAAACTCAGGTAGGAGTTCTTAATTGATCAAGTCAAGTGGCTTAGACAGAGCTTGGAAGTGGACGGTGAAGATGGCACTTGGCGTTGGATGAGGGTGGCAGCGAGTGTCTAAGCGATGAAAACACAATCAATGATTCGCATCTCTTCTCAATGGCACTAAAAGCGTAACGTGAAGTTGCCTTGTGTCATCATCATGGAGTTACTAGCGGTCCTGGCTGTGCCATACTACTCCGATACTAATAATCTAAAAATATATATATTAATGAAGTTTTTTCTATTAAAAAATTTAAATTCCCCCTACTTCATTTAAGACGTGGCAAATTTCATCTGAATTTTAATACTCATGGAATGATAGCATTATGGCTTGTTGTAGAAAAAGTGAGGAAGCAAGTAGCCTGTTAGCTTTTTTATTACGTGTGTTTTAATACGAGTGTTTTAACAATTAAATAGGTGTTTGTCTAGTTTATTTTTAAACGTCCATTGATGTATTTTGAATTACTTTAGCTGCAACCGAGTTCCAAGTTGAAACAAACGCTTTATCTGTGTCCCCTATTAGAGTATTCCTATTCCAATACTCCTGACGCGGAAACACGAAGGAGTCTATGATCGTTGGTGGGTGTTCGGACACAATACTACCCCCCAGACCCCCCCCCCCCCCACACACACATACATACCATTCCCCAAGCGAGGGCAGACCCCTAGTGCCTTCGGGTTAAGGGTTGTCATTCTGATATTTATGTGTATTTCATTTTCCGATTGGGGGGGGGGGTCTCATCCACGATGCGATGGACGGATGGTTCTACCTAGTAACGAATTTATAAGCGAAAGGGTCCCTCCCCCCTACAATATTCGTCTGATAACGCTACAATTTCAGTTTATATTATCGGAGCCTTTTCGAATTTTGAAGACTTTTATCCATTACCGGCGAAGGCCCGTGTCTTCCTTCAAGCAAGAGCAATTTCAATTCTTGAAGTCTCTCTTCAGGAAACTTGTTTCGCAGCTCCGAAGTGAGCTTTGCGGCTTTTCGCTTCACTAATTTATAATATCCGAAATAAGAAGTATTTTAATTAAAGGCTTCGTTATAATGGCGTAAAAAATAATTATAGTGATCCCCCGCCACTAAGATGTTAATGTGACCTCTATCTTCACGAAATACGAAAAAAACTCATAGCACTTATAGACCAATTAGCTTGTTTCCCGTAGATGGAGAAGATTTTGAGACCATTATCAGTCAGTTCCAAAGGATCCACAAGCAAATTTAGTTATGATTAAATGTAAATTTATTTAGGAAATAAATGCTACATAATTTTAAGATAAAATAGCTGATATGATTTCTTAAATATATTCGAAATTGTGTCATACTAAGGATTTTAGCGACAAAGAAAGCACTGGGATAATGGAAAGTTACTATTTTAAAGCTGTTAATTGAAAATCCGTCTTTTTCACACTTAGCCCATCTCTGAATCAGCAATAACTTGAATGAACTTAGATCAATTTGTACATTTGTAATATGTAACCTTCCTACTAGTTCCAAGTTCCAAGTTCAAGGATATTCTTTTACACAATAGTCAAGAGAAGTTTCTTTCAATAATCAAAAGGAAAGTGATATAACCAGTGTGAAAATTTTCATCAAGTGAAGAAATAATGGAGGGAGTGGGAAAGAAAGCCAACCCATGTATAAACAACATGAACAGAGATAAACTTCTAGGACACTTCGTCCCTCACGTGGATTCACCCAGGTGTAACCTGGAAACAGATGGATTTCCCAAACGCATGTGGTCGCACGGTCACTAAACATCGGACAGGGTTGAGGCAGCATCCTCACGAGCTGTGGCCGGGTGAACAAGTTTGGTCTTCCCTATATGGGAAAGATAAACCCGAGGGTATTCTCCCAATGGATCGTCATGAGTAAAACAAGCGAAACGACGCAAAGGCTACATAAAGAGCAAGTCTTCGTCCATTCACTCATACTTGTACTTCGCGAATTTTCCTACTTCTACCCCACCTCCCGCATCGTTTTGTTTTCGAGTTCCCTCAACAGAACTATAATTCGGTAAAGAAACTTCACTAACTATAACACAATAGCTATTCTCTCTAACATGGAGTGAACTTATGAAAATATCCGGATCTCCAAACTAATTAGATAAAGAGTAGTCTTACAGTAATCTATGTGAGCGCGCTGTTTGAATCCAACTGCTTTGTAATTCCCATAATATATTTTAGTTAAAAATCTTTGATTCTTTATTCATACGACCGAAGATTTTTCAAATAAACTTTATACAAAATAAAGAGTGAAAACGGTTCGTATCTTAAATGCAATCCCGCTAGGATAGTACCTATTGCTACAACCTTTTGACGCCTAGAAATTTCGCAATCCTGAGTAAGCCGGATTTCACTCAGCTCGGAGCCTAACTTTCTCCTCCACCAAAGTCTGGCACATCTTTTCCCTATTTAGAGTGGTGACAAATCCTGAATTGAACACCCATAACAAAACTTAAGATTTACAGAAGTTGCATTATCAATTTTGCCAATCCAAAATGCTTATTCCTGGAGAGCCTATTATTAATCTCCAAAGGGTTATGAGAGATTGGAATTAGCCTTTAAATCCCCGCCCCCCCCCAAAAAAAAAACACACAACAAAAGATGCAGTGAAATTCTGGGCAAAATAAAGATAGGATTGGGAAGAATGATACTGTCTTAAGAAATAAAACGAAGACGGGAGTTCGGAAGGCAGTTCTAATCAAAAGCAAGCCACTTGGACATGTGTGGGGTTCAGTTGGAACCTATTTAGAAGACACGAATAGGAACAACTAATTTATCTATATTGCTGCATGATCTGCCGCGTTGAACTTCTAAGAAAATTCGTAAGGTCGAGATGCGTAGCGTCCGTGTACCCCAAACCAAACCCTTTTACGGGGCTGTTGCCGCTGCTAAAGCCCCATGGTTCTCGCATAGTGCCCTTGTTTGTGTTAAATTGCCAACTGGCGCATAAGAAAGTGCAATGGCTACAGTCCCATTTAACAACATGCAGGGGGTCTAGAAATAAGCGTGCATGGCGGGTCAATATCGTAGGATACATCATGCTGCACTTAAGATGAGGACGCGCATATCCATGAGGACCTGTGTACAATAAAGAGCCATAGATATAGGTGATTTACATATGTACACGGCATATGTGTACAACTGTCTGTACTAAACTGCAAAAAGGTGCCAAAAATATGTTTTCGGTTGATGCGAACTACAGCAAGGACTGGTTTATCATATCCTACTGGACCTGTAGTCGACTGGACTAAAGAGACACCAAGATAGGAGTGAATAGAGAAAAGGTGGTGTATCAGATCCTACTGGACCTGTAGTTGGTTGGACTGACGAGACACCATGATAGGAGTGAATAGAGAAAAGGTGGTGTATCAGATCCTACTGGACCTGTAGTTGGCTGGACCGACGAGGCACCATGATAGGAGTGAATAGAGAAAAGGTGGTGTATCAGATCCTACTGGACCTGTAGTTGGCTGGGCCGACGAGATACCATGATATGAGTGAATAGAGAAAAGGTGGTGTAACAGATCCTACTGGACCTGCAGTTGGATGGACCTACGAAACACCATGATAAGAGTGAATAGAGAAAAGGTGGTGTATCAGACCCTACTGGACCTGTAGTTGGCTGGACCAACGAAACAACATGATAGGAGTGAATAGAGAAAAGGTGGTGTATCAGATCCTAATGAACCTGTAGTTGGCTGGACCGACGAAACAACATGATAAGAGTGAATAGAGAAAAGGTGGTGTATCAGATCCTACTGACCTGTAGTTGGCGGCTGGACCGACGAGACACCATGATAAGAGTAAATAGAGAAAAGGTGGTGTATCAGATCCTACTGGACCTGTAGTTGGCTGGACTGACGAGACACCATGATAGGAGTGAATAGAGAAAAGGTGGTGTATTAGATCCTACTGGACCTGTAGTTGGCTGGACCGACGAGACACCATGATAGGAGTGAATAGAGAAAAGGTGGTGTATCAGATCCTACTGGACCTGTAGTTGGCGGCTGGACCGACGAGACACCATGATAAGAGTGAATAGAGAAAAGGTGGTGTATCAGATCCTATTGGACCTGTAGTTGGCTGGATGGACGAGACACCATGATAGGAGTTAATAGAGAAAATGTGGTGTATCAGATCCTACTGGACCTGTAGTTGACTGGACCGACGAGACACCATGATAGGAGTGAATAGAGAAAAGGTGGTGTATCAGATCCTATTGGACCTGTAGTTGGCTGGACCGACGAGACACCATGATAGGAGTGAATAGAGAAAAGGTGGTGTATCAGATCGTACTGGACCTGTATTTGGTTAGACCGATGAGACACCATGATAGGAGTGAATAGAGAAAAGGTGGTGTATCAGATCCTACTGGACCTGTAGTTGGCTGGGCCGACGAAACAACATGATAAGAGTGAATAGAGAAAAGGTGGTGTATCAGATCCTACTGGACCTGTAGTTGGATGGATCGACGAGGCACCATGATAGGAGTGAATAGAGAAATGGTGGATATTTGGACAGCCGAATGAAGCAAGAAACAGACTGTAAATTTGATTGACAACCTTTTGTTGACAGGCTGTATTCCAGGATGGCCCCAAGATTCTTTTATAAAGGTTTTAATTGGGGAAAGAAACAAAGGGGTGTAACTAACAAGGATAACTTTACAGAGCTGATGGAATAGAGAGAGATCAAAAGGAGAGATGTATAAAGAGAAGACTACAGGAAGAGTAAAATGGTTAAATTTGGCAAAGAATGTAATTGAAAAAGACTTCAGCAGACCTTGATAATTGCGTTTATGATAATAGCTTATAAATTTCCATGGACCAAAGTCGTCCAAAGTGAAAGTCAAGAATTCATGAGAGATTAATTTATATGAATTACCTTAATAATTGAATGGTTTAAATTTATAGGACGTGTTCAATGCGTAGACAATTATCTGTCGTGAATAACTTAAAACCTAAGACCTCAAAATCACACCTAAAATAATATAATTACTAATAGCGAACAATTATATGCAAAAATAATCCACGTCTGTCCCTTATTTGTATTTATGATTCCAATCTTGTGGAACACCCTGTTTATTGCCATTAATCTACTCAACGAAATTTTGAAATTAGCAGACGAAACAAGTCTAAGAAAATAGAACAATCTGTGTACTGGATCACGAAGTACAAATATGATCCTTATCAATTTGAAACAAGTTAAAGCCTATTAGAATAAATTTAAAGGCACAATGCATTTAGGAAAGCTAAATCATTGGGTGGCCTAGAATTTGAACAATCATGTTTTCAGAATATATAAAAAGGAGATGTAGAGTCTTGTTGAAAGAATTACATCAAAGTATAAAAACAACGCCTTTAAGCTCTGAAAACTCAAATACATAAAATATTTCCTTCTATTGCGCGAGTTTTGTTAGATCCCCTCTGAAATATTACGGTATATTGTAGTCTTTAAGGAAATCGTGACTTAGATCGCCTCTCACTTCAAACTACGAAACAAATTCTAAACAAACCGAGTAAAAGTAGATAAAACCACTTGAAAATTCAATTGATCAATCAACAGCAAAGGAAAACGACTTATTGTTGTTGAATTGCTGCTGTTAGCACTAATCTATCAAGTAAAAACAACCGGATTTGTCGAATTTAAAAATTCCACTATCTGATGGAAATGAGGTGAATATTTGGATAAAAATGAGGTAAATTGTACTCGATGTTTCCTTTTGTTTTCTTTTTCGTTTTCTTCCTTTTTCATTTCATTTCTTTCTTTTTATATTTTTCGTTTCTTCCTTTTTCATTTCATTTTTATTTTTATATTTTTATTTTTTCTCCTTTTCTCTCCTTTTCTTTTTCTTTCCTTTACTTTTTCTTTAATTTTCTTTTCTTTCTTTTCCTTTAAATTCTTTTCTTTTTCTTTCTTTTCTTGTCCATTTAGTTCATACTTCTATCTTCGTTTCTTTTAATTTTTGATTGATACTCCTGCCATAGAGTGCTTGTTAATTCATCTCTCCCTCCATTGTCCGAGTCAACAAGAAAAACAACAGCAGTGTGAAGGGTCACTTTAAGGTTGTTTCCTTGATTCGCAAAATTAGTTCCCCCCTTTATTTTCCCCAGCTCTTATTCCTCTTTTCCTCCTTCTATTATCTGTATTACACACATTCGCACATATTCTGTCACTGTTTTGTGGAAGTGTGCGGGAGGGATACAATCATAATTGAATATGTGCGCGAGGAGTAGTCATGTATAGGAAAAGGTAAAACAAGTATGTGTAATTTGTGTTTGCCTGTATGCAGGAAGGCATCTATGTAACGTTTTTTTTATTTAAAGCGAAAACAAACGAGGGCATCACAGGAAGTTTGTAAGCAAAAACCTGGAATGAAAAATGTGTGGAGGATTATGGGACTATGATTAGTGTGAGTACACATGGATACAAACATAATTAGTTTCACGTAAGCATCGTGGCTTTCATGAACACGTTTATGATTGAAACTAATGGAGGGCTTCATTCTTCTTCTTCCTACTTCCCACTCCGGTTCTTCCTCACTTTCTACCAAGACATTCGTGGCAAGACCCACTGGTGACCATTCCTGTCCGAACCCTGTTCCAACCACTCCGGAAGATGACAAGAACGATTCGATGATCTCGCTTACCGAGCAGAATATTCGCCTCCTTCGAGAGGACCCAGGAGAAAGTTGGTTGTCCAGCTAGGCGAGACACACACGTGCGCTTTGTACACCGCGCAATGGGCATATTATACCTGCATATGTATGCGAGTATCTATGTTGTATCCGAGATGTATATCCTGGCATTTGCGCGTATGCATTAATTATTAAATAATTTGCATGTCATATTTTGGTTTGATTAGTTTCATAGATTGATCTGAAATTGATATGGGCCAAATATATTATTACCACACGAGTAGCAAATCCGATGGAAACTGAGAAATTCATCTTCGTTATATGCTTTATTCTTTTCTCTTTGCTATTGACTTCTCTTAGTCGAGAAAGTCTGGGTGCTTGCCTGTTAGTGATTTCTTTCCTAAATCTCCCTCAACATTTATAATTACACCTTCTTGCCCTCGTATACATACAAAATACATCTACGTGGTTCATATATTGTAGTCCATATTTTTCATTTTAATAATAACCATCTCGTGGCGTCAGTATCATTAAAAGATATTAAAAAAGGCCATTATTAAATTAGTTTCCGCTATTGTCAAGGTTTTTGTAGGTATTCATCTTGTTTTTTCCTGTTTATTTCCTTTCGCCCCAGTATGCGCTTTTGTCCCCCTTGAATGGTTTCTCCTGAGTAGTGCCAGTTTCCTTATTTACATGCCATCCAACAGGAGCTGCCGCAGCCTCCGTGGCATCACCCGAGAACACAAATGTTCTATGGCACAGGATCGCGAGGGAGAGAAAAACGACCTCGCGCCACCGCACGCTCAGAGTGGTCAGGCATCTCGTAAGGGAGGGCGGAGAAAGGGCAGGGGATAATGAGTCTCCCAAGGTAGCCGACAGCAAGGTTGCTTCCCGTTAAAATGCCCCCATTATGTCGGCAACCCCCACAATTAGTATCAGTTCAAACCCTCAATTACGGACCTGCTGGCTGTGAAACCCATTAGCGAAATCTCGTAGTTCGACCACAGCTGGGGATCGATCTGAAACCCGCTTCACGGCAATCAAAACTATAGGAAGATTATCCCAAACCGAGTCATTCCCACGATAGGGATTCCATGAGGGCCAACATGTGGTTGCACAGTGCCCGAAGGTCTCTGGGTCTGCCCAATGCGTGCCCTTTCAATTGGCACTGTTGCCAAACGGAACGGGCCGTGCCAAGGCCCAATATTCTATAATTCGTGGCATTGAAACACTTCCGAGAGGGAGAGAGAGAGAGAGAGAGAGAGCACACATACACTAGCTCCACCAGGGGATGGATGACCTTGGATTGACATACGATGTTTTATTTCCATCCAATTTGCCCGTCCATAGGGACCGTAGAAGGCATGCAACTCACGTGCGGAGCAGACGAAATAGAAATTGATAAAGTAGATAGAAAAATAACAGAAATAATGAAATAATAGAACAAACTCTCCGAAAGACCACGGGGAATCAACGGGGAGCATCCACTGATCCGCGTTGTTCAGGGTAATAGAGTTACCCCACAATCATTTAGCTGGAAAGAAGAAAAGGTTCGAGAGACGTTTGATTGTTATCTCAGATCTAAATTTTAGTTTCATTCTGTAGTACGATTTTTGAATTTTAGAGGTCATTTAGGGGGAGAACAAAGTTCATAATATTAAGTAATCTATCTGTCTTTACGCCAATTTATTCCACCCCGTTATCGTTCATCTTATTTCTCAGCCTTTCTTCTTCTATCGATCTTTTCTCTCATATCTTCTTCCCCCTTTCCTCCGACCTTGGAGTGAATTTATCAGTGTATTTAACAGCGATATGTACAATACTTAATACACACGTAATTTATGCAAGCAATTTGCAGGTGAACGTGGGGATGCACAACACTCACGAGACACGTACACGCTGCAGATATCAAGACATCCATCCTTCACTCTCAAATAATACAAGTTGCGAGAGAATACGCACATAAACTCACAGTACTCATGAAAGTTTTAAGGGGCTTCATATGAAAATGGAAGGCAAAAATATTAACAATCTCCCTTTATTTACACGGTTTCAGACTCTGTCCACTTTGGGTCGTCGCCTGCTGCCCCAAAATACACATGTCACCCGGTAAAGGGCTGGGGCCGGGAGAACTTGACAAACCTCTATGTTTCAGCAATAGCAGCGACTTTATCACCACTAACTCATTCACCCCAGTGAGAGACGTTAAGACATTAAATACTGAACATCATAAGAGACTAAATACTAAAATATTAAATACCCAACATCATTAGAGACTAAATACTAAAATATTAAATACTGAACAGTTAAGCGACTAAATACTAAAAAATTAAATACTGAAATCATAATCGACTAAATGCTAAATTATTAAATAATGAGCATCATAACGACTTAATATTGAAACATTAAATACTGAACATTATAAGCGAATAAATACTAAAACACAAAATAATGGACATCATCAGTGACAAAATACTAAAACATTAAATACTGAACATCATAAGAGACTAAATACTACAACATTAAATACTGAACTTCATAAAAGACTAAATACTAAAATATTAAATACTGAACAGTTAAACGACTAAATACCAAAACATTAAATACTGAAATCATAAGCGACTAAATTATTAAATAATGAATATCATAAGCGACTAAATACTAAAACATTAAATACTGAACATTATAAGCGAATAAATACTAAAACACAAAATAATGGACAACATCAGCGACAAAATACTAAATTATTAAATAGTGAACATCATAAGCGACTGTAGCAGAATGAGGTTAAAGGGCGACCACGTGCCCTTCTGTACCCACGTCGTCTTGAGATCACCGCATGAAAGCTTTGAAAGAATGGCTGAACCAGGGTAAGGATGCAGCCTACCTGGGATAACGATCACACGGCCCCAGGTCCACTATAGGCTGCGTCCTGTATTTTTATTCACATCCGGAAGGGTTTTAGCATGGAGAGTAAAACTGCACATAATCCGGGCGCGACCTGGTAATGGAACGGTTCCCAATTGTGTCAGGGAATAATACTTCTTTGGGGACTATGGGAATTTTGAAATTAGGAGGGTACTTTTTTATTCATACATATCGCCATCGCCAAACCTAGAGAATAAGCATTAGCATGTGTCAAATTCTTAGGGCGGAGAAGAATTAAATGGCATAGGAAATAGGTTGAACTATATAAACAAGCAAACTTCCTAGTAAACCTCTACTGACTCCTACGGATAGACAAACAGACTATTTGATGCCCTAGTGTCTAGGTGGGCACGTGAATCTCCTAACCTTACCCTCGTTTCCCAACCGAGCATCTAAGAGGAATGAGGCTCAGAGCTTGTCTGAAACCAAATATGATGCTGACCTAAGGCTCCTGTTATGACGGAGGTTTAACCTCTTAGGCATAATGGGGTTAAGAATGCCCCCTTACAGTCTCAAGTCATGCCTGCCACCCGCAATTCCCCTCAGATCACTAGAGGAAACAACTCTTTTTTGCACTCACACTTTTTCACTAAAAATGCCTTTTTAACCCTAGCCCCGCTCTGATTAATTTGGCTTATCGTGGAAAGAAGGTTACCAGATAAGGGTATCATCCCATTCTACTCAAATGGGGGTCAATTTCAGTTTCATTTTACACCCGCAAGTTTACACCACAGTCGATGTTTTCTTACCCGCTACCAAGAGTGGTATTGCAGATCCCACCCCGACATAATTCTGTGAACAGACATAAAAAAGAATTAGAATAAATCTTGCTCAGGCCTCTTAAGTAAAAAAAAATATTTTCGACCTATGGATTTTCCATTTACCTTTTCTTTGTCTGTCTACCGTTCTTTTGTCTGTCTACTCTTGTTTCGTCTGTATACCATCCCTTCGTCTGCCTGACCTCTTTGTCTGTCTATTAATCACGTGTCTAGGTGTCTTTCTTGAGTCATGATTATGCGTTGGCATTTCAAACTTTATTTTGGACGGATAAAATGGCGGTGGTCGTCGCGCCTATTTTTCTTGCCATAATCTTGGACTTATATAGTAATTGTAGCTATGGGAGGGGGGCGAGGGGGCCGAAGTTTAAAAGTTATCTAAGGCCCTCATTGGAGGGGTCCCCGAACGAGTGACCAATCCCATTTTTTGAATGATAAAAACAGTTAACAAAAGGGTTAAATTCTGAATATTGTTGCTGTGCCAGACTGATAAAATACCTCAATATAAATTTTGACTGGTATATTTGATAGATGTAATACCTCGGTTTCACAGTTTGTAGTTTATTTCTTGTCATCATAAATAAATATTCTGTATTAAAGTGTCTTACTTATTTATTAGACCAAAATATTGCAGGAGTCGTTGTTGTCATGTCATTCGTGATATCAAACATTCGTATGTTGGGGCCTCCAGAGGAGATAATTCTCCCGGGCCCACAAATCCCTAGCTACGCCACTGCAGTTTTTACTACCTTCCATAGTTCCCTTGTGGCATTCGTGGGGCGTGTTTACGACCCCTCCCTTTTGATCTCGTACACTTTGTCTTTCATCTGACACCACAAAAATAAATCTAGCGGAGTAAGAACCGAGCACGTCGAAAGACGTTTTGAAATAAACTCTCGCCCTGTTTTTATGTCTTTCCTAAGTGTTTAAACTGTCTTTCGCGCATTAGAAATTCAGCAAATAGAGTAAAGAAGCTACAGGTTAAAGTGAACAATGGTGCTATCAGTGTAGATTTTACTAAAGTATATATACATATATATATATATATATATATATATATATATATATATATATATATATATATCAATGGATAAATTATTTTGCAGTGTGGAAAATCCATAGCCTGTCGCCATATCATTCTCTTATTTGAGTTAGTAGACGAGTTAGTAGTACCTCTATGTAATTTTCCTGGTTCATTGTTCCCTCTACAATGTGTAAGCGAGTTGTTGTTCCCTGTGCAGATATTGCCGCTCAAAGCCTAATCTTTTGCGGAAATTTCACCGTCTTCTGGAGACATTCTTATTTACATTCTTAAACTAGGTATCCTCCTCACGCTTTGCACAAGATCATCAAGAACTGCAATTGTTGATTCGTCAGAAAACATTACCTACAATAATAGAAAACAATATTGAATAGTAGGACATTCAGAGGTGACTGTTTTACAGTTTAGCACTCGGGAATTAAGGGCCAATGTAAAAAAAAATCCATTATTTTTATTAGTGTAAGAAAATCCTTTATTATTTTATTTTATATTATTATATTTTATGAATCATAAATTATATAAATACTATAATTACCATTTTAGATAGTCTTAATTCCTACCATTTCTTAGAAGTCCACACAATGTGATTTTTAGACCGGGTATAGCGTGGTCTTTATCGTTAGAGTAAGCCTAGTTTTTTTCCTGGCACGATATGCGTTTAGTCCACTTACCAAAAGACTGTTGTTAACTGTTCTTGGATGCGCAGTAATGTTGTCTTCCTTCAATTGACATCAAATCTTAATATTAGATCCTCTATCATCAACAGCTACTTAAGGTTTTGTTTGTTTCTGACCACATTTAGCAACACTCTATGCCAACACATCCTCTTGTTTTCATTTTTTCTTAATTTTACTAATCTCTGGAGTTGAAACCTTTAGTTTCTTTGGTATTTCTTTCTGTTTAAGGGTAGATTCACTCAAATACACTGCTATTTATCCAATTTTATGGAGACTAAGATCACCATGTTTACCCCATCTCAACTCTTGAATTGAAATATTACGTGATAAAATTCAAAGTAGAATGGGAACAGAATAATTCTCTACCGTTTGTAGACGTACATATCCACGGTTTAAATAATTATATTTAGTGCTCAGTCTATCGAAATCCTACAAATTCAAATGCTTACATACATTTTTTCTCACTACATGATAAATCCGTTAAGATATCTGTTATTTCTTCCCTTTTTCTCCGAGCCTATAGAACGTGCGACCCAACCTTCCTTCAGGATGAAATTAACCACCTTATCTGCAATTTCATTGAACTAAAATATCCAATTCACCTCATAAATAGATGCTATTCCAAAGCACGAACAAACTTCTATGCCACCTCCACACCATGAAGAGATGATTTTAAAAAATGTATTAGTTTCCCATATGCTCCAGCCTTGGCTCCTCTAAAATCATATGGTAACCGAAATAACATAAATATTACATTTAAATACATATTCCAATACCATTCGAAAATCCCTGAGTAGACTGCGCCCAATCAATCTCGATGCTGGAGTTAACAGTATACCATGCTATAATTGCAAATTAACATACAGCGGAGAGTCAGACCACTTTCATAAGAGGATGAAAGAACATTTAGCCGATATCAGAAGGTGTAGGAATTCGTCAAGTCTCTTTACGCACATGCAAACGCACGACCATAGAATTGATTTTAACCATGCAAAAATCATTTACAAATCAAATAATTATATTGAGAGGAGAATTGCGGAATCCATCATCATTAACAAAGTTGATAATTTCAATTTATCTTAAGGGCAATGCAAATTTAACAAATATATAACGAATAGAGTCGCCAATCGTATCTATAAGCCCCCGGACGCAATGCGTTTTGGGGACTAGCAACTATCTAGATTGTTTCCGTTTCCATTTTATTTTGTTTAGCTTGTCATTCACGCCATATTTACTCGAGTATATTTTTTTTCCAGATTGTTTCCTGCTGTTTCATTTTGTTTAGGATGTGTTTTACCTTATATATTCTGTGCTCCTTGCCTAGCGTCTTCATTATTAGTTGAAAATGCCATGTTGCCGAAACTAGTCCGATAGTTATAAATAAAATTTTGATTCAAATATTGTGGCTTACTATTATCTTGCACTGATATACATCACGTCAATGTGATATCCTCCATTATATATATATATATATATATATATATATATATATATATATATATAGAAAAAGCTCACAAAGTGCACGTGAGTCAAAGTTATGCAGATACATACACCTACAAAGGAAAAATGAAAAACGATTCCGAGCGCTTTCATCTTTATTCTTAAAGACCTTTTCAAGGAATGAACAGGAGGCTGGACATACATTGCTTTAAAAAGTGAAAGGGGGGATTAGACTACCCACCTCTGAACCTTAGTTAGGGGGTACAAAATCCTGAAACAACTTTATTTGAGATTTTATGTATGTAGTGATAATGGGGTCTAGCGTGAACAAACCAGGGCTAATGTTGAAATTTGGGAACGCGTTAATGGAGGAGATACATTCTAATATATTTCTCGAAATATAATTACTGCATTTTATGACTGGTTTGGCACTGTTCCAGTTAATGCTATGGTTAAGATTGTATGTACATATGTAGTCAAAGCGCAGATTTTTCACTCTGATTACGTACATTGGCTTGATGTTGCTTAACCCGGACATCTAGTTCTTTCGCGGTTTGTCAATAATAACATTTTTGGCAGTTGTTGCAGTCTATTGAATAAGTAATGCTAGGTCGGGGGAGAGGGATGAATTTTTGTGAAAGATGCGATAAATTGTAGTCTCGTACTTAAAAATAACATTTATGTTCAGAGGCCTAAGTAAACGAGGTAATTTAATGAAAATAATGTTAATATCCCTAAGTTTCACTTCAGGCCAAAACCTTATTAGTTTTACCCTATACCATATTTTCATTCCTTGAAAAGGTCTTTAAGAATAAAGACGAAAGCGCTCGGAATCGTTTTTCACTTCTCCTTTGTGGGTATATATATATATATATATTGTATATCTCATGAGCGCGAGAGAATTATGAAATAAATCCAACACATACCGCAAGAAAGAGAAAACGGAATAATTTTTTTCCTTCGGAAATAGTTATTTCCTACTTCGAAAAAAATCCGAGCTGGAGCGGGATTCGAACCGTGGACGCTGAGGCAGTGAGCAACCACTTTGATCTCAATTAAACCGTCCCTTAGACCACTCGAAGTAGGAAATAACTATTTCCGAAGAAAAAAATTATTCCGTTTTCTCTTTCTTGCGGTATGTGTTGGATTTATTTCATAATTCTCTCGTGCTCATGAGATATACAATATATATATATATATATATATATATATATATATATATATATATATATATATATATATATATATATATATATATATATATATATATATATGTGTTGGATTTATATTATATTATATTACCGAGCAAAATAAAAGAACGATTTTCTTTTATTAAAATATTTTCAAAATTATGACGAGTGGGTAAACGAAATTTCCATGGTACATTAAGGCATACATTTAATATATTTTAGGAAGATTTCATTTAATACAATAGTATATTCAAGGGATTATACTAAATTTACTAACAAAATAAGATAATGACACGTGCAAAATAAGAGAACGATTATTCACAGAATTGCTTAGCAAGCAAATACATTACAGTAGAAACAAAGGAAAATTTGACAACTATGAAACTTAAAACACATAATATGAAGTGTTGAAGCCTTCGTTTTCTATTACTTCGGTGCAACGACGACCACAAGACCTCACGAGTTAATTGCGAAATTCTGATGTTATTTTGTTCCATTTTTTCTCAATTTCCGTCCATAAGTCCATCATATTTGTAGGCTGCTGGTCTCGAACTTTGTCTCTAATAATGTTCCAGACAAACAAAATGAGCTTAGAATATTCGAGTCTCGCCTTCTGGTTCTTCTTACTACTGATGATTGGTTTGGTTGATGAAGAACGAGTTTTTAAACTAGATTCATTGAGGCGACGGGACACTGTGAAACCGCTCACTTTTTTGCATTTATTGGTCTTAATTTTTCGAGAAATTCCTGCTGCAGTCTCGAAGGGATCCTTCATAGAGAAGAACCTAATAGCTTTGTCTTTGTCTTCTGGGACGGTGGTTATGCGGGGTCGATCGACTTTTGCAGAATATTTAGAGACTTTGTTTTCAATGTATAACTTTCAGAAGGAACGAAATCACACTCTTGGACCTTCCTACCTCTCTTAAAATCGCAGAAAGAGTCCACCCGAAGTCGTCAAGAGAACAATTTTCTGACAGCTCAGGAGTCACTTTCACCCGTGTCACCATCTCTTCAGAGTTAGTACGACAAAGATGGCGTGTGAAGATGGCTCAGTAGGTAAATACTGAGCAAATTGTTACCAGATTATTTCAAGAAACTTCTACAATGTTCCTGAAAAAATCGTTCTCGTATTTTGCACGTGTCAATATTTGATTTTGTTAGTTTATTTAGTATAATTTCTTAAATATACGATTGTATCTTATAAAATCTTCAAATTTAATATTAAAGGCATGCCTTATGTACCATGGAAATTTCATTTAACTACTCATTACCTTTTTGAAAATATAATTATGTCTATTATTTATATATATATATATATATATATATATATATATATGATGAAAATTAATGCAATATCGCAAAATATTCCACTGCTTTCGCTGCCCACTCTAATATCTCTTTTGTGTTCATACAATCTCTTGTCTAGATTTCTCCCCGTTTCCCCTATATAAACTTTATGGCAATCGTTGCATGGTATTGCATATACTCCTATGTTATGATGTTCTTTGGGTTTCCTGGCCATCATCAATTGATTTAATGAATTATTATATTTAAAGGCTAGATTAATACCCGCTTTTCCAAATATGTCCTTTAAACTATTTAATTTATTATTAAATGGCAATGTTATACATTTGTTGAAGTCGTTAGTGCGGGAAGGCTTATTACCATAGAATGTTTTCCTAGCTGCAAAATTGGCAGACGATATGAACCAATCGGGGTAATACAAATTAGAAAAAATGTTGCTGATAATGACAATTTCTTCATCTAAATAGGAAGGATGACATATTTTGTATGCTCTAAGGAAAAGGTTAGAAATTACCGATTTTTTAACAGTATTATCGTGAAACGAAAAATAATGTATATAGGCATTCGAGTGGGTTGGTTTCCTATACACGTCAAGTTTTAATTCATGGTGATCTTTATTAATGAGGACATCTAAAAAGGGTAATCTATTATCATATTCCCATTCATATTTAAATTTGATGGAGACATGCAAATTATTCAAATTATTAAAAAAGGTATCAAAATCATGGCCATTGGGCCATGATTTTGATAATAATTTGCATGTCTCCATCAAATTTAAACCAATTGATGATTGCCAGGAAACCCAAAGAATATCATAACATAGGAGTATATGCAATACCATGCAACGATTGCCACAAAGTTTATATAGGGGAAACAGGGAGAAATCTAGACAAGAGATTGTACGAACACAAAAGAGATATTAGAGTGGGCAGCGAAAGTAGTGGAATATTTTGCCATGTTAGAGACAAGAATCATACGATCGATTTCAATGGAAGTAAAATGGTATTTAAATCGGCTAACTATGTTAAGAGAAGAATCGTAGAATCGAGCTTGATATCGTCAGTTCCTAATTTAAATCTATCTGAGGGTCAATTTTCTTTTAATCCTGTAATAAGAAAGCAAATAAACAAAATAGTAAAATGTCAGCCCTTCAATATGTTTAGGCCTAACCCCCCCCCCCCCGATTAGCCACAAGTAGGGGATTGGGGAAAAAAGAGGGGATCTTTCACGACCTGACCTTGTGTTATGCTTGTATGCACTTTTCTTATATTTTCTATCCAGTGTCAGTTGAAAAAGGGTGTGAGATACACCGAAACTGTTCTGAATTAAATTCTCTTCGGAGAATGTGGTTTAATTCCTCATATATATATATATATATATATATATATATATATATATATATATATATATATATATATATATATATATATATATATGGGTAATAATCAGGAGAGGTAACACGTGAATAAGTATAAATATTTTGTTGTACCACGTAGGGAAAAAGAAAGATTGATTGGAGCTAGTACTTTCCTAACTGGTATTCTTAATTCTTATGATTTGCTTTTACCGTCCAACTCGATCATTCAACTCATTTGTTTATGCATTAAAAAAATTTAAATTTAGTTTCAATTGCAAGTTCTAGGGACAAGTGGTTGGCATAGCTATGGGTAATCCCTTATTTCCCTTATTGTCAAATATATATATATGGAATATTTTGAAACGAAGCTGATTCCACCGGTTTGGTCCACTCAAATTGTTTGGTACCGCTATGTAGACGATGTTCTGGGAATTGTAACGGAGGATTTTGACCTCGATGGTTTCCTTTTATTTATTAATTCATCGGTTCCGTCAATTAAATTTAATTTAGAAAAAGAAGAAAATAATAGCCTTCCTTTCCTAAATGTTCAAATAACACTGTCCAACAATGATTTTGCTACAAAAATGAGAAAGTAGTTTTCTATTGTAGTTTTTTGCGTAGATTACCAAAATGACCTTTATTTTTCATGAAATGACTTCAGTCTTTTGTAATCTGCACATTTATTTTTTTATTAATATTAGATTATTCATTATATAGAGGTATGAAATATTTGTTATTATTTTTATTTTATTTGACAAAAAGTACAAAGATAAGTGGAAACAAAAAGCTTATTCATCCCCAAAAATTAATAAGTACTTTTAATTTATTTCAGAGTGTGGTATTATAAAAATATATTTAAAAAAATAATGAAGATTTAAGATTTTTTCAAAATTGCTGAAATCTATACAATAATCATATATTTTTTAGAATATTTAGGCTTCTTTTTATGTACAGCATCTTGTCTGTCTCTGTAAAGAGTCCAGCAGAAGTCAGCAAGCATTGCAGGACTCCATTTTCCTTTATAACGATTTTCTATAGTAGCAATATCTTGGTGGAATCTTTCACCATGCTCATCGCTGACGTCTGCTGGAATCTCTGGGAAGAAAGACAGATGGGAATGCAAGAAATGCACCTTTAGTGACATACTACATCCCAACTCATTACAAGACCTAATCAAATTCTGAACAAGAATGTGGTAATTTTCGGATTTGTGCCTTCCAACGAGACCATTACATACACCTTTGAAACTATGCGAGGCCTCAAATTCTGTCGAATCTGAGGCTAAACAAAGATTCCTTCTTTGATTTTAGCATCACTAATCTTAGGAAATTTTGTTTTTAAATATAAGAAGGATGGCTGGTCATGTTTTAAGGCTTTCACAATTTGTTTCATTAAACCTAATTTTCTGGGAAGTGGTGGCAAAATTATTTTTTCCTTAGGAACCAATGGTTCACGTATGACATTATGACAACCTGCTTTTGTCTCTTCTCTTAAAAGCCATTCTGAGCGTATGTAATGTTCTCCCCGAGCTCTCCTTTCCCACTGGCACAAAAAACACATGAATTTTGTGTAGCCTGACTGCAAGCCATTTAAAATGGCTACTACCTTAAGTCAGCACAAATCAACCATTTATGTTTACTGTATTTAATGATTTTTAAAATGAAATCAAAATTCTCATAAGTTTCTTTCAAAACAACAGAGTGAGCTACTGGTATCGATGGTAGTTTATTTCCATTATGCAGAAGTACGGCTTTACTACTACATAAAGAAGCGTCAATGAAAAGTCTCCATTGACTGGGTTCATAATGTATATCTAATTCTTCAAAGAGACGTGGAATATTATTACAGTAGCATAAATTGTTGTCAAATGAAAATTTCTCTTGTAATCAACAGTTTCAGGAACATAAATTTCAGTTTCTGGTTCACATAATTCCATATCTGACTCATCAGAGTTAGACAAAACAATTTCTGCAGGTCGTTAGGTACTGGAATGTCTTTTGAGTGAGGTATCGGCCGAATAGCAGATCTAAGGTTGAGATATACCACAGCTGAAGCGCACTGCGTTGTTTTACCTAAAGTATGGAAATTATATGCATAAAATTTAAAGTTATGTACATATGTGTGATTACAATAAAGTGGTTTTAAACTGAATTAATTTTATATTTTTTAAAATAATATTAGTATACTACTTCAAAATATAGGTAGAGTGGACAATAAACAATTACTTACTTTGTATATCTACCAAACAGAAATAGCAGTCAGTGGCATGATCTTGGGGCTCTCGCCATACCATTGGAACACCAAATTGAAGGCTTTTTATTTTTCCTTTAGACGATTTAGATAAAGAATTAAAGCATGTCGTGCAACAGATATGTGGTACCCATGGTTTATCTCAGTCGCCAATTTTACATCCAAAATACAAATTATATAATTTTTTCACTAGAGAAGAAATTTTTCTTTGATTTTTTTTTTAAAATGTTACTGAACCACATATGTAGCAGAATTTATCTGGGCTATTTTTTTCACTGTCCTCTTGGCATTTTAATTAAAATTGTTGCTTTTATTTAAAAGTTTATTTAGTTAAATAACCTGAAAATATGAAATAAAAGAATGAAATTCGTTAAAATCTCCAAAATTTGACAAAAAATAGTAATTAGCAACTTACAAAAAACTGGAGTTATTTTGATAGAATTGACTTCCATTTTTGAAATCTACACATAAAACTACATTAAAAAAATGTTATTTTAATCTTTGTAGTCGACAGATAATTTATCCTATGTCTATTTTTATTCAGGTCATTCTAAAAATATTAAAACATCAGTATTTTCTTCCAGGTATCTTAGGGCACTCAGAATATGTAGTCCTGACTATATAGACCAAGAATTTGCAAAAAATGAAGAAATTGCCTTCAATCTGTGTTACCCGAAATATTTTTTTAGAAAGCTCTATGTATAAAGCTAAAAAAACATTGTATAACCGCAAGTGGAGGAAAACAGACCCTTTACACAACATATTACTTTTACTTTACCATGATAATTTCTTGTATGTAGCACCAATGTAAAAACAACCTGATATAAATGTAATTTTTGAATACAATTATACATTAAAATATATGTTAATAAAACACAGCTTGGCCATCCACAAGCTTAGGATGGGTCATCAGATTAACTAGTCAAAAGCAGATACCATAATGCATATAAATAAATGATTTTATTAGCAGAAATATCTTTGAATCGTTCCTAATCTCCAGCACAAAGGAGAGAAATGTAAATATTAGCTCAAGTTTGTTTTCTTTAGATCCAGTCCTTTCTTCCTCAAATCAAACTTATCAGAGGTCATAAAATAAAAATCTGACTATCTGATTTTATAGGGAAAACATTGCTTTGCATAAATACAGTTTCTCTCTATTTCATAAATCATTGTAGGTTCGAAAATGTTATTAAGATAACGAAAGTTATCCTTACGTGGTACAGCCAAATATATATATATATATATATATATATATATATATATATATATATATATATATATATATATATATATATATATATATATGAGAGAGAGAAAGGAGAGTATGTGTGTAGGTGTGTTTGTGAGATGAGAACGAGTGAGAGAAGCGAAACTAGAATTACCCGCAACAAACTGTTCATTTGTTTGACGCTTTCACAAACTTAAATTTCCGAGTCGTCCATTAAAATGTCGGCGGTCAACAATCGCACTCCGATATGTCTCGGATCTTAGCTCGTGAGTGACTGGAAATTAATGGACAGGATGCGCGCCACACATCACTTCCAGTACTCAAGTGAATGTTAAAAGCTCTTCATACATCCTCCCAACCAGGGAAATGATTGCATACACTTCATTCCTACGTTTCTACATACACACATCATTCATAAATATACGATTGAAAGTTGTATAAAGATCCATTGGCAATCTTTCCTTCGATATACAAACAAACACATGTAGTCATGCAAAAGATGTACACTTCATACTAAATTACACACTACATATACGTCATCATACACAACGAGACAAAATATTACGCTCTACCTCTGCATACAAAACGCAGGTGAACGCGTTGATACTGCCCATATAAGTCACCCATAGACACGCAAATACTACATGTAAGTACATCCCCACCAAAACGTAAAATACACATGCGAAAGTTGACACATGTCGGTATTTTCACACCTTTTCATATCCTTTTTATCATTCTTCAATACCTAGTCCCCGTGGAGGGAGTGAGAAAAAAAAGGGGGGTGAATGGCTTCGAGGTTTAACTTAATTCTTCGCTTAACGCTTCTCGGAAAGATGAAACCACATAGCATTCTAGCTCCCAGTCCCCGAACAAGCAGAGAGATTTGGAGGTCCAGCTTTCACCGTAATGACGATAGCTCTTACCACCCATCGCCCATAACAATACATATTCTTCAACCTATCTCAGGAAAGAAAACTTACAGTAGACCTACAGTAGACAAAATTTTTTAAGATGCGACCCCCTAAAGTCCTAGGTCTAAAAACTTGGTTTTTATACCCTTTGGTGATTTTTAGTAGCGTTCGACTTTGTATCTCACATGTTGGTCGGTCCATCGGTCCATCGGTCCATCGGTCCATCGGTCCCTGTTTTGCTTTTTTTTTGTAATAACATTGTAACTATTCGGCTGATTCTAACGAAATTTGAAACCCTTATGTTGTTTTACATTCTCTTGCGAACGATATAATTGTCAAGGTCATCCCAAGGTTATCCCGGGAATTATTTTAGTTTGGCAATAACATCATATTTATTCAGCTGATTCTAACGAGATTTAAAACCCTTATGTTGTTTTACATTATCTTTCGAATTATATAATTGCCAAAGTCCTCCCAAGTTTAGCCGGGGAATTAGTGGGCAATAAGATCCTAACTATTCGGCCGATTCTAACGAAATTTGAAACTTTTATGTTGTTTTACATTCTCTTTTGAATGATATAATTGCTAAGGTCCACCCAAGGTTAGTCTGGGAATTATTGAAAGTTTTGGTCAGCAGAACTTGTTTTATCTTTCTTTACAGTGGGGATCTTATGGATGGTGGGTAGTGTTCCAATTTCCAATAGGCTAAAAATAAAACCACGATAAGCCTATTAGGAAAACTAGGTAGCACCGGAAGTTGAGGTAAGAAGGGGGGAAGGGGAACTCGAAACTATTTCCTCAAAACCAGGAACGTAGATAAAGCAATTTGTTACACCATAAGTATAGTTATACCATTTGCTTTATATGCACTGATATGTATGTATATATACGGATGTCTTTATATATTCCCTTGTAGGATCTTTGGTCCTCGTAGTATCGAATTAATTCAGAAGTAATGTCATTTTGATTGAGAGGGGGGCGGGTAAGGATTTTGCAATATAGGAATGAACAAGATTGGGATTAAAAGGTAAAAAAAACGGAAGGCGCAAAGCTAATGGGGGTGTGTATGCAAACGGAACCTATTTATACCATCCAAAGCTAGAAAAAAAAATAGCATCTAAATTTTCTTGGAAATTTACATGAAAACTGAACAGAAAGATTCCTTGAAATTTGCTTATGATAGTTTCCATGTTGAAATTCATAAAAGCATATAAAAAACACCCCTTTTAAAAATATTTATGGTAGGGTACGGTGTCACCTGCATAGGCGAGCCATAGGGGATCCGAAGAGCAGGCGCCATAGCCGCCAGGGCAGGGTCCGCCGCATTCACCAGAAGTGTCCGAGAAACGGGCGACCTTAGGTCTCCTACATAAAATCCTAGCTATTGCCTGGCGCTGATGGAGTATGTATCCTTTTGACAACGTGTTCCTATCAGTAGAACGAATAATTAAGAAACGGTTGAATCCGGCGGGCTCGAAGACGCCGCGCATCCTCTGATCATGGGCCTACATGTCATAGATTTTCCACTCACCCTAACTGCAGTTTCAGTCTTAATCATAGTGTGTGTTTTAGCGAAGGACATGCCAGTCTTGGCCTGGTCAACTACCGAAACGGTAGGGAACCCGTCCATCTCCGGAACCCCCTTAATGAAAGGATAGGAACCTCTCATTCTTTTTAATATTTCTTGGATTTCCTTTTCTTTTGAGGAGAAGGGGTGGAGGAACCCTTTTCTCTCTACCCCAGAAATGGACCTCTAGGCCGGACGATCCAGCTTCAGCCATGTCTTTCCCAGAGCTGGGGATAGCGACCGGCTGAAGAGGTCCCTCTTCTCCTCCTGAGTCCTCGAGAGCCCCTGCTGCCTCAGGAGAATCTCTCACAGGGCCGAATTTGATTTGTGGGTATCTCTTAACGAGTCATGGTTCGCCCCAAGGGCAGAAGATCCTATACTCTAGGGTGGGGGCAATTCTGGAACCATCTCAACCTCAGGAAGGGTCTCCAAATGTCCATCTCCCCAAAGTGTCGGTGATCCCGACTGGGGACTCACTAGGCCTATTACTTTTATTCGACATCATAGAGGTAGGCGAGTCGACCGCAATCGTTGAAGAAAGGGGCAGTCACGCCCGCGGCCAACAAGGTCAGGGCATCTCTCCATAACTTTAGCGGTCACGGCCCGAGGGCCCCACTAGCCCTTGCCCCTGAAGGGGGTTCGCCCTATCAAGCTGGTCAATCATGGACTTCCTGCTTGCTCCTTTCTTGGCGCGTCTCTGTAAAAGAAAAAAGGCCCCGCCGCTGGTTCAGAAGTGTTGTCGTCCTTGGCAGGGGGATGAGGGCAAAGCCATCCCATCCGTACATATAGGAGATGGGGGAAACCCCCTCTCCGCTAAGAGATCCTTGGAGTGGCCTCCATCACTGAGTTGGAGCTGGCCAAGTGGAAGTCCGAAGATGGCGTAAGATAAGCCCCTTTGCCGCAGACAGATGGTTGGTGGGGAGTCCTTCTACCAGTCCGAGTGGTGCTGTTGAATTACTCTCCCACCTCAACACCATGGTTGGTTGAGGTTTCACTTATCGATATGTTATCTGAAATTTTGATGGTTTGCCAACACGAAATTTTTGAAAGCTTGTGACGAGTAAGAAAAAAGAAAAGGGGTTGGTCGGCTCTATCCTAATGGGAGTTGTCCAGTGGACGGTTGATTACCAAAAGCCACAACTTCCAACTGAACAGCCAACTGATAACGACCGCACAGACGGGATCAACTCATTATGCACCGGGAAGGTGCTATTTGGGGCAAAGATGATCCTTCCATTAATCGCGCCTCAACACATAGGACCCTTTAAGTCCTGGTCAGGGAAAAGAGAGAGAAGAATGTTGTAGAAAAAGGTGTGTGCTTAGAGGGACGAGGAAGAAGCGCCCCACCTCACCCAGTCACCGACAGAGTTAACCACAGTAAACGGGGTTTTCCATATTTTTACTCGGGCCATGAGGACGTGTAGTTCCTCTTGGTACTGGGGCTAACAGTCTACACAGGGTGCTCCTCCTACTGTTTCTATTTACCATCTCTCTTTGAGTTCTCGCGGTTGAATAGATAAGGCACGGGATTCCCTCGTTTGAGTACCCTGGTTCGATTCTATGCGAGAGCAGACGCAAAAATATTTCGGCGCTCTTAAGGAGCTACCGCCAATCGCGTGAGTCGCCGAGTATCGAGGGAGCACTCCAACCAGCATCCAGAGCTGGTTACAAGGAAAGAGAACGAATAATTAGGCACCACTTCATCCCATATCTGGGTTTAGTTACTAGGAAAGAGGAAGAATAATTAGGTAATACTTCATAACATATCTGGGTTTAGTTACTAGGAAAGAAGAATAATAATTAGGCAACACTTCATCCCATATCTGAATTTAGTTACTAGGAAAGAGGAAGAATAATTAGGCAACACTTCATCCCATATCTGGGTTTAGTTACTAGGAAAGAGGAAGAATAATTAGGCAACACTTCATCACATCTGGGTTTAGTTACTAGGAAAGAGGAAGAATAATTAGGCAACACTTCATCCCATATCTGCGTTTAGTTACTAGGAAAGAGGAAGAATAATTAGTCAACACTTTATCCCATATCTGGGTTTAGTTACTAGGAAAGAGGAAGAATAATTAGGCAACACTTCATCCCATATCTGGGTTTAGGTACTAGGAAAGAGGAAGAATAATTAGGCAACACTTTATCCCATATCTGGGTTTAGTTACTAGGAAAGAAGAATAATAATTAGGCAACACTTCATCCCATATCTGGGTTTAGTTACTAGGAAAGAGGAAGAATAATTAGGCAACCCTTCATCCCGCAACTTCGAACTAGTCAGTGAGAAATCTCACTCGATCGCTCAAGAGAAACGCTCGAAAAACTGGTACTTTCTCTTTATTTTGTTTCCTTCATAAAAAATGAAAGTTTATTTTCAAAAATAATTTCGAAAATATAAACAATTTCGGCTTAAACGACTTCGGAATGTCTACAATTTACTCTTCGCATTATTCCCGGAAACTTTGAATCTGCGCTTGACCAGTTATCGAGATTACTAGAATTGCTATTTCGTCTATATATTTTTTTCAATTTTACTCCATTTATTTTGAATTACTCGTGTGTCCTTACTAGTTAGACATTTTATTTGTCTATATCCCTTTACTTCCACTGCTAACGGTAACTAGTCGTAACAAACCTGTCATCTTCGGCATCCTTCTCAGAAAACAAAATTAATTGGCGCTCTTAAGTTTCCCTTCACTTTGTTCCAGCCTGTCTCAGGAGGTTCATAATACTCAGGGTTGAAAGGTTTTATAAATGCAATTTTTTCTACTGGTACATTTCCCCCGTTTTATCCTCTACTTTCTATTTACCAACATTTTTCCTTCGTGTCTCTTCCATTGTTTCCCAACAAATAAATTTCCCTAATCACAAACTTCTTTTTTCTTCTCAATTAACTTATTTCGAGATGAAGGAATTGCTCTAGAGCTACAAGCAGTTGCAAGAGCCTATTTAAGCCTCTTATTTACGGGCCGAGGAGTGATGATGGCTATTTAATGCTGTTGTTAATAGCTCCCGGGGAGGAGGTGACATAACCGCTCACTCCAACCGCTTGGCAGATTAAGGGAAAAAGCCTTTGTTCCTACCACTTGTCATGTAGGCCCCGTCAACGTTACCACAATTAAGTGGGCCGTGCCCTCTATGAGCTGTCCTAAAGGACCAGGTTGGAGTGGAGTTAGGCTGTTGCATGCTGTAGAAATTTTGTAGCACCCGCCCGTGCTAGCAGTCCACGCAACACGTAAGAAGTGGAAGCTCTTTTGCAACTTAACCGCACATGGAATACATCCAAGTGAGGTGGTGGTGTCAAATCCACTTGGAAATGACATCAATATTGATGACCTCCTACTATAGTATGTATGTTAAGTGAGATTCGGGCGTACTTGTAAACCACAAAGGTAGTCAGTTTGCACCTATGAATGCTGAACTCGTTCAAATAAACAAACTTAAAATGCTCTTTTCGCCCTTCTCGCGCGTGACACATGTAATAATGAATCAAAATGAAGCAAAACGACTTCGCGAGATTGTTTTAATGGGATTCTGACCGTTACAATGCGAAGAAGACTGCATTTCCTGTCGAGTGTCGACGCCGCAGTTGCAATGTGATTGGTCAATCCTAAAAATCGAGTGTGTTTTTCGCCATCCCCCACTCCCACCCCCTACCTCCCACTCCCCCACCAAGGTACCAGGTTCAATTCACCGGTGAGAGCGGACGCATATATTCCGGCCCTTGGTCGAAGCAACGCCAATCAAGCGGTTCGTCGAGTCTTAACATGCACGCAGACAGCTCCGTCCACACACATGGGAACTCACAACACCGCTCTCTCTTTCATCCCTCATCCCTTCATGCACACAACACGTCACTCTTCTATCTCAGAAACGACAAGGGGTTTTAGTCCACACTCCCCTGAAGCGGAAGGGTTCCGTGTCACACAGTCTGGTGTTAAAACACACTATTGTTACTCTTTCTGCACCCCCACTCCAAAGAGGACCGGGCCTTGGTGTCATTGATCTTGCCAGCGATTGTCAGTCTGACCTTTATGTGAATTTCATCATCCGGTAGAGAACCCCGTTCACGATTTAAAATAGAAGGGGAATACAACTAACTTAACGAGGCCAGTTAGCATCTTGCTCCCCTGGGATGATTATAAGGGGCGTGGTTTGAGAGGGCTAGAAGGAATTAGTAGATATGACCCAAAATCTGGTTAATCAAGCTCCTAACCTTATTATCCAGGTGGTTGATTTACATAATTATAAAGTTGGAACGACCAAACATGCCGATTTTTTTTCATATTAATTAATGATTGCATAAGTTAAAAATTAAAACCTTAAGTATTTCACTTTCCCATCCCCCCCCCCAACACCTTGCATCCAGTTTTCAGTCGTGTTCATTATTTATTGTCATTTTTGTGTTTTAGCCAACTCCTAACCATCTGTCCTTTCATTAATCCACTGCAATACACCCCGGCATCTAAATATAGGTATTATTTGGAGCAATCTGAGTCATCTTTATTATACTCATTCCACAGAGCCTACGTTATTTCTATACATCAATGCTCAAGGCGGCGATGTTTACGAAACTTAGCTACGTGTCTGCATGCAACTTCGCTAGGTCTGTTGTTGCATGCTTTTTTCCTTTGTATTCCTTTTTATCCCTGATTCTTTATACTACCTATGGTCTTTTATGCTTTTCTTGCTTCTTGCAGACATTCTCCACTCCTTCACAAACCGAGAGTTGTTTCCTTTTGTTTAAATTTTTCTTATAAGAAAAAAAACAGTCTCTCTCGGTCGACTACCGTTGCTCTTCTGGCCTCGTAAATGTTCTCGATAAGATGTCTCGAGTTGTCTCGAGTCCGTTTAAAGTTCAGTTATCTAACCCCGCTTCGGGGTCTCCTCCCCCATCGTGCACGGCTCAATTGGATTTCTTGGCTTCGCCGTTGCCTCCATAATCAGCATTATTAAACAACTGGTTTATCTCCTATTTGATTCCTAGACTGACAGATGTAAGTAATTATGTAGACAATTCGAGCCATACACATTGGTTTAAGGCGTACGTGTGTGTGTTTATGGATTTGTGAGTGTCTGATAACATCGTTTGAAAATGCCAGATAATGATTAAGGTGAACATATACGCTTTTGTGTACACTGATATACACGTAAACACCCTGAATTTCTTCAACTCAGAAAGAAGTGTGGGATAGAACGACAAATAAGAAAATGGCTGAAAAGAAGTGTTAAGATGAAGGATCGAATTAAACAACAGCCAGACAGCTAGCTTCACCTGAAATACCTCAGGGAAAACGAGATGAACACATTGCAAGATTATTATTATTTTTAGTAGGATTATTATAATAATATAGTTCTTGAAGTCTCAAGAATTTTCGAAGTTAGAACTATAAAATATCTAAGTTGATATAATTTATTAAATATTATTATTATTATTGTTATTATTAATATTGTTATTATTACACTAGAAACCTTGTTTTTTATTGCCAAAGGTATTTGAGTAATTTTAGTATAACTTTGGGAATGTTAAATCCAAAGATAACATCGATTTTTCGAGATTTGCTCGAAATTTTCAGATTTAAAACTATCACAATTTTATTTCAATTTTATTTTAAAGCATCAGAATCTCATTGACCAAAAATGCAATAACAAAAACATTTTAGTAATAACAATTCCTTTCGATAAAGGTTGTTTATACGATTTCCTTTATTTTGTGTTTCCGCAGGGCAATTACATTAAATTTTTCCATCTGTCTTGATATCTTTCCTACGCTACATTTAATTTCCCTTCCCAAGGGAAATTTTTCCCTTGTTCCTAACTAAAATAACCAAAATTCTCTGGAAAACTGTACAAATAGATTGGAAGAAAGTCGTTCTTTTATGCCCGTGTTAGCACCCATATTTATAAAGATATTAAGCAACTTTTGCAACACTTCTTCATAATTATCCCCTTAATTGTTACCAAAGAAGTGGAAATCATTCACAAAGTTGGAAAAAATCAAATTTTAAATGAGTTTACGAATTTTAGGATCAATAAAAATTCCTGCTAGTGTTTTTTATTTCAAAATTGAATCCGAGGAGGGATCGGCAAATGTATTTGATGCAACCGCTTTGTCCCTTATAAAAATTGCTTCATCAGTCAAAGATTGATATGGAAGAGGACCGACGTTTTCTCTTCGGACCAATGGTTCGTTAATGATGTTCGTTTCCCCCTACAGTGTGTTCTCTTTGAAGGCCATGTCACTTTTTTCCAAATGATTTTGCTTTAATCTACTATCTGACGCGCACGTTCAAAATTGGTGTGAATCGGGTCTTTGTAGACAAAGAAATTGTCCCTTACCTCATACTTGCGTACGTACTTGTGGATAGATAGCCAAACAGATAAGGTTAGAATGTATTTTTATAGAAAAAAAATAGAATCGTGGGCAGAGAACACAATAGATAGAACGGTGGAGAGAGAGAGAGAGGTAGAGAGTTAGAAATATTATGCAAGTAATTAGATTGATGGAAATGCGCGTTGTTTCTCCTCTGGTATTGTTTTTATATATCAACAATTTGCACTGTCTCATCCTTATTACAGCGTAACCTACAGATTTAAATAGGCTTCAAAACCACGAAATAGGAACCATTTATTAACCTTGGAAGTTAGAGAAGTAATAGTCCCAGAAGAATGTTAAAAATTAAAAGCAAGATAGATAGATCCAAAGTCCAGCTATTTTATAACAAAAAATCTTTGTAAATAGTCAAGAAACTAAAAAACTAGCTTTGGAGTGAGCTGGAGCCTAATAGGCGATTAGATCGGTCGAGGATACGTCTCTCTCTTTTTCTCCCCGGCCTCGTTTGATGCAACTCTTAAAAATCCTTCTGCTAAGATCTCATTACTGAATGGCTCTTGGACAGCTTTCTGAAACGCTATCATGACAGCTATGTTGTTACTGGTGGATACTCTCGCGGACTCTCTATAACACTCTTGCTCCTTTCTTAACCCATGTGGTTCCTCCGTTTCCTTTTCCCAAATTTAGTGAAAATGTTAGCGTTATTTTGTTTACTTAACTATTTTTTTAAAGCTGACGTCGATAATATCTGCAAATCCTCGCTCTGTTTATGCGTAATCTTATCCGCATCCGCTTTCACTTTGGTCATACTTTCCAGATCGTCATCCACGCTTTCTTTACCTTCGGCTTTAACTACTCTAACTTCCTCCTCACTAGATCCCCTGCTTGCACTCTTCGACTACTTCAACCACCAACTTCGGTGAACTTCACTACCTACCCGATCCTGCAACCTTTTCACGGCCTGAAACGCCGAGACTCCCTCCTTCCTGCATTCCTCACTGAGCCTAAACTTGCCCTGAGAGAACACCATTCCGTGACTCCAGAGTGGCTAGAGTTAAAAGGAAACTAGCCTTGCCTGTTGGGCCTGAGTAGTATGCTTGCTCTTATACGCTCCTCCTGCTCTTGGTACCTTCAGGCATGCCTTTAAGACTCGCCTCTTCTCTCCGACCTTTTTTTAAATTGGTAGATAGGCTCTCTGTATAGGCCCCTGGCCTACAATAGCGTCACGCTAAAAGCATATTCTTATTATTAAGTGAACAAAAATGGTTCATTTGAACCGAGGCAGATTCAGTCAAAGAGAATTTAGAAGAAAATAAATAAAAGAAATAGAAAAAGTATATAAGAAAAAAGGTAGAGATGAATAAAAAATAGTTTCAATCCTTCTCTGCCGCAAGGTCATGAAAAAGAGGAAAGAAACATTAGAGAGTCAACTTGACCTCCCTTTTAGGGGAGGGCGGCAGGGTGTTCAAGCAGGATAATCATGACACAGTGAAGGTGTTCATGGAGAAATGAACAACACCCACACCCTCCTCTCCTTTTATGCCGCATTAGTGGACCCACCATTTATCAACACCATGTAGATGGGGTGCTATCACCAGAGGCAACTCGTCCAATGTGGGTTCAACTACGCCCATTCACACACCCCACTCCAATGCATAACTTTCATAAATGATAATAGTTCCTTCTCCCTTGGTCATCACCTCTCTCAATCACTTATTCACATAGTCAACTTTTTACGCTGTCTCTCTGACATTCATCACGCGACACACCGTTATAGAGCCAACATATACATTATAGTGAGGTGAAACCACTATTTGGACACATTTAAATAAGTTATTTAATATACATACCAGCCTTTAAAATTGAATGGTAATCCTACAACTAATATTTTTGATGTGTTAACTAAAGAAAATAGAAATTTGTGATACCAACGAGTAGATTATATTGACCAAAGAAAATATCTTTGAATTAGCTTATTTGCAGAATTCTTTGGTCAAGAATGTTCTACAAAGATCTAAAATGATCCGATAGATTTCAATAATAGTTTACTTAGGTATGGCTTTTTGTTTAACCTTATTTGCAATCTTTTCAATGGTTAAGTTCTCAAATGTATACTAAGTTGTTTATATTTTTATAAACATGAAGGGATTTGATTCTTGATAATTTTATGCTTAGTCTTAAGTTTTAAGTTTCTGCCCTAAAAGTCACTGACTTATTTTGGGCCCATAACTAATCTTTGTATGTATATACATATATACGAGTATGTATAAGTACTTATTGTAACTTGTCATTAAGATTTAAAATTTAATATGTTTATACTGTACATTGGATTAATATGGAATAAATAAATAAATAAATTTAGCATCTGACGGTCATTCTGCAAGACATTGTACCATCATGTTTAAAAGTTTAGATATCTCAACCTCTATGAAAACGAGATTAATTGAGTACTACAGAAAAGGTAAAAGTTATAAAATTATTTTGCCTGCATTAAATGGTCATCTCAGCAGTGAAGGCTGGATTGGTAAAATGAAAGACCTCCTGGATTACTACAAACTTTCGTATCAGTGGAGCGCCAAGGAAAATATCTCAACAAGCTCGTCGCGTAATGCTGAGATAGGTCTCGAAGAACCTCGTGAGAGCTAAGGCAGAACTGTAAGGCAATCTGCGTAAGGCTGGGGCATCCATTACGAAAAAACAATTAGTAATGAGCCCAATAGACAAGCTCTCAGATTTCGACTACCAAGTAAGACCACTTTTCTAAAGAAGGCTCATTTGTTTGCACGACGTAACTTTGCTCAGGAACAAACCTAGAAACAAACATATCAATTAGGAATGACTGTTTTTGTCTGGTGAGACAAAAATTGAACTAGCTGCAATTCAGCTCGCCATGTTTGGCGTTGTGATGGAAGCGCCTATCATCAGAACATCATTCCCACAGTCATGGATGGAGGCGACCACATTATGGCGTATGTTTTTCTTTTAATGGGGCTGGTGCTCTTTACTTAATTGATGAAACAATGAATGAAGCAAAGTAGAGCAAATATTAGCCAATAACTTAACGGAAACTGTGAAGTAGTTGGATATGCAAGATGATTGGATGTTTCAGCAAGACTGAAACGAAGCGCATGGAGGAAGCAACACGTGAGTGATTCCTATATAACAATATTAATGTTCTACCGTTGTCTAGTAAATCGCCTGACTTGAGTCCATTCGAAAATTTGTGGCAAATATTGAACGAACAAGTCCATAAAGCAAACCTGCTAACCTCGAACAATTTAAAGCTATATGTAAGGATGATTGGTCGGATATTGTATTTCAAAACAATGTCGACTGAACTTGGCCAAGTCCTATAAAAAACGCCCGACGTCACTTACAACAAACACTGTTGGTGTAATAAAATATTCGGTTCTCTCTACCAAGTGTTCAAATGCTTGTCTCCATCCATATAATTGTTTGGTTTGTATAATGTCATATACATTTGAAGAATGCCTTTATTGACTCTCTTAAATGTAATAAAGAACGTTTTTAAGTGTCCAAATATTTATTTTACCTCATTGTTTACTCGAGTATACTCATCAGTTCTTACACAAAGAAATAAGAGGACCGACTCTACACTGATAATTTGGGGAAGGATTAAAATTCATACATATTCGGTGACTTTGACTTACGTGGCCATTTAGGTTTAGGCTGTCAATAGCGGCAGAAGTGCACCACCTTAGTCTTGAATGTAGAAAACCGAAACCCATGTTCTTTGACATAGCGTGAGATGCGGTTCAGAGTGTGTTGGGTCCCACCAAAAGAGACAGAAGAGTCATCTACCTAGATCGTAGTGAGTACATCTTCCTGTAGTACCAAAGTGATGCATTTGGTACTCGAAGACATTACAGTGACACTGATGACACTTTTCTCCGGGAAGCCCTCCTGCTGCTTCTTTATTACACGGGAGAGAGCCCCACTTCCCTTCCTCGTACGTGGAATCGACGGTCTCGCCCCTATGGCGTGGAGGGTCTTCATGATACCGTATTGCCGTATGGTACCATAGGCCTTCTCCATATCAAAGGACACGGTAACGAAGTGCTCTCCACGAAGGATGGTTTCGCTGATAGCATTTCCAGCCAAAGGAGAGCATCCGACGCGGAGTGGAAAGCCGCACTGTAAACGAGGCGGGTGACTTCTGCTGAGAAAAATATATCATATATTCTCCATCAACTTTCCCACGCATGAGGTACAGGTAATAGGGGGGAAATCGGTTAGAGTAGTGACCAGTGCCTGGTTTGAGAAAAGCAAGCACGATAGTTATTCGACAAGTTATCGGGAGGATTCCCTCGGCCCAAATCCTGTCGAACAAGGCTACCAACACCCAGTCATTGAAAGTACCACATTTGAATATAAAGTCCAGTCGGCGGCGTTCAGCAAACCCACAACCTTTTTGTAAATGCTGGTGGGCAGCCTTCTAGCTAAAGAAGCGGTCGCAAAGGACTCCACCACTGATGGGGTGTCCATTTCTCATGTAAGGCGGGAGGGGATTCGTACAAGAACCCTCCCCGATTTTCCACACTTCTGCAAGAAGCCTCTTCTAATTAGGTGAATACACGTATGCCCGCCAAGAAGAGCAGCGAGCGCGCTTTGAAGTATACAGGAAGTTGCCTTTCAATCGACCAAATTCATACACGGTGAAATTGTTCAAGCGGGGCATGAATATCGCATCTCTTTGAGGGCCGTCTCACACCCGGTCGACCAGCAAGAAAGCGGACTGAGTGCAAAACAACCTGACGTTCGACTCCTGGTAGTCAAGTCCACGTCGATGAGGATGCCGGAGACAAATTTAATGGTTACATTAACCGACCTAAGCTCATCACCTTTGATATAGAAATCAGTCATTTCCTTTAATGCAGTTACTTCACTCTCTCTAAGCACCACTGATGCGATATATTTGGATGGTAAAGTGATCATTATTACCATGAAGATCATCGACCATCTCCCACCCTAAATCAGGCTGTGTCCGGGTGGCACAGGGATATATCATGGTAAGGAAATGAATCGGATATCGGCCAGTAATAGATTTATTAATCCACATTTAGGACACGGATCTCCAGCTCCTTGATTCGGTTTAGCTGCCATGCCACTCTCAGAGAGGTCTTTAAAGCCAGAAGGAGAAGGAGAAATCATGTTGTGTATAAATTACGATCCACCTTCCCTGCCTCCGTCCTGTGGTGGGGCAGTTGTTTAACTATTATACCCAAGGAGGGTGGGCAGGGACACGTCCAACATGGTCTCCTGAAGACAAACCACTAAAGGAGAGTGGGAGGAGTCGAACCTCCGTAGCTCTCAAATATTCGGGAGTCCACGTACCAGCATTTCTGTCCTACTGTCTCTAAACCTGTGGCTGGGGAGGGGGCGGTTTAGGTGTCAAGGATCTTTGGTTTCTTAGATAGGCTCGATATTCAATGGGACCACCTTTGATGTCGATGACACGACAAAGGCTAGGTATAACCTGAGCGCAAATGTAAGGCAGGGTTTCAGCTGATATTTCCTACCAAGGGTTTTTATAGTTTGAACTTCAGTACTTCGACCCTTTGATGAGATTTGATACAAAGTTTCTGGTCAAGCATCGACTACGCTCCAAAGTCCATAGGGTTCAAATATTGCGAACTGAGAGGCCAAGGTTCTTTTCACCGAAACCTCTTGAAATTTTCCTGGCACCAGTTTTTTGCAGTTTGTGAAGTTGCTCCATCTTGTTGAAGGGTTATACCGACTTTGCTAACATGTCCAAATAAACATGTTGATCGATTTTTTACCGCCTCTTCCATGAAGATGAGAGGTGATTTTTGGCACGTGGAGGTTACGCTCGCCCACACCGTCACTGAATCTGCTTTCTGTCTCTCCAAAGATGCTCGCTGTTCAGACGGAACCACATTTTTATTTTTTACCAAAACAAGAGTATTCTTACTGGCCTCGACAGTAAGCAAGTTTTCATCTGTCCACAAAAATGGAGGCTGTGAGTCATCAAGGAGGCTTTGGAGAAGCAGCTTTGCTCTTTCGACTCTCTTCCCTTTGGTGCGTTTGGGAAGCAGATGTCCTTTAGCTGTCTCGAATGGAGAAAGTATCAGATAATATTTCAGCAATATTCGGATGGTCACATGGCTCACTTTGGCCTTCAAGCAAGTTCTCTGACACTACTTCTTGGATTTCGCCTTCTCTTGTTCATCATGTTCTTGATAATAGTTGGGGTCCTCACTCTTGGAAGACAACTGCCCGTCTCCCTAAGCCGTTTGATAGCTATAAAAACCCAGATCTACTCATTAGGGTTCGACACTGAAAATATCGTCCACTGTCTTCCCGGTCCTATACAAATACTCATTTGTTTCACATTTCCCTTTCATATTTGTAAACGGGTGTTGTTTCTTATAAATTTACAATTTTATTCACAAACACCCAACAACTTTAATCACCGATTAATAGAAACTAATTCGCCTGAATGGAGGAGTTATAGGGACCCTTTGCCATTACTATGATTTGGTGAACGGCCTGGTAGGAAAGGGGATTTAAGGGCACATATCACAGGGCAGCGTTCATTATTATAGCATAGCTGCCTTTTTAGCTCACTTCCAAGTCCCTTTCAGGAATAATGTATGGTTATTCTCCCAGATCCACCTAAAGGCTGAACGAAATTTAACGAGGAATTTAGTCTTCTCGAGCTGTGTCTGGTCAATAATGGAGCTTAACATTCATCTCTTCTGACTAAAAATGATTACCTCTATTTTCCTAAAAAATAATGGCTCTTGTATGTTCAAAATATGTGCAAAGAGCCGTGTTCGTCCACTAATGACAAGGCGATTCCAACATTGGATCGGGAGAAAACATTAGTATAGTCCTTTATAGTCAAAACTACAAGCGCTGGTTAACTAAAAAGTGTTATTCTCCAGCATGACAATTCAAATGCTTAAGACTTTTTACTACATACTACATATTCACTAGGCCCAGTACATTTGGATTACCAGCCGTTTAGGCCATATTACCTCATACTCAAAATGTGTCTAATAGTCTTCATCTGTATGATCGTTTCTATGTCTATGTATTCCTTCTCCTTCCGCAGTACCTTTGACTTGTAGTACTCTACCCCTCTTTGGCTTGTCCCGTTCCCTCCTCTTCACACCAAGCGCAGCTAGGTCAGGTGAGCGCCAAACCGCACTAAGTGGCGACCTCTCCTTCCGTCTTCCTCATTCACGTCCTCCGACTTCGCTTTAGTCCTATTATTGTAACGGGAATTGGCCGCTGATTGTTTCCGGTGTTTTGCTCTTGGTCTACTTCTTCTCCTACGTTTTCCTTTTTTATCAACATTTTGCGGCCCCGTTCGTTTCCCAATGTCGGTCATCTATGAATTGCTCATTTTATTCCTCCTGTCACTATTTAGTTCTGTCAGTCCACTTTTTCCACCTTTCTTTCAAAATGGACACCAGTTTTCATAAGTCTGTTTTCATGAGAAGCAAATAGAGAGAGAGAGAGAGAGAGAGAGTCAGAGGGAAGTTACGAAATATTATTCAGTCAACATCTGAGGAAACGATGTTCAATGGCGTATACAAGAGGGCTTCACTAGAGTCATTTAATGATAAAATAAACGTTGTCTAACGGGAGAATAAAACCTTGTAAAAAAGAAATAGGATGAAACATGGGACCCCCTCCCATGTTTCATCCTATTTCTTTTTTGTGCAGGAGAGCATAAACTGAATCTCACAAACTAAATTTATGAATATTTTTGGAGATTAAGATGTATAATAAGGAAACGCTACAAATTATTGAAATCTTAAGCACTTTGTTTGCCGGTAAAGCAAGATTGATAACGACCACTAAAACTAGATGAATGTAAATGGAAACGGGATCATAACATAACAAACATAACATAATTTCACGGATGACAAAAGCCACAAGGGCCTATCAAAGGTCATCCGCATCCGTCAAAACCCACCCACAAAAATCACCATCGCCAGGGGAAGACAAAATCAAAGTCCCCCACAATATAATATAACAGATGACAAAAGCCACAAGGGCCCATCAAAATCAAAACTTTACCATATATCCCATGCATTTTTAATTTGTGAACTAGTAGTCTATGTGGAACCTTATCAAAAGTTTTGTTAAGTAAATTACATTAACATTCTCTCCCTTATCTAATTGTTTAGTTAGATAATCCATAAAATCCAGTAAATTTGTTATACACAATCTACCTCTTCTAAACCCATGCTGAGCATCATTTAATAAACTACCACTCTCTGGATGGTCAGAAATAGCCTTCTTAAGTATCTCCAAGAATTTTACAAACTATAGAAGTTAAGCTTTACTTCCCTTCTTAAAAATGGGCACTACATTTGCTAATTTCCAATGATTAAGTATTTCTCCAAACTCTAGTGATCTACTTCTCTTCCCCTAGAATTATCAATTAATCGATCTGGATTATCTTCTGTAAATCCTGAAGAAACATTATCATTAAGAACCTCTTTTTTCCTCATTAGATTCTTTTAAAACCCCTTCATATCTAATAGGCCCCATTTGATCATTGTTAGATGTTATTAATTCTATAATAGCTTAAGAATTTTCTTGGATCTGTATTATTATTTTGAGCTAAATTAATTTCTGCCGCCCTTTTGTTTGAATTGATAAATGACTGAAAAGATGGTGAAACAGTGGTACTGAATGGGGCGAGGTCAAAGTGGAGAGATGTTACCTGATCTGATTTAGCAAGTTGTGTGATTTATCTTAATATCCCCTATAAAAATTTGGAGTTTTCAACTAATTTGTTGTTGTTGTACCTATCACTATTCTCAAGTTAAAATGAACCATCGGATGATCACTATTTCCCAATGCTTCCGGGACTGTCAATTCCTGAACTGTGATCATCATTTGAAAGAACCAGCTCTAATATATTGCTACCTTTTGTTGGCTTATTAACAAATTGGAGGCAAAAATTATCCTCAAAGCATTCTATAAACTTACAACTTGCTCTCTCTCTCTCTCTCTCTCTCTCTCTCTCTCTCTCTCTCTCTCTCTCTCTCTCTCTCTCTCTCTCTCTCTCTCTCTCTCTCTCTCTCTCTCTCTCTCTCTCTCTCCATCATATTTTTCCAGTCCACAGAATTTAAATTAATGTCACCAAGAATAACTATCTACTCCCAAGTGTATTATCCTATTTTTACTAACCCTAATATCTATCCACAGTGACAACTTCTTCTTGCTTTATAGAATTACTTAGATTTGAAGAAGTGCTATTTCTGATATAAATAATCAACCCACCACCAGCCCTCTCTCTCCTTTGACTAATGTCAATATCATAACCCTGTAGTTTAAATTGACTCACATTTAATTTATTTTCATTCACCCATGATTCTATTACACATTATATATCTTCATCAATAATATACCCAACTAAATAACTCATCCTTCTTATTTCTAAGATTACAAGCATTGATATAAAGGCAACTCAGCCCTCCTATCCCTGAAGCACCTTTTAGCATGTATGTCTTCCGCTCTATCTACTCTGCATCTCTTTCCTTTTCCTGCCCCACCTTGTACTCTTGTATTTCCCTGACCACTATCAGTAACTAGTTTCCTGCCTGTAAAGCCCTAATGATACTATCTAACCCCTGCCACAATACATCAACCCCAGACCGGCTTTGATGCAGTCCATCCAATGCCTTATTCGCCCAAAAACCGTTCCATACATCTACAAAAACTAATCCTGACTCTGATAACATCTCTCCACTTTGACCTCGCCCCATTCAGTACCACTGTTTCACCATCTTTTCAGTCATTCATCAATTCAAACCCTGTAGTTCAAATTCACTCACATTGTCATTAAATTTATTTTCATTAACCCATGATTCTATTACACATAATATAACTAAATAAATCCTCCTCATTTCTAAGACTATGAGCATTGGTATAAAGACAACTCAGCCCTCCTATGCCCGAAGCACCTCTTTTAGCATGTATACCTTCGGCTCTCTCTCTCTTCTGCATCTTTCCTTCCTTCGCCCCTCCCTGTGCCCTTGTAATTTCCTTGACCACTATCAGTAACTAGTTTACCATCTGCAAAGACCTAATGACACTATCTAAATCTTGACACTACACCTCAAACAACGAACATTGGAGCACCTAAAAGTCTGGCAACTGCATTTGAATTCAAACCCTAAGGTGATTATTTTGAAATGGGAGAAGCTTACCCAAGTAATTGTTAAGATTAGTGGCGCGTGGTTTTGTTAGCGATTGCTACTAAATTATTAGAAATATCGGGTGTGGTGAACGTCCCAATTAAAGCGGGTATGGGGGTCAAAGAACCTCCCCATTTCAAAAACCCCTTTAAAATTATTAAATATACGTTAAACAACCCTAAAACGCAAAAATCTCTACGAAACCGTGCACCACTAGGCTAAACAATTACCTTCCCCAGCTATTTTAATCAGTTTATAGTATTATATATAGTATAGGTAGACATAAAATGCCCATCCCCCAAATAAGAACATAAGAAAAGAAGGAGACTGCAAAAGACCATTCATGGCCTACACTTGGCAGCTCCTGTTCCAGTCAACACACAAAAGATTTATTACCAGAGAAAAGTCATCAACATTGTCACCCTTAAAGAGTTCGTCAGATCTAATCTACAATATACATAAAATGCATCCAGAGGATTATGTCCATTCATGCAACCGCAAAATATAATCTCCCCACTCCTTAGAAAAGTATATATATATATATGTACAAAAAAAAAAGTCAGTCCCATCTAGCAGCTTCATCCATATATTTATCTAATCTATTCTTAAAACTACCCAGAGAGGAGGCTTCTATCACATGTCTAGTGAGCCTATTCCATTCATCTACCACACGATTTGTAAACCAATTCCTCCCAATCTCCTTCCTAAACCTATACTTATCAAGCTTAAACCCATTGCTACGTGTCTTGTCATGTTTACTAAGTATAAGAACCTTACCCAGATCCCCTTTATTATATCCTTTTACCCATTTGAAGACTTCAATCAATTCCCCTCTGACTCTTCTCCTTTCCAATGTATGTAGATTTAGTTTTCTGAGCCTTTCACCATAAGGTAAGTTCCTTAGACCACCAATCATCTTTGTCATCCTTCTCTGCACAGACTCAAGCAAATCAATATCCTTCCTATAATATGGTGACCAAAATTGTACTGCATAGTCTAGATGAGGCCTAACTAGCGCCAGATACAGTTTTAGAATGACTTCAGCACTCTTATTACTTACACTCCTCCTAATGAATGCCAATATCCTATTAGCTTTATTCTTAGCATTTAGGCATTGCTTTCTAGGGCGAAGGTCTGAACTTACCAAAATACCCAAGTCCCTCTCACAATCGGTTCTCCCTAAAATTCTTCCATTTAATTTATAACTATTCAATCGATTATTTCTACCTATACTAAGTACACTACATTTGTCTATGTTAAACTTCATTTGCCAATTGGACAGAATGGTCAATTCCTCCTGCATTACAACAGCATTAGAATCAGCCCTAATGGCCCTACTTAGCTTACTATCATCAGCAAATTTACTCAGGTCACTACTTATACCTATGTCAAGATCATTAATATAAATTAAGAATAGCAAGGGACCCAAAACAGATCCTTGTGGAACTCCACTGCTAACACACCCCCACTCAGATTTAACTCCATCTATACTAACTCTTTGCTGTCTGTCACCAAGCCATGACTGAATCCACCTAAATATACTGCCATCGATCCCATGTGCTTTAACTTTGCTCAGAAGCCGTAAGTGTGGCACTCGATCAAAAGCTGTACTAAAGTCCAAGTATAAAATATCATAGTTTTCATCATTATCTGCTGCTTCATACACCTTGCTATAAAAAGACAGGATTTACCCTTACTAAAGCCATGCTGTGATTCTTTTATCAACTTATGCTTATCCAAGTGATCTCTAATATTCCTTGCTATAATAGATTCCATCATTTTCCCTACCACTGATGTCAAACTTACTGGTCTGTAATTAGACATATTTGTTCTATCCCCTTTCTTAAATATAGGTATCACATTGGCTTTCTTCCATGCCACTGGCACAATGCCACTCTCCAATGATTTTCTAAAGATGCATGCTAGGGGCTCACTTAACACATCCTTACATTCTTTCAAAATTCTAGGAAAGACCTCATCAGGACCGGGTGCTTTACTACTTTTGATTTTATCAATTTCCTTTGTCACTATCTCCTTTTTGATCAAGATATCCTTTAATTTCTCTTCATCATTACCCCGAAAGATCATTGACAACTCGGGTATATTTAGAGTATCCTCCTGTGTAAAATGCTAAGTAAATCAATCATATTTTCTTTAATATTAATATAAAATGTCCACATCATAGAAATCCCCTTCAAAAGGATATATAATACAACATGATGCAATACCAGTTAGCGAAAATTAAATTTACCAAAACCTGTGTTTCATCAAGTTGGCCTACCACCCAAACAATGCAGAAATCATTCAAATTTGTTTTAAAAAAAAATCAGACACATGAACAGAATTGGGTTAGCCGTGGACATCAATTAACAAACAAACAAACAAACAAACAAACAACTTTATTGCGGATTTCGGTGATCCCTAAAAAAATTTAAAAAAATAAATAAATAAATAAAAATACATTACAATTTTGAAGTATACCACTATCTTACTGCTAGTACTTATTCACCTATTTGCATGAACTGTCAATCTACTAATATTTAATATTGCTGGATTAATGCAATGGGTAATATTTATCATGTGAGTAGTAATTTCAGAAAGATACCTACAGTCTGAGTGAAAAATACCAGACACAATTTTATTTGAGCTGCTTTCTAACCTATTTAAAAAAACGATTACAAGTTTTATGATTACTTCTTTAGGCGAAGGTATATTCCTACATACATACATCGGACTAGCTCTACAATACTTAGGTTCACCACACAGAATTCTGAGACAATTGTTATAGGCAACAATAAATCTACTATGGGTAGCGTTTGCATAATTCCACCATAGATGAGCTACGTAAACTGACTCACAATAAGACCTAAACAGTTTAATTTTTACACTTTCAGTACAATGTCCGAAATGTCTTTTAATCATGTTACTTTGTCTATACAGCTTGTTACGCTGGCGTTCTATATCTAATGTGTCTTTGAGATCATCACTAATTATATGCCCTAAATACTTTATATTGCTCGCTATTTATTCACCGGACAAAACTGTCAGTCATGAATAGCGTAGTTTTTGTTTTTGTTTTTTTAAGTGCGATCTTTGGCGCCTCTTTTTTAAGTAGTTCAGACAATCTTGTAGATTCAATACTTAGCATTAATGTCATATATTTATAAGCAACTTTGTTAAAAGGAAGAAAAATTAAATATGTAATTACATATGTACATATAATAGTTTCCCATTTAAAATATTCGTTTTCTTCATTAGTGACATCACAGAAAATTATTTAATGGCCAACTTATAAAATATCCCAACTAAGTTAAAATTGGCACTGACCACGAAGTTGGTATAATGTGACTTTTCTGTAACCAAAACCTCCTAAATATAACTAATTTTTAAGTTTCACATTTAGATTTATCCTTAGAATTTTGATATGAAATATTAATATTCTTTACAACGGTTTATACTGATGTTTTTTTAAGAATCTTCTGCGTATTTCCCAACGAGAAAAAACAAGACAAAATGGGTGAGTATATTAAATGAAGGGAACATCTAAATTATTTGATACGGAACTCTGGATATTTGGTAATAATTCAAAATAATAAGAAATGTCAAATTTAACGTCATTTTTGCTCTTATACACATTTATTAAATTTTCAAATTTATTTCATTCGTTCCATTTTAAATAAACATTTATTTGCTACCTTTTTCTCTATAACCTAAGTAGCTAGAAAGAACCTCGTTGCCAGAGAAAGTAGCCTGTTTTGGATTGTATTTGCCAGGAGTCGCGAACCGTAATCTTGAGAAAATATATCTGAATAACTTAATAAATTGTTGTAAATATACTTTTTTCTGATGATTTGAAGCTATATATTATTTTTGAGTTAACCTATCAACTTTCGGGACTAACTAAATGAAGGCTAACCTAATAAAAAATATTTGATGTCATACAACAATATTTTTCAGTCTAAACAACCAAAGGTGAATTAGTTATCCTTTATTTCTTATATATAAAAGAAATATCTAGCAAATTTCTTTTATATAATTAATTATCGATTCAATGGTTAAAATTTATTACACTGATTTGGTAGATCACGACGTCTGCCCAATCCCGAAGTCATGAAGTCTGGTGTCATGTGAAGAATCCCTCGCCCCCAGTGTTGCCTAGTAAAAAATCACCCCCCCCCCACACCTAAAGAAAAACAAATTCCATTTTAAAAATATCCAACCCACCATTTATTTCAGGGATATCTACAGCCTTAACCAAAAGTATAAAGCACCCTATGAAACCATTCATATAATGTAATTAAACATTTGTGGTAAATTAATTCAGTATACATATTTTTATTAATTTAGTTTAAATTATTTTAATAATTATCTGGACCTTTTTTCCTTTAATTACAGCCATAATTCTTCATGGCAAGGATTTCACAAATTTCTGACGCTATCCTTCTCGACTCAGGTTGTAATTTTGCTTACAGTTCTGTTTTATTTGTAGCTATAGCACTTGTTTTGGCTTTTCTAAGCACTTCCCACAAGTGTTGTATTGGATCTAAATATGGGCTCTGTGGTGGTCACTCCATAGGGTTGATCCTCATTTCTCCAAAGCAATTCTCAGTGTGGTTAGATGTATGGTATGGGGGCATTCATTGTCCTGCTGAAATATAACTTCATTTGTTAGTGTTGAGAGAATCAATTTCTGGATTGATGGCTCTAAAACTTGTAACAAATAAGGTGGTAAAAGTTGTGGTTATACCTATCTAGCATTTAAACATCTCCACTGACATGGATGAAGACATGCACCCCATACCATGGTGGAGCCAGCCCATGCTTCACAGTTGGTATCACACGTGAAGGGCGAAATGCCTCTCCAACTCTTCGTATCACAAATGTAGTCGCACAGGTGGTGAAAACCTGGAAAAAATGGGACAAAAAGTTAAATTTTCATATAATTTTCAAACAAGGTTTATTTAAATGGAATATTTATAATTACATTTAAAACAAAAATACAATAGTCTTTCTTACATACCTGATAATTATTTACCTCTGACAAAAATGTGTCCAATTTTTGTGATCTTCGTCCCACTGAAGACATTCATTTTTGTTGACCTCAGATATCCATGTCTTCTTTCTTGCCTAGCATCATTTTAGCCATTTATCTTAAGTCTCCTTCTAACCGTTATGTGTGATATTCTTGAACTTGAAGCTTCAGTGAACTCCCCAGCAAGTCAAAAAATGTTTTTCTTTGATTCTTGTCTAACAACCATTTGATAAAATACTAAGTAATTCAAGAATATGAACAAAATATTCACACATATTAGCATATTAAACATTATTATATGTTAAATATATAAATCTATTCGGGGGGATTTATGCTTTTGGTCAAGGGTGTATATAGTTGATATAAGTACTGTATATACCTAGATTCCCATAAGCATTTTTTAAAAAATCCGTCAAGCATGACATCATTTTTCCCCCCATCTAAATTTTTAAAAGGAAAAATCTATTTTAAAAAGCAAACATTTCGTTAAAAGATTCGAATATACAAACAAAATTATCAACAAACATATCTTATTCTTAATAAAATTTCTGAACTTTACCATTTGGAATTCGTTTGTTTTAAAAAATTCCCCCAAAATCGATAATCATATTTATTTTTTCTGAACTTAACCATTTGCTCTTGGTCAATTTGTACATACAAAATAAGAGAAAAAATATTATTCTTTCTTAACTCTATAATTTAACTTGGTGAATTTTTGAAAATTTTGAAAATGTTTTTTTTGCTTAGTGGACAATTAACCTTTCATGTTTTTGAGTTTAGGTTTATTTGAAACTTTTATTCGCAGGGCTGTTTTTTGTATGTTTCGAGCTTTTATCAAAGTTTTTTCTAAGAGTTCAGAAAAAATAAATATAATTATCGAATGATTTGGAATGAAAACAAATACAAATCGTGAAGTTCAAAAATGTATTAAAATTAGGGCTTTGGCGCTTTTTTACTATCATTTCGTATATAAAACAAATTTAGATAAAAAAAAGAGATCTGACGAAGGTTTTCCTATAGATCAAACCCGGTGAAATAACTTAAAAAAAAGAGGTTTCAGGGTGTCTATGTTGAAAAAAGTGTTTGGAAAATCCTCAACTATATATAAATCTTCAAGGGATAAATATAATAAAAGGTGAAATAACTTTTAAAAAATGTTTCAGGGTATCTATGTTGAAAAGGGTGTTGAGGGTGTTAAAATAAATAGTCTATAAAGGGGATTCAAAAAAGCGGTTTAGAATAGCAAATAGGCCGTAGGCCATACACCAAAGGAGTACCTGCGGGACCAAGTTCTTTCTATAAGAAAGAATACGAAGTATGGCTTATTATTATTATTATTAAACTCATCCCAAAAGTCACGTTAGGGACAAAAGGAGCGGCTTCTCCACTCCTCAGTTAGCTCTACTCGTTTTTAGGTCCAAGTATCTATTTCATCCTAATAAAGATTAAAATTAAAAATCTATTTTAGAAATAACTTCGATAAAACTTTCGAATATACCTTCGCAAAGGAATTAAACCGCGTTTTCCAAGAGAATGGAGTTCATAAAAAAAACTGTAGCGCACCGAAAACCCTCCGTTGGAAGATTTATTGAAGGTACAGTTCATCGACGACAAAAACGCAAAATAAATAATACATGACGAAACAGCGGAAGAAAATGAAGAAGACCCGGACAGCGTAAGCTCAAACATGAGCTAAAAAAAAAACGAAAGAGAAAAGGTAAAAACCCACCCAGATCCAAGAAAACGAACCATTAAATACAGAAGACGACGACGAAGAAATAAACAAGTACGAAGAAACCAATCCTGAACAAGGGTTATCTATTCGATGGAGAAGATGTCGACCTTAGGGTGTTCAGCTCGCCCCTCAGCAAACCACCGAAGGAGGATTCAAGGCAGATGCTCTAAGTAATCATATCTGGAAGGTTTAAGTGGACCTTGTAGGGTCCATACTCCCCCAAAGAAATCAAGGGTCTGCTATCGGAGGGCTAAGTATACATCCATGCATCCTGCGTCGACACGGTCAACATGCAGCAGACCTTCAAACAAATAAGAACTGAACAGAAAACATCAGAAATCGAATAGAAATGAAATACTCAAAAATTTCTAAAGTGCAAAGTGAAAAATTATAAAGTGCTAAAATTAAGATAGTGGCAGATAAAAAAAATGAATATTATAAAATTAAGTAAATTAGAACGATATAGTGTTAAAGTAATAAGGTGATTAATATTAGGTTAATTAACATAAAGTGTATAAACTATAAAAGTGACGAAGTTTTAAAAAGTTAATTAATATAGAACGTCTAAAAATAAAAGAGATTAAAGTATAAACGAATTAGCGTAAAACGATGGTAATTCTGAAGATCCATACGCCTCGAGCTTTCTCGCTCGCGTTCCCATATTATTTCGTCCATTTCCCAATATGTTTCACCTAACTGTCTCATTAACTCTCGTTTCATTACTTGTTCCTGAGATTCAACATTTTTAAGTATGTGGATTGCAGGACGTATGTGGGCATTTTCGATAATTCTGGCAAAATTTCACTAATCTTATTTTTCGATGAATTTTCATCCTGTAACAATAAGAGGATTGATCATTTTATTTTTCTTGATATATGACAACATTTAGAACTTTAATTATAAGGGTAGACAAGTTGCCCCTCTGTCTTAGAAGGGGTATTAGTTTCATTGAACAGAAAATTCAATTTGAATTTTGGTTCTGTACAGAACTCCCCGATAGACTGAATCATTTAATACAGGGGCACTCGAAACAACCTGCCCCAATTTTCATTGGTTAATTGTTTTCCCAATTAAGAAATGAAGCCTATTGAAAGTTTAGCCTCTTGGAAGGAGGGGGGTTACCCTGTACATGCGATCACATTTATATAAAAAAAATATTCCTTTCACATTTTTTTGCCATTGAATTTGGTTGTATGGAACCAGAAAAGAAGAGAATCCTTTTTTTCCAATTGCCTTTTTAGTTAATTGAAAGAGTTTATAGACTTATCGCACCGAATGAACCTGTATTAAATTATAACTGCTCTTAACGGCTAAATTAACGACTATAATATCCATTGGGTATGTGGTTCTATAGCAAGGAAGTGACTGTATACAGTCCTAAAAGAACTGTATCAATTGAGTATTTTTTTGACCTATTGTAATGTACAGCGTCCCCTTCCCTCGCGGGGGATGGGACGATCCCGTGTACTGCGACGGATAAAGCGAAGGTTAAAATACCCAACTGGATACAGTTCTTCTCAGGGCTGTATATTGGATACAGTCACTTGCCGTGGAGTAAGGGGTTCCCGATGCAGTATGAAAGTAGCTACTTATCGGTATACTAAACAGCATACCATTACTGCCTACATTCATTTTCCCTACTACATATACATGAGTTATGTTTGGTCCATTGCGGCAACTTGTCTTTCATCTTGGTTCTCTGACAAACGCCACCTTGCCTGAAGAAACCCCTTTCTTTTGGAGCCGACTGACCCTTTGAAAACAATGGTAGAAGTCCTCCTTTAAGAACGGGAATGTGTATAGTCCCGAGTTGATAGTCACCATACAGTCAACCAACTCTGATCTTTCCATCATTCCAAATTTCTCCCTACAACATAAAAAAATCAACAAACCTAAGTCGCGTGCTCTCAATGATTTCAATAATTTAAAAAAAAATTAACAAACGTATTAGTAGTCCGTCGATAACGTCACTTCATGCCCTTAAAAAGAATAAGTTGGGCATAGAGAGAAACTTGCACAAAAGATGCTTAGAGTGGAAAGGGGGTGGGGTGTATTCCTCATCTTGGCCCTTCATAGTTGGGCTGGTGGCAGGAGGTGGTCCAAGGCGACCAGCCCTTGTAGAGTGTTGCAGGAGACTGCCGAGTCGTCGGACTAATAACGCTCGCCTAGTGCGGGTCGCCACAGCAGATTTTGCATTAGGAGTTGACTCCCGTAGTCTTTGTCCACTCAAGACCATCCACAAGACAGTGGTTCAGGAGTTGGCGAGGGATCAGGGTGTGTCCACGCCTACTCCTCCGAGATCCTCCTGATTTGTTGTTTTTATTTTCGAAGATGATCTACATTAATTGTAACAGATCTTCGACGCCCCATCACCCCTAACACTATATGTTATTAAAAAAAAAATCATCTGACCTTAAAAACGTTCAAAAACTCATTGAAAAGTAAAATGGATACATCCCACCGACATAGTAACGAAAAGATCGCGTGCACGCGACTAACAAGAAATCTTGATCGTTTCCTCAAGTTTGTATTCGAAGCTGACGATATTGAACCTCATGAAGTCAAATCACTTAGGATAACTTCATAATCTTATGCCCGGGGCGAAGTCAGCGCACATTAGATAAGGAACAAGTTTGACCAGGGCAAGGAAGGGATCGAACCTGGAAGTGATTTCAATCGCAGCGGAATGTAATCCCTGTAACACTTAGAGATTGCACACTGTGTTTTTACCTGTAAATACTCTCATTTTGCACTATCAATCAATACGGCCATTATTCAGGCGTACATCGGTCTCTCTCTTTAACATTAGTTTTATTATTGGAATTTCATAAGTAAAAATGGTCGCGCGATGGCATTAATTTGTCATCGATCTATTGAATATTTGGAATCCGCGATAGAAGTCTGTCATCCTCAACCTCTTTCGTTTCTCAATCCCCCTTTTTATTCATTTTTGCCTCTTCCGTTGACTTTTCATTTTCCCACCGGTGGGTGAGGAGGCCTGCGTTGGATAACAAAAGTTTAGTTTTTTATCTCATTTATCTAATGAAATGCTTTTGTGGCGCTGTGACGATTCTGAGCTTTCTGGAGCTGCGCGAATTCTGACCGGATCTGTTTGATTCTGGATTACGAGAATCGATCAGTTCTAAGGGCTCTGCCAGGGGTTGTTCCGCGTCGAACCCCATCTCCTTCATTCCTAATTGAGTCCTCGTGAATTTTCTTTTTTCATATTTAGGTATTTCTCATAAAAGGGATTATGGTTCTCTCTTCATCATTCTGTCATTTCCTTTTTATTTCGACTTTCCACTGTCCCCATCTCATTCTATTCCCGTCAAGCATTATTGTCCCGCTGATATCTGCCAATTTTCATTAATTACCGCTTGCTTAGAAAACCGTGGGATCATTTCATTAATAGTAAATCACTTGGAGATTAAAGTTAATCGTTTCTATTAATAAAGGATAAATGAGGAAAAGAAGACATGATATCAAGTCTATAACACAAGAGTCAAAAAAGAATTGCGAGCTAAATTTTTTTTCATCACGATTCTGTTCACAGAATAGGCTTAACTTCAAGAGACAAGAAAATAGGCCTATCCTTAAGATAATGCAAGGGTATTCAATTTCACCGATCTGAAAACCTGTCCAACCTATTATCTCTTTTTGGCAGAATACTTCGGTGAACAATCATATCTATTATCTTCGAAAGCTATTTTAACAGAGTATTTTTTTATTTCCCATATATATATATATATATATATATATATATATATGGATATGAGAAACTCATTATGAATTATATAAAAGAAGGTAATTTGTTTATTTGATATTTGACTCTCTTAAACAACAGAATTCAATGCTTCATTAGAAAATGAAAGCGAAATCTCCATTTTAGATAACATCTAATAAAAATAGGAAAATAAATAAATAATTTTTTTAAGTCTCGCATACTGACAATATATTTATTTATTTATATATATATATATATATTTTGTTATGTACAGAGAAACAAGCCACGTATGGTCCATATCTCCCACAAGGCAAATATAGTTGGATTTTTTTTTTCTTTTTATGTAGCTTTTATACCTTTTTCTTTATGTTAGCAACTTTTCCAAGACAACTTTATTATCTAATTAGTTTGAGGATTAATTCTTGCCCCTAGAAAAAGCTTTTCTTTACATTTAGCTGTTGTTGATTTGCTTTTATCTTATTGTAGAAGAGAGATTGCAATATTTTCTCTGAAGGTTCTTTTTTTTCGGCCGTGTCAAAGATTGACAAGTGGTATGAGCATTTACGACTGATTTAATCCAAGAAGATGTTCTAATTACGACTTATGAAACCATTTTACCCTCTTTTTTAACTAGCATAAGAACCACTCTCTATTCTAGGCTTACTACTGTTACAATAGCTCTATTTTCTGAATACTTTTATGTGGCTTTGGATTCCTCAACTTTTCACAGGATTTTCTTAAATATTTGATGGTCTTGCTTCATCTTCAATATTTAGAGAAACATTCGATGCCCAACTTTATTTTGAATACCTAGTGAAATACGAGGGGTGGGCAATAAGTTTTTCAATTCGGATATAAGGAAACGAGATATGAGGAAAAGTGTTTTATTATTTTTCAATATAACTACCCTCGACTTTAATGCACTTGCGCCACTTGTCCCTGAGGCTTCGAATTCCCGACAACCAGAAATCTCCCGACTGCTGTTCAATCCACTCCTGGACGGCGAGCTGGACATCTTCATCGTCCACAAACCGGCGTCCACGCAGTGCAGCCTTGAGCTGGTGGAATAAAAAGTAGTCGCTAGGGGCCAGATCTGGACTGTAGGGGGGATGGTTGAGCTCCTCGAATCCGCACTCGCGCAGGGCAGCTTGTGCAACTCTGGCCTTGGGGACTTTGACGACGTTGAATTCGATCATGGGGCGTCAGGTTTCTAAGGACCCAACGGGCAGAGACCTTGGTCATGGCCAAATTGTTGTGAATGATGTTGATAACACTTCCATGTGATATTCCAAGTTCTCGCTCGATTTCTTCGAACTTCACCCGTTGATTTTAGAGGATCCTCCTCTCCACACGGGACACATTGTCCTCGTTGGTCACGTCTGACTGGCGTCCTGGAGGGGAGTCATCTTCAAGGGACTCACGACCATGGCGGAACTCCCTATTTCAGCGAGCAATGGTTGCATAGGAAGGGGCGGTGTCGGTGTACACTGCAACCATGCGTTCATGGCTCTCTTTTGTGTTCTTGCCTTCCTTGGTCAAAAGTTTGATCACTGCGCGGTGCTCAACCTTCTCCATTGTTGAAAAATTTGTGAGTGACGATCTGCGATCAGCTACTGCTTCTTAAATAGACGAGGCAGGAGCGTGCGGCTGCAGGTCCTGATTTGTCATAACTTGTCCTAACACCCCCACAAACAGCCATCCCCCTTCCTCTGTTTTGCCCTACCGATTCGCAAAACTTATTGGCTGCCCCTCGTATTTGATGTTGCTTCATGTCACTTAGTTTGGACAAACACTGGCTTGTGCTTGTTAAAAGTAATATTGTGTATACTTCCACTTCGAAGAATAATCACGTTGGCTTCTTCCTTTGCTTTCATTTCCTTTTTAAAAAAAATCGTCTACATCACTTTTGGTATTTTTATGAGGATCAAAATGTATCTAAACATGAGTGATTTGTAAATTATGTGACGAGAAACTTGCTTCTTTTACCGTTTCACAATTTCTTATGCTCTCCTGCTCTCTTAATAACCTTAAGAGATTAAAATTAATGTTATCTTTAAATCGGTTACGTCTTAGAAAATCTCCCCCCTAAACCCAAGGCATTATTTATAAGATCCAATTTAGAAATTAATTAACTTTCCTTTTAAAGATGTATTTCAGGTATTCAATTTGAGGGTTGACAAACTTACTGGTCTGCTTTAGTTTGCCTTAATGATTTCTCTTCCTTGGAATTTACCTAAGACAGACTAGAAAAGAACTGATTGTTCCAATCGAGTAACACGAAATAAAATATAGCCATTTTAAGGAACAAAATAGTATATTCATGCTTATATCTCTCTCTAATAATGTGATTATCAGGATCAGTGCGAAAATACTTAATTGTTTTCAGAAACATTGGGAGTGTTTTTTCTATTGCATCCCTCTCGAATTTTAACATGAACAATGGAGTGTTTGTCAAGGCCAAATTATTATTTAAAATATAATATTACATAATTGGAAAATACTTCACCAGCATATAAGATGTTTCCTATAATGTTTCCTTCATTCCCTGACTGAAACTATGGTAATATAGGCGAACGTGTTTATAACATAGTTTCACAAACATTAAACATAAAAACAATCAAGCAAATATAGGCGAATGCACTTAGAATGATAGCTTTTTGTTTTCCTGCTAGTAATGTTCAGTCATAGATAAAGTCATATTTGCAAGGGAGTTATCCTAGTAATTTCCAGTCCTAGATAAAAATATGATACTTGCAAGGGTGTTCTCCTAGTAATGTTCATTCCTAGATAAAAATATGATACTTGCAAGGGTGTTCTCCTAGTAATTGCCAGTCCTAGATAAAAATATGATACTTGCAAGGGTGTTCTCCTAGTAATTGCCAGTCCTAGATAAAAATATGATACTTGCAAGGGTGTTCTCCTAGTAATGTTCATTCCTAGATAAAAATATGATACTTGCAAGGGTGTTCTCCTAGTAATTGCCAGTCCTAGATAAAAATATGATACTTGCAAGGGTGTTCTCCTAGTAATTGCCAGTCCTAGATAAAAATATGATACTTGCAAGGGTGTTCTCCTAGTAATGTTCATTCCTAGATAAAAATATGATACTTGCAAGGGTGTTCTCATAGTAATTGCCAGTCCTAGATAAAAATATGATACTTGCAAGGGTGTTCTCCTAGTAATTGCCAGTCCTAGATAAAAATATGATACTTGCAAGGGTGTTCTCCTAGTAATGTTCATTCCTAGATAAAAATATGATACTTGCAAGGGTGTTCTCCTAGTAATTGCCAGTCCTAGATAAAAATATGATACTTGCAAGGGTGTTCTCCTAGTAATTGCCAGTCCTAGATAAAAATATGATACTTGCAAGGGTGTTCTCCTAGTAATTGCCAGTCCTAGATAAAAATATGATACTTGCAAGGGTGTTCTCCTAGTAATTGCCAGTCCTAGATAAAAATATGATACTTGCAAGGGTGTTCTCCTAGTAATTGCCAGTCCTAGATAAAAATATGATACTTGCAAGGGTGTTCTCCTAGTAATTGCCAGTCCTAGATAAAAATATGATACTTGCAAGGGTGTTCTCCTAGTAATGTTCATTCCTAGATAAAAAAATGATACTAGGAACGGTATTCGCTCCGTTAATTTGGTTAAAGAAAGAACACTCAAATCGTATGGACTAACCTAATTACCCGAGATCAGATGAAGAAGAAGTTAAATTCCCTATTTCAATTGTAGGGGGTGTAAAAAGGGCGCAACTGTAAACAAAGTTAAATCCACACACAAAAGTTTTCAATGCCAAAAACCGAGTCTTTTTAACTTATTACAGTTAACATTTTATTAGTTATATGTCCCTTTACAATCGTGAGGCTCAAGGTTGTTTTGATATTGAGATCGTTAGAGCGTCGAGTTGTTTACCTAGTCTTGTTTTTCTTGGTTTGTCTGTTATTTTGGGGGGCTGCCACCCTTCCCGTTTCTAACACCCATCAGCCGCACAAAACCCCCTCGCAAATCGGTGGGGAAAACAAAAGCCATTTTTTTCCTACCTCATTTTATTTATTAGCACTATTTTTCCTTTCACCTACGCTTTTATTTCTTTATACGTAATATTTCCTCATTTTTCTAGGTTTAAATAATCCCCATTATAAATGAAATAAGCATTATGCCCTTTAAAATTCAGTCTGTCTGACTAGGCGCTGGCTGCCCAGTGGCTGCTTAGTGGCTGCCCGCTGGCTTTTGTCTCTCATCAACCAGGCGGCCAGCTGGCTGAAATTCTGAAGACAGTCTACTATGAGATTTTGATATGTTCGGTTGCAACATCGGCTTCTCGCGGAGAACTGATCCACGCGTGATGAGAGCACAGATTTGGGGTCGATATTGATGTCATTTGTAATGGAAGGAAATGTTGTTTATTTATGTTTACTCATGGCTCGAGAGAAATGTTAATGCTTTTTTCTAAACAATGATTTGCAATAGTGGATTTTTGCTCACGCGAAAGTTAAAAGAATTGGTTACGGGTGGATCGGACAGCCAACCCATTGCGGCGTCGAGTTTACCCCTTAAATGCCCTTCCCCAGTAACCACCCTCAACGTTAAACCAATCAGTAGTGAACCCACGCCAAAAAGGTTTGACACTGGGTTTGCAAATGTCCAAGATGCAATCAATGGCCGTGCAAACCCCCACTTTGAGAACAAATTCAACGGGAGGAACAAGAGCGGGGGTCGTTTTCCGTTCAGTGTCACTTCAACCAAGTCACCGACGATCCGCTTCTGGTCCAGGAGTCCAAACCTCGAGGATCGGGTTGCAGTGCCCACCACTCCACCCCCTTTCGACGGGTTAGATGGTCTGAGTGACCCTTGTCCCAAATCAGGGGTTGAGTCAGGTCATGAATGCCCCACCTCTCAATCACCCCCGCTTGCACTCCGAGAACACGGGGTTAATCTTACCCCGTCCAAAATGAAGAAAACCGACGCCAGTTCTGTCATCTCTCTTCTGTCCAATCGATCTTCAGCAGCGAACCTTCGGTGTCCGGCTAATGACCATGAACTGTCTAGAACCAAGAAGACAAAAAAGCCGTGTGTAAAACACTGTTCCTTTACTGTCTCGCGTCATACGTGCTGTCTTGACGTCAACGAGGACTCGAGACCGGGAAATGGTCTCGGGCGTGCACAGGTCTCGAGAGTAGAGGGTAGTTTCAAGCGAGGACACATCTCGAAACCCTGTCAGAAGAGCTCCACCTTGGAAGTTGTGAAGAACAGACAAAATAAACCGTCTGTTTTACAGAAGTTCTACTCCTTAGACCGTCATCGAGGGTCGTCCATTGGCTCAACAGATTCCTGCCCGACAAACCCCTCTACTCCGGGAGCTTCTCCCCTCAGAAAAGGCCCTTTAAATCGACCAAACTATTCGTTTTCCTCATCTTCTCCATCTTCCTCCTCCTCTCGTCGCGGTCGTCCAGGCCAACCCAATAGGACCCCTGTTCACCATCAGGCCGCATCCCAGAAAGTTGGAGGAGATATAGATGCATCTCCTGAACTTGAGGACACGGAGCCTTCTCTACCCTCGTCCCCAAAACTCAAGGGAGAGCAGTGCTCAGAGCGGGGGACACCGGGCCTAGCTCCGCTCCACAGTCATACCCTCCCGCGAGCGCGTGAGTATTGTTGTGTCATCGCATGTTGGGCCTCGGCCTAACAAATGATCTGCCGTTGGACCAGGAAGTGGGTAGAGATGCCAAGCCCTCTCGAATACATCCCTCCCCCCCTGCCCCGGCTATAAATCCTACTCTCCCACTTAGTATGTCTTCTCAAACGACCGGGAACTTGGACATAGAGACATTGCCAAATCCCCATCGCTCCCCTGTACACCCCATACGAGCTTGGACGCCGGCCGGGCTGCCAAAAATGGGGATAGAGTGGTTGTATTTCTTATATGTCTTATGCCCTCATTGATGGTTGCTCTTCAGTCTTCCGTTTCTCCCAAACCTTCCTCTGGGTCATCTTTTAATCTCCCGAAAACGGAGTTTGTTGGCTTGTTTTCCCGTGAGCTCATTTCCTGCGTCCGATTATAGACGCTCTTTCCTTCCGGTCCTCACGAAGCTTATTCTCGTCGATAGTACTTGGGAGTACTACGGCCAACGGTAAACTACTACAGGAAAAATAATAGTTCGAGAGATTGTGCTCCAAGTATTGACTGACCTACGTGGGAGTACTGGCGTTTGAAAGATCGCACTACTACCACGATAATACACTTTTCTGAGTTAGTCTATTTTTAATTATCACTATTTGTTATTGGATTGAATTTGTTTGTTTGTTATGGGAGCACCCTCGCCCCTCACACACATGAAAATCCGTTACAAGTTCTTAATTCACACCCATACCTTCTTCAGTGGAGATTTGCATTTTAATTTGGGCGTGTTTGTAGATGGACGGGAAGAGTGGGCGTTCACTGGGCCCCGAAAAGGGTTTCAATTACGTCCTCAACCACACACAGTAATTCACTACTCTAAAGTTTAGTAAGAGAATCATGTGTGTAGTGACTTACCCATTTTTATTTCACTTTTGTACAGTCCTGTCACCCTTTTTCTTTGGATCACCCTAATTTCCTGAATGAGCGATGTTTTTTTTGGGTGTGTGTGTGTGTGTGTGCGCGCTCGCGTGTAGCGGAACGAAAGAACTTAACCCTGGAGTGTTCTGAAAGTATGGGGCGTTGGCCACTGACTTAAAAACATTCGTGTACGTGCGTCCTCGGTGCACATGTATTTATGCACTTCTTCACCATGTAGTCTAAGACCTCAACGAGGTTGGAGTGATTTGTGGTGTAGTGTATGTGTGGATTTTTAATATACAACTTTACTCACTTGTTCGCATACGGAGTCCTAAAGTTCGTATTTTGGGTTCCCGTTTCTACCTAGCAAAGGCTTTGACGTCACTGCGGAGGCCTGAAAGGCTTAAGACAGTTTCGCACTCTCAGGGTTTCTACACATATTTGTATTCCCTAACTTCACCAGTTTCCGAACTTTGTTTCAAAACATTCTGGCTGAGATGACTCTGTCGGTGTTTAGAATTTTTGTTATGTAGTTCTAAAAAAAACGGATTCTTTAGAACTGATCCTGTTTGACCCATTGCAGTTCTTTTCATCCTCAATTTATTTCCACTACTACCCTTGTCCCTACCCACCCCCATCACTGAGCATCGTGCCACCTGCTAGTTACGCGCCACTCGTTCGATCCCGCTTTCACACAGGTCCGTCTGCGCGTGCAAGTATTGCTGGTTAGGGGCGATTGGAGATACCTCCCTTTCTGACACATAGGCCTTATGACCCCACCGATGAACGCCGGGATTCGTCGCTACATAATGGGCATTAGGCTGAGAAATCGGGTCCATCCTGCCCCTTGACACTTAATTTGAGTCATTCAACCGTATGTACGCAACCACGCACCGGACAACTAATTTTTCTACCGCATATTTCGCAGCTTGGTTACACGCACGTTATGATGCTTATCACTTGTGCCTCTCGACCAAAGATCCTTCCAGAGATTGGGATCCACCAAAGATCCTTTCAGCTTGGTCAATGTGTACATCATATTGATTATGGCCGAGCCACTATTAATGCAAACATGTGTCGTTGTCACGCTGATTTCCACGTATTTTGTCGAATCAAGCTCATTAAAACATATTGTACACAAGACTTGTTTGGATTTAACGCATGTAAAAATGTTAAAATATACCACCACTTCATATATATATATATATATATATATATATATATATATATATATATATATATATATATATATATATATATATATATATATATATACTTTAAGAGTATGGTGGGAATTTCAACCTGCGTCATCAAGCGGTTAATGTGAATTCTCTCGATTTTTAATCCTTTTTTTATCTTATTTTCTCTTCTAAAATCATGGGAATAACCTGTGTACGCCGTTTGGCTTAAAGCTATCCCGAAGCAGCCTCCTTTTAGGCGTTTGTGGAGTGGTACCTAAGGGTTAGAACGGTTGCCTGCGAAACGAGTTCTTAATGGTACAGAGTAGAATCCCCACAAATTCTTCAGCTGGTATATTTATATTGGTTTGTTTATAAATCATTCCAAAACCTTTTAAGTTTGGGAGCAAGCATTGGGGAAGGGGATTTACACTCTAGTTTGGTCTTCTTTTCTATAACGAATGGTTTCTGTTAGCAACCATTTGGCCCAAAGCTTTGGATTTATCTTTATCTCATTGGCAACGAGATTTACAGTTGTCAATATCGCGTTGAATACGAGGCCTATTTCCAATAAACGGGATAGAACGTTAGGGAGTAGGAAGTAGCCAAGAAAGGGAGAAATGAATCAAACGTAGAGGAAGAGTGCGAAGATAAAATGGCAGGAAGTGCTCTATCACAACATTCAAAATGGTTGAGTGGCTACAGCATTTTTTTTTTATCTTTCAAGAACGAGTATAATACTGTTAAAAAGTATGGAAGAACGAAGGATAAATATGGGTGAGGCTCTTAGTTGTCAAAATTATTAACTACCGCTTTAGTGTTGTTGTAAACTGCGAAACAAACAATGAATGGGAATGTTTTGGTCCTGTTTGTCATGTTTGCGTATTTCCAGTGTCGAGGTTAGGGCACGCTAGCCCATGGGTTTATAGGGCGAGTTTTATGTCCCCTACCATATGTATTTGACCCTATAGAGTGAAAAGTGATGATACGTCAGTCAATGGATGTCGAGTCGTTGGCTTCTTTTCTACCATAATTACCTTCTTGCTTTTTCTTCCTGTTTGTTGTATGTTTGTTTTCTCTACTTATCTCGTATTAGCATATTTTTTTAGTTTCGTCTTCTGTCCACGCTTGTGTATGGCTTCTCGAATTGATAAGAGATAGTGATAAGTTTAATCAGGAAAATTGTCCTGTTTGTATGATTTCTCCAATACGATGCCAGGGTAGATGGATCAAATTTTACTATGTAATTCACTATCTTTTGATTTAAGGAAGTGATTGAGTGACTGTTAAAGTGTTTCATCTTGTTGTGCAGAGGCAAAAGGAGATAATTTGTTCGACTATTATTAAGTTGACGATAGAAGTTTCCTACTAAGACTTCTTTAATGATCTATGCTTGCGAGTTCTTGTGTTTGACGTATGAAGTTGTATGTATTATACTCTCAGCACTAGTAGTTAGATGTTGGTGTTTTCTGTTATTGCAGTCTGTCATCCGTAATCTTTTTGATTATTCATCTATTTCTCCACTTTCTTTTATTCTTTTGCCCTTGTAGATTCATCAATTCCTCATTCCATTCTTCATGAATCACATTTCTATAGAGATTGACGAGCAGCTGGATGCCTCCGAACATACATATCTCTAAATGATGCCATATGTTGTAGGCCCACCGGAATTATGTTTTTCAAACAGGATTCTATTCATGGAAATAAGGCCTGCAAGTGGGCGTCTGTTGCCTAGAGATAGCCAGCTAAACTATATATCTTTCATCAAAGGTCAGTAGTCGAGTCCATAAATGACTCGTTTATTCTGCCCTGAAAGAAATAAGAGGCAAATAGCGAATCATTGACATTTGTTTATATGGATGGTACGAATTTCCACAATGATCCTGGATCAAAGCCAAAGCTGAAAGACAAAGTCACGGCTAAAATAAACCTTAAAGACAGTATCTGCTATATTTCAAGTTTTAAATTGAGTATCAATCTTTATTTTGTCGTTATTTCTGGTTGTCAAGCGTCATCCCAAATTGCATTTCAAGTGATTCATTTCCAGACGAGAACCATTTAAGTTACTATTGAGCAGTGTGATTTTTGTGTCTTCCCGTAAATCGTGCATAATATGGGAGAATGCGAACCACTGCACCATATTTATTTAAGTTCCAGACGAGAACCATTTAAGTTACTATTGAGCAGTGTGATCTTTGTGTCTTCCCGTAAATCGTGCATAATATGGGAGAATGCGAACCACTGCACCATATTTATTTAAGTTCCAATGCTGTTATAGAAAACGCCCACCAAATCACTTGAGCATTAGGCCAAGAGTCCCATTCATCACAGTGTGACCATCTCCCTACCACAGTTATTTTGTAATAATTAATTAATTTAGATGATGTGAAAAAGGGTGGGTGGACATGTTATTCTATTGCGCGCAGAAGACTGGTCTTCTGGTTTGGTTCTTTGTGGAGAAAGGAGAAAACAAGAAGAATAGAGGGGGGAATACATATAAATAGATGAAGAAAAGGAGAAGAATTGGACAGATGAGGATTGCTACGGTTAATTCCGTAAATATAGTTTTTATGATACCTAAAAAACGCATTTCAAAACATTACGGGAAAGTGTGTGATGGGGAACGCGGTTTGTTGACTTGGCTTATTCATTTGTTGTGTTTGTTTTGCGGTCGCGGGACAAAGGCTGGATTTATGATCTTTTTGAAAGGTTTGATAGATTTTTTTTTAATTCATATTTTAAAAAGATAGATTTTTTTTCAAAGGAACCAAAATATCTCATGGGGGGAAAATGTTACGGTCTTTGCATTAAAGGGGAGCATATTTTAGATCAAAATTTGAATAGGTCACGTGAGGGAAGCGGGTGGGGAAGGGAGGGAGGGGAGTGAAGTACGCGAAAAAGGTAAATATGAAACTCCAGATCGTTCTTCCGGTCCTGTTTTCGTGTGAGTATATCAATTTATGTGAGTCACCGCTCATTCCTCCACAACTTTATATATATATATATATATATATATATATATATATATATATATATATATATATATATATATATATATATATATATATATCATACATACACCCACACACAAGGAGACATATATGTATTTACAAATACTCAAGAAGACAAACAAATTCACCCACGTACACGGGAATATAAAAGCACTCGTTTCATTTCCACTCTTTTCATTCTAATCATCTCTCCTCTTAATTACCTTCCTCCAATCAACCACAGTTGCACACATTGCATATACACTTGCTTCTGCACACACATAGACACGCACACAACTCAAAACTGGAGAGAAAACCTGCCCATCTAAGTTCTAAAAGGGTGGGAGTGAATTGATGATGTGAAAGGTGCATGGTTTGAAGTTGGAAGTGTGAGAATAGTGTAGGAAGAAAGAGGTGGTAGAGAAACCGAAAGCACAATACATGATTCGTGTTGGTCATATCATAAAATTTAAGTTTATTCATTCTGGTTGGTTAGGTATCATGGTTGTCATCTTAACCAAGGCAAACCGGTTGGTTAGGTATCATGTTTGTCATATTAACCAAGGCAAGCCGGTTGGTTAGGTATCATGGTTGTCATCTTAACCAAGGCAAGCCGGTTGGTTAGGTATCATGTTTGTCATATTAACCAAGGCAAGCCGGTTGGTTAGGTATCATGGTTCTCATCTTAACCAAGGCAAGCCAATTGGTTAGGTATCATGGTTGTCATCCTAACCAAGGCAAGCCGGTTGGTTAGGTATCATGGTTGTGATCTTAACCAAGGCAAGCGGGGCAGCAATACATTTGAGTGCAGTCACAGAAATTCTCGTGTGCACAGGTGTGTGGAAGTTTGGAGAAATAAATAAAGCTTCATTTTAAGAGAGGAAAAGGAAGCTCACTATCAAGATCTGCATATGATTTGGGAGGTCCCAGGAAATATTTACAGAGGCTTAAGAAATGTGTGAACCTACTTTTGACTGTAGCCAAGAAGGCCTATTTTAACCCCCCACGAAGAATGAGACAGAAAAAAATACATACAAACAGAGAGAGAGAGAGAGAGAGGTTGGACGAGACAGACAGAGAGAGATTAAGAGACATACATACAGACAGACTGACTGACTGAGAGAAAGACAGAGAGATTGAGAGACATACAGATAGACTGATATATATATATATATATATATATATATATATATATATATATATATATATATATAGAGAGAGAGAGAGAGAGAGAGAGAGAGAGAGAGAGAAAGAAAGAAAGAAAGAAATACAAACATAGAAAGCGGGAGAGACAGAGAGATTCAGAGACAGGCAGAGAGAGAGAGAGAGAGAGAGATTGAGAGACAGACATAGAGAGAGAGAGATCTTACCGTAAAACAAGACGTGAAATTAACGTAGATGAGCTAAAATACGTTCATCAAATTGGTCGGAATTGGGTTGCGCAAAATATGTAATTTGGGAAGACTTAAATTGTTGGTAACTTGAAGGAGGCAAACAACAGGCTTGTAGTCAAATTACGTCATCTCCGCCTCTCCATTTGCGGGTATTTGTTGTTTTTATCATTATATCGTATCTATTATATTCCTCGCTGCCTTGTAGATTCTTTTTACGGCTTTTTTTAATTGTTTAAAGCAACATTTTTGTGCTTCTTACATACAAACAAACATACGATCATATCAGTTCACGATCACATGTGTACACTTTTGGTTGTTACTTTCGCTTTCGATGCAGATGAACGGGGGGAGCAGGGGGAGGTAATGAGGCTTAATTTGCCCCTTTAAATAAACCCCAGGAATAGCTGGGGAGAGTGAAATGAACCATTACACAACCTTATACATATACCGAAATGAGCAAACAGATGACTAACGAGTTCTCATAATGGTATGGTTGTGGGTGTTTCGCTTTGGTATCTGTTCTTCCCTTAGAGATTCCTCCGTAAACCCTCGATCACCCATCGATTTATTTCTCTCGAGGACAGGTGTGCAGAAAGGAGAGCATCTTCTCATTCACACATTTTCGCACGCTCCAGCACAACACTTGAATCGTCCTCCAGAGAGTCGCTATGTTGGTTTCAAGTGTAATGGAAGGGGATTTAGAGTTCGGAGAGGGAAGTGCAGGGAACAAAGTCGCAGAGTACAAGAAGCTCACAGTAGAAAGATACAGGGAACAAATTTGGAGGGTACAAAAGCATATAGATGAGGGGTACAAGAAGCACATATGATGGGTACAGGGAACAAAGTTAGAGGGTACAAAATGTACAAACCGGAGCGGTACAAACAACAACTTTGAGGGTGCAAGAAACATACGGAGTGGTACCGGCAACAAACTTGTAAGAGTACAAGAAGTACAGAGAGGATGAGCACAAGAAACACACAGAGGAGGGGTTACAAGCAACAAACAGCGCGTGAAAGTTGATCGACGATCACAAACCCACATCCGATCGTTCTCCTTAACCCTGGGTATTCTTAAAGAAGCGCGGCAGGGCACGTCATTCTTACAGTACGGGGGCGACTTTCGTATCAATGAACCTCTGACTGGACTCAAAAGTACGACTTATGCTCCCACTAAACTGACGGAATCTTAAGGATGACCTGACACATCCCTGTCCAAAAGACGAATGGTTCGCTTCTCTAACCTTTCTCCGATTGCATTTCCTTGAGGGTTGCCCTAATCCATTTCCCCCACTCTCCCTCACCTCCCTTGCGGGTGGAAAGGACCCCTTCCCCTTCCCACCTCGACCTCGAAGGTCGTGGAGATTTAATTTTGTGAAAAATTTCCTCTCTTTTCATCCCCAGTCCTTGTACTTGGTGGTTGAAGGATATTTCTTTTCTATTGGTTCTTTTTCGACGTCCTTTGGGGGGGGGGGGTTATATCTCTATTTTTCCAACTCCATCCCCTCCCCTGGGAGGGGTATTTGAGGTAATCCAACCAAGGTCTACTTACTCACGGTAAGAAAAGAAGATGGGGAGAGAAGGAGAAGCGTGATTGGGGACAGGAATTCAGGGGTTTCGAATCGGGGACCCCTAACCTGGGTTTTGGGGATTTCTAAAATTCTCTATCGATCTCCTTGTGTGTGTGGAGGGGTGGGGGCTCTGTAGGCCCTTTGCCTCTTCGAGGTTGTCCTTGACGATCCTTTTTGGAGGACTTGTTTTCAGCTAACCTGAGGCCGTTGTGTGCTCCTTCCGTTATTTGCTTTCGCTCTTCGAGTATTTAAGGTTGAGGGGGTTTCAAACTCTCCCCCTTCACTTCTTTCCCCATTGATCGCTTATGCCCTAATTGATTGTTTCACCTTTTTCCCCTCTGTGCCCTCAAATGGTCCCCTCTCGAAGGATGTTAATGCCTAAATTCCTTCTCATTGTACCGGAATTAATCCGAGGTCGTCAGAGGCATTTGCGTGTTTCGGGAGGTTCGCGTTTATGTGGCTTCAAGGTTTCTTGCGAGTCTTCGCCGCCCTTCCCCAACCGAAGTAGATAAGGGGGAAGGGTTGAACACTATCTTTTAATGTTTCCCTATCTATCTCAATGTCTGTCTACTTTTCTACCAGTATCTAATATGTTCATCTCAAAAGAATCGAGTTTATCTCTTTGATGTCGGTGGATTTAATTAATGAGGAGCCACCTTTACAGTGACTTTCTTGGTGTGGATGAAGAGCGTTCCCCCAGGTGGGTCCCATGGGGTGTGGAGGTGGCTATTTATCCATATAGTAAACGAGGACCATCGCTGAGTACAATTCACTTTACCTTACTATTAACTGTCTCCTAGTCTCCCTCTCTCATCTTTTCGGTCTATCATATATTCTCGTTCTGTGCTCCATTCCGCCTATTTGAGTCCTCATAAAGGAGAGACCATGGAGCCTAGTTGTTAGTGGGGAAAGAAAAGAGATAACAGATAAAAATGGGCGAAAGGAAAAGCAAGTTGTAGCCAATCCATAAAACGAAAACTGATGCAAGAAAAACGGGCCAATGCTGAAATTGTGATCCAAGAGTACAAACTGTTTGGACATTTTTGAATTTAACCTTTACCACGTAAGAAAGATTGATAGCTCCTACTAAAGATTTATCCTGGTTCAATTTACTGACAGAGGATACGTAAAGATCCTGGCGCTCAGCAACAGAGGCACACTCGGTTTTCCTGGAAAAACTTGGCATCGCCCAATGGAATTACAGAGACAAAAATTAGGGAAAGACGGGAAGAGGGACGGAGGATTTGTAATACCCACAATAGTAAATCCAAAGACCACCGCGTTTAGCCTAAGTGAAAAAGGAACCATTCTTCAACCTCCAGACATGGGACAACAAAATTACTAACAATTAAATCAGCAAAGAGCACTATGGCAATTTTAAGAAGTCCTACTAAATAAACAGTTCAATTTTATGGTTTCTTTAGTTTCTATAAATAGTTTCTATATAAGTCTTAGTTCCATCTGATCCCCCTCACCCTGGTACAGCCCGGAAAACTGGAAGTCTGTCGTATTCGAACCTGTAAAAATGAACTAAAAAGATTTGTAACCAGGTTTTATTATCAAAGGAAAGGATTTCGTCTGTATCGTTAAGAAGCAATTTGCTCCATTATATTACTTTGAAACAATATTATTGATATTTATTTAGTTGCTGAAAGCAATTTTCTTATATTCTTGTTTTCTTAATTCTTGTTTTTACCAATTATCTGCCCTCTTAAAGAGGCTTTTTATTTTTCAGTGTGGAATTACAGCTAAACGAAGATCCGATCTCTATAGGAATCTACTCTTCAGGAGGCTTGTGGTGAATTGTAGATCGGTGGTTTCAATACCTCGCTGCCAATGCAACAATTTCCATTTCGAATACCAATAAAAGCACAATTTTTTTTTTTATTAGGGGTAGAAGGGGATTTAAGGGGGCTAAGGACTGATCCTTTACTTTTTATATTCCCTTGTCAAGGGTTGAGATAAGTGTGAAAGATGATCTGTTTTTCATTCATAATCGCTAAATAATTCACCGCCACACATTTTTTTAAATCTTTATTTTTATATTATCTAATAATTTACAGTTTTTAAATCATTGTTTCCTAACGGGGCCATAGCACATTTAAAGGGGGGCACATGAACATGTTAAGATTTCGAGCGACTACACTTCATGAAGGGATCCACAACACTCAACCTATTGAAGCCTAAATCATAGTTAGGCCAATAGATAATTTCAATGTATGCAGTTGAATTATATTAAAAAAAATTAGCAATACATATATTTACTTTTTTATAGATATTTTATAATAGACTTTTAATTTATCTGGCTTATGTGTAAAATAATTAGTACTGAAAGTAATGGTTATGGGGGTCAAAGGAAAAAATACGTTCCTAAGAGCCCCATAAGCCAAAACCGGCAGGAAAAGTTCTCGTATACTTTATACATGTGTGGGAAAAGTCAACAGCACGTAACAAGCCAATTTAAAACACTCTTATAATTATTTTCTACAAATTATATTCATCATAAATAATATTCTTTATTTTTTTTCTAAATTATAGATAAAAATTAGTATTATTCCAGTTTTTATCACCAAACCCCAAAATGTCACTATTATTTCGTCTGCAATTCACCAGATCGTGATTTCTGATATCCTAGTTTCTAACCAGTAATGAACAAGGGACTAAGTCTCGATTTCAGAATACACAATGTGGCTACCCATAAAGAAAGAAAGCTATATAGCATTTTCTAAACCAGAAATACCAGGCTACTAGGACTATGCTTAATTTGAAAGGTCAATGTAGGAAACTACGATTTAAATCTTTAGCCCAGAAGGTCACCCTAAACGCCAAATAGAACCTAAGGAGTATTTCAAAGTATGTCATGAAAGACAGAACCTTCTACAAACTCTCAAAAAGGCTGGGCTGGGGGGATCTACCCCAAGGCAGAGCATTATTAAACTACCTCATTTGAACGCATACTCTCTGAGCATCTACCAAACAACACACGGAAGGGGACCTCACCCTTGAAGACAAATTTGCAGCTCTTGGGTCATAGGAATTCGTCTTTGGTCTGAAAGGAAAAGAAGCCTATATTTCAATCAGCCACTAAATTGGGACTAGATCACGGATGGTTTTTACAAGAAAAACAGATCCCCTATTATTCTGCCAGAATAATTTAAAAATGGCTCAAGTCCAAACCTTAATCTAATAAAAGTGTGGTAACTTGAAACTCCATGATAGAAAACAGTCAAACATCATCGAGCTTGAGTGGTGAAGATCTCTGTTAACATGTGTAAGAACTTGGATAACTAAAAAAAACCTGCAGTTATGATTCAATAAAAGTTTATACAACTCGTGTTTGGGGATTTTGCTTATGTTTTAGTAACCGTGCGATGGCCAACCTAGATTAAATTTTGAGCATAAAAAGTATTTCGACAATGTTCAAAATATTCATTACGTATGGATAATTTTGTACTTATCTATATTTATGACTTATTCTATTTCTTATCTTATCTTTATCGCCATATCTTAAATTTCCCGTTAGGGCCTTGAAGTTGTCCCTTTGGGGATCTGTACTCCTTATACTAATTTCTTTTTGGAGGATTGGAATGCAACCTTTCGGTTCATTCACTCTTTTCAATATCTACTCGAGGGCCTGTTCGTTCTTAAAGTTTTGGGAGAGTTCACACAAGTACTTGTGTCCGAGTAATTAGAATGAACCCCGCTGTCATATGGAGTTGATGACGGCTTTACTGACTTCACTTGTTTAGCGTTTATCCATTGTCGCGACTTTAGAAATCAATCTAATCATGACTTCATATTGCTGTTCCGCCTTGAGTGCACTGCACTGCCTCGTTCGTGAGTGGCAGTGTCGGATTTTCCTAAACTGAAATAAGATTAAAACCGATAATTTGTGTGTGCCTACGTTTGTGTCCGTGTGCGTATGTATGTGTTGCCTTAAGGTACCAAGATTTTCCAAAATCCAAGCCGATTGGTAAAGCAGCTTAGAAAAATATTGTCTGGCTTCTGCTGATATATATATATATATATATATATATATATATATATATATATATATATATATATATATATATATATATATATATATATTACAAAAAAGATAAATATGACGTAAATGAGCAACGAGACAAGAGACCGTTTTTAAGGCAAGAGAAAGGGACATTGGAAGAAGACAAGGATCGAAGATAGCAAAGGACGCCACAACGAAGGCAATCCATACTAAGAAGACAGAAATAACGCCATGGGACTCGAACTCACCCAAAATGTCATCCTATCAATGGCAGTATTCCTCCAGGTTAGGTACTTCCAAAGGAATTTTATACCATATCTTCATACCATCTCGCAATTTAAAGGCTCATTATCCATGTCACATACAAGAAACAGCAAATACAAGTTTTACGGGTGGTAACAAACACAAACACACATATATCGAGAGTTATTTGCAATTGCGCAATCATAATTATGCGGTTAAGAAGCTAATGTTGTAGCTAAGTAAGCTTTCATCAAGCTCCCGGAAGGAGCTCTTCTCACAATCACGAGAAGATAACGCATAAACGACCCTTTTTAACGCAAACCTATAGAAAAGTTTCCTGGCTGGAGTTCCTCAACCCTCTTCAGGACTGCCACCCATACCACTGGGCAACCAGTCGAATGGGTGGCAGTCCTGAAGAGGGTTGAAGAACTCCAGCCAGGAAACTGTCCCAAGCGGATTAAGGAATTCTTACTATTTACCTAACCGCATATATATATATATATATATATATATATATATATATATATATATATATATATATATATATATATATATATATATATATATATATAATCTCTTTTTTTTTCTCCCCGTGGTGAGCATTAATCGGTGGCTGAAGGGCTATCGCCTATCTCTCATAACGCCTATTGGAATTTATTAACCTCTTTGACGTTCTATGCCAATCTTGATTACAATTCGAGGGGCAGAATCCATCTAACAATCAGTTCGACGTCAGCCTCTCCTGAATGAAATTATTAACTTAAGAATGTATTGGATCAAGAGACGAAACATCAGGTGAAATCTAACTCAATAAGATTAGCAATTGACATCGGAACCACCGGCTCAGAACACGTCAACAGAACTTGCGGAGGTAGAGGTGTCCGGTACTTTGTTAATCGATCCTGTTACGGGCTCAATTTCAACGCGGAAAGGGAATCAACAAGAGACCTCCGGGATATGTTCAGTAAACGGTTCCATAGTTGGTTATTCGTAGTCGCTAGTTGTATTCTCCTTAAATGCTTGCTTAACCGGTAACAAGTTTGCAGAACTTCGTGCACTGATGGCGCTCTAACGCGTTGATATCATGAAAATCAAGTGGTCTTGGATCTCCTCTGACACAAGCGACATTGTGGGTAAGTGCCCTAATCCCAAATACGTCAAGTTCCACAAGTATCGAGTTACTCGTACCAACCCCGCAGTAGAGTGCTAGTTTACCTACAAGTAACAAGTAACAAGGAGTAACGGAGAAAGAAGGTACCCTAGAAGACCTTACGGTCCATTCAAGGGGGTACCTTTGGACTAGCAGTCGAGCGGGCACATCTCTTCTCAAATGCTTTACGTCCTTTCACCGCCATTTTTCAAGACCCTGTCTAGTCTTGACTTGAACTGGTCAACAGATTCACTGTTGACAACTTCAACTGGAAGAACGTTCCAACTACCGCAGATACTGTAAGTGAAAAATTTTCCACACAGATCGCGGTTGTAACGCTTCAGTTCAAGTTTAAAGCCGTGATTTCTTGTTCTGCTCTCAACAAGTGTGAAAATATCCCTGTAGTCAATATTGTCGAACCCTCGAAGTATTTTGAAAACTTCGATGAGCTGACCACGCAGTCTACGGGTTTCCAACGAGAAGAGATCTAATTCCCTTAATCTATCTTCATAACTTTTATGTCGGATAGAGGAAATCAGTTTGGTTGCCCTGGCTTGCACGCGTTCCAATCTCGCGATGTCCTTTCGAAATGAAGGACTCCAAAATTGTACGGCATATTCCAGGTGCGGTCGGACAAGTGAGTTGTACAAACACAGTACAATCTCCTTGTTCCGATATCCAAACTGGCGATTTATATATCCTAGCATCCTTTGGGCCTTTTTCTCCGCCTCAATGCACTGTTTCGAGAACTTGAGGTCACTAGTGATTGTTACACCCAAGTCCTTCTCAGTGTCGGTGGATTCAATAGCAGTGCCCTTAAGGATATACTGAGATTGGGGTTTCTGTGGCCGATATGCATCACTTTGCATTTGTTTACGTTAAAAGGCATTTGCCACGTATCCGACCACTCCCCAATCTTCCGAAGATCTTCCTGCAGGCGGGCAGTATTTCCCTCCCTTGCAACGTTCATACCAAGCTTGGTATCGTCGGCAAATTTGGAAATCTCGGCAACCATGTCACCGTCCATCTCGTTGACGTAGATGATGAATAGTAGTGGTCCCAGGACAGAAACTTGAGGCACCCCGCTAGTAACGGGCACCCACCTAGAAGCCTGTCCATTCACCACCACCCGTTGCCGTCTGCCACTTAGCCAGTTCTCGATCCAGACAGCTACTTTTCCGTCTATGCCCAGCGCTCGCACTTTCAGGAGAAGGCGGCGGTGTGGTACCTTATCAAAGGCTTTCTGAAAGTCTAAGTACACCACATCCACCGCCTTGTCCTGATCGTGCTGACTGAAGACGAAGTTGAAGAATTCCACAAAGTTCGTCAGGCATGACCGTTGCCTTAGGAAGCCGTGCTGGGAACTCTTCAGTAGCAGGTTTGACTCTAAATGCGACGTCATTTTGTCCACCATCATGCTTTCCATGAGTTTACCGACTATCGAAGTCAGACTGATAGGTCGGTAGTTTGACTGTTGGCTACGGTCTCCTTTCTTGAAGATAGGAGTCACCTCCGCTTCACGCCAGTCTCTAGGAACGCATTCGATCCGAATTGACATATTGAAGATTGCGCTTAGGTGTCGTGACACTTGATCGCGCACTACTTTCAACACTTTAGGTAGAAACCCATCTGGGCTAGGTGACTTATTCGTCATTAGGTCAGTGATCTTCTTTTTTATTTCCCCTTCGGTGAAGTCCATATCCTCCAGCTTTTTTCCCGAGTAGGAATCCATTGGCTGGGGGATGGGACCACACTCTTCAGTAAACACTAAAGAGAAGTAGTCGTTGAGGAGGTTAGCATTTTCTGCATCTAAGTGCTTTAATGCCCCCTCCTTATTTCTCAAAGGGCCAATCGTTCGACGGATTGGTTTACGGCTGTTCACATATCCAAAAAACTCCTTGGGATTCTCTTTATAGAGTCTCGCCTCTCGGAGTTCTTCAGACCGCTTAGCCGCCCTTATGCTGGACTTCACTCTCCTGGCTAGCCTCCGGTATTCGTCAAAGTCACCCGAGATCTTCGATTGCCGGTACACAGTTCTCTTCTCCCTAAGCAGTTGGCCGATTTCTCGATTAAACCACTTTGGTTGAACAGAAGACCGACGGGGACATTTCAGAGGGATGAAACGCGATTGAAGACTCATGAATGTGGTTTTGAAACTGTTCCACGAGTCTTCAACAGCATCCCACACTTCTAGCCTCGCGTCAGTCAGTCCAGCACGAAGACATGCAAAGTCTGCTTTTTTCAAATCGAGTTTCCTCGATTTACTAGTTGCAGGCCCTGCCTTCGGGACTTTGACTACAAATCTAATTAGTCGGTGGTCACTGCCACCGAGCTCTTCGCTAACAGAGAGGTCCTCAACGATTTCATCCTCAGAAGTGAAAACCAAGTCGAGGATATTTTCTCCTCTCGTTGGCTCTCTCACCCATTGAGTCAGGAACTCGTTTGCGAACTCCAGGAGTAGTGCGTTCTCGCCACAGGGTTCTCTGGTTTCCCAGTCAACTTGTGTGTTGAAATCCCCCATGACGATAAACACTCTGTCATCGACAAGTTCTCCTAGTAGCTGGTACAGATCTTTGTCCTTTTCAACGAGTTGGGCAGGAGGTCGATAAAGCACCAGGGTCCTGTATTTGGCAGGACCTATCTCTAGGTCAACACCTAGTAGTTCATTTTCGGATACGATGTTGCAATGCGTCGAGTTTAGAGTATCCTTGACATACAACATCACACCGAACACCCTCTCTGTCTGGCCTATCTTTCAGGAAGAGCTGGTAACCGGGAATCGTGAATTCACCTTCAAAATCTCGGCTTGAGATTTTTATCCACGACTCCGTTATGGCCACCATCTCAGGTTCTTCTGTTGCTACGAGGCCACGAAGTTCTAGAAACTTGTTTCTGAGTGACTTTGAGGGAGTCCCCGACTGTAGGACTCTCTACGCTCTTCCATTTCCCGCTTTCTTTCTCTGTGGCGTGGTCACTCCCCTCTTTGTGACTTCAGAAAAGGTCGTTCCTGGAGTAACACGGGTGTACTGGCGTACATCCTCCTTTACTCGGGGTCTGACACTTCTTTGGGTGGCGATGTATCCTGACTCCTGACATGCAAGGAGTAAACATTTAGGTCTGCATGGACACATAGTTGTTCACCGAATCCCACATTAGCAACAGAGTTGGATACGAACCTGTACAAACAACTATCCAAATCAATAAATCCTATGGATCGGAAGGCCAATACCGGCGATAGAGAAGAGGTACGGCTCGTGGACTTCGTCGATGATAACTACTTAACTCAGTGGATTCGTTAGCCATCGAAAGGGAACAACACCCTGGATTTAGTATTCATGACCGAGGATGACCTCGTATTCGATGTGATTGTGTGCGAATGTCTCGGAAGCAGGGACAAGGGGGCAGTTAGTTTCTCTTTTTAAAGTTTCCTCACTAAAACCGGTAGTTATTAGGATCAGGAAGTTAGACTCTAAGCTCACAGATTTTAGCAGACTTAGGTTTGCGCTATTGGAGTCTTTGCCACTCGACGAGAGAGGGTCGGCCAAACTCGTCTCGAGCAAGCCTGTTAAACCCGCCAAGTCCCAGCTGAAATGGAAAAATAGTGACATCTGAAAAGTAATCAGAGGTAGTAAAGTGGCGTATAGGAAGTGGAAGGCAACTCGGAGCTTCCACTACCTGGACGCCTACACTGTGCTGTGTCGTCGAGTGAAGGCGTTCCTCCGGAATGCAAAGCGTAACGAGTAAGTTTGTGTAGGGTCCCTTTGGAAAAAGAACCGAGTCTTCCACCTAATGAACAGCCGAAAGTTATTACGCCAATGCACAAGCCCACTGAATGAGCGCGATGTGGTTTGAGAGTTTCGAACTTTGAAATTGCCAATATCATTAATGATTACTTTTCATCAATATTCACAGAAGAGAAAGCTGACGAGGTCCCAGTACCCAACATGAACTCTGATTTTTTCAGACCGCATTTTTAATATGTGGTCCAATTCTGGCACCTCTTCAAAAAGACATTAATCGCTTGGAAGTGGTTGCATTCACGGGGCTACTAAACTGATCCTATCTATTATGAATAGGAACTTTAAGACGTCCCTACGAGAACTGGGTCTCTTCTCGCTACCGGAGACTGCGGTTAACTGATAAAGATGTTCATGATTCTTCGCGGTTTCAGGAATATTAAACACAGGAAAGTATTCGTCCTAAATCAGAATAGAAGTTGGATTTGGTGGAAGTTGGAGTTACCACGGTTTCGGACTAATCTGGTGGGGAATTTTTTCACCTAAAAAATTGTGAAATACTGGAACCGACTTCTCGATGAGTTAATAAACAGTGACACTATTGATGAAAAAAAACACCTTCTGTCAGGTCTTTTCCTAGTCGATAGATGGGCGCCCTGCGAAGGCTTCAAAGTCTTGAAGGGCGTCATATAAAACCTCTATTATTATTATGAGTCTAAAATCAACTGGATAAAGTATTACTAGGGGGCAAAATTTAGCGGGACCTAATTAATATTCAAATCTTCGCGCCAATTCTGCTTTCCAATATGGCGGGAAGAGCCTTCATCTTTATTATGATTTCCCTCATACCCATTAGTTAAGGAATTCCCGATACGCTACCTCCTCACTATGGTTCGATGGATCTTTTGATTTACTTTCTTTCCTTGTATCACACACACACACACACGAAACTACGTTATTCAACGTTTCTCGACGCTGTGTCTTGGTTTTTATATTAATGGGTCGGAGGCGAACTACAATCAAGGCATAACCTTAATTTAGAAGTAAAGGGAAAAACCGTTCAACCACAAGGTCATTTGTGGTGAGGAATTTTTTTTGGGGGGGAGGGAGGGCTGAACTTAAATCTCTGTAAACTAACGAGGGCAGCTCACTCAGCAGATGGGAAGAGACGATCAAAAAAATTATACTTCGCCAACTGGGAACGATCGGATTAAAGAAACTTTAAAAGTACCAGAAACTAGTTTGTAAATGAAGCACAGCTAACCACAAGTACCAGCGCACCCTCTCCAGGCACTTGTGGGGGATTTGACTTGAGGGGGAAGAAGGACCTCTTCGGTCAAAATTAACAAGGTTTGGCGCCATTGGACAGGAGCTATGCGAAAAACCCCAGGATAAACAAATTCGCCTTTTGAGGCACCGGACACAAATACTAACTTTACTCTTTTTTTCCCCTTTCATATTCTTCGCTTTTTTTTATTTTCTTTTTCTTTTATCTAATTATTTTCCTCTTCATTTTTCTATCTATTTTCCTCTTCTTTTTTTCAACTTTTGTTTTATTTTGTCTTATTTTCTCTTCTTATTCTTCCTTTCCTACATAGTTTTCATCTTTTATTCATCTGTTCCTTTTATTTTTATTTTTTTCATATATTTTCCTTTAACATTCGTCTTTTTCTTCAATTTCTTCTTATTTTTCATATTTTTAGTAATTTTTTTCCCTCTGCATATTCGATTTCTTCGTATTTTTAGTCGCGTGCGACTCTATATATGTCGGTCGGTCCCCGTTTTGCTTGTTTTATTAAGGGGGTAATAACATTGTAACTATTCGAGCGATTCTAACAAAATTGAAACCCTTATGTTGTTTTACATTCTCTTTCGAATGATATAATTGCCAAGGTCTTCCCAAGGTTAGTCCGGGAATTATTGAAAGTTTTGAAGTTCGTAACGTCATAAATCAGAATGAGTCAGAGCACGCGACTTTGGTCAGCAGACCTTGTTTATCTTTTTATTCATCTCTTTTCCTCTTTCTTTTCCTATTATTTTCATTTTCATTCATCTCTTTCCTAATATTTTTTTATTCTATTTCCTCTTATTTTTCATCTTTCTATTCATCCTTTACTTTAATTTTCTTTTTATTCTATTCCTTCTTGTTTTTCATCTTTTCCTCTTCTTTTCTATTTATTGTTCCTATTTTGCTCTTATTTTTACTTCTCTTATTCTTCCCTTTTTCCTTGGTTGACCTCCTCCCTCCTGTTTCTTCCTCGTCCCTCCCTCATTATGTGGTGCGTCCCATTTTCCCTTATTGTCTTTGTGCCGCGATCTTTATCTCGGTTTCCTTGTGTCAGTTTGCATTGTCATTCCTTGGGTTATTGTTGTCGTCTTTGTACTGCGGTGGGGGCGGGGGCGGCGACGGGGGATGGGGCGTTCTAGTTTAGTATTTCATTGGTAGAAAAACAACGACTTCAATTGATCTTTGTTTTTCTTGATATTTCTCGATATTTTGTGTATTTGTTATACATTTTTAAGTTTATGTGTTTCTGTTTGCTAAATGTTGGTCGTATTCATTCGATGTTGAAAGAAGTGGTCATTCACATCCTAAATAAGGGCTTATGGAAATGCGCGTGCGCAGGCGCAAGCCACACCCACACCTACGCACCCATCACATACGCACATAACCCCTAAATATGGGTTTGGGATGCATTTTTACGTATCTTTTTCTCTTCATTCTTATTTCATTGTATTCGTACGAACATCGCGTTCAGTGGACGTGACCTACTTACGAATAAGGACGCTTTGACTTTATTAGTAACGCTGATCTCCCCCATGTACGTAGGAGACAATACTAGGCAATTAGTAGTGTGGGGCCTCCCTCTCCAAAATTGCGAGACTTGTTTCTCACTTGGTATTATGAGGGAACCATTACATAAGGGGTACTCAAGGTCCGGGGTGCGGATACCCGACCAATCAAAATTCGCGATTATTTTAGGACTTATCATGTGATTATGTCATATGGATTCAATTATACAGTATTATGCTGTAAAATGTCATACCAGGGCCTGAAACATTATAAAGAAGACGGATCCTGGCCGATTGTTCCAAACGGTTATGGAATAAGTGCAATAATTGTTTATTGTGGCTAAAATTTGCATTGGATGGATCTGCAGATGCGGTCCATCGCTCATCTTCAGAAGTTAATCCTTTATTTAGGGGAGGAAATCATTGATTGTCTCCATCCTCATTCTTCAATGTGTCCATTTTTATTTTCTGTTTGTTCATATTCAATTCTAGTCGCTGCATGCGTCGTTCCCTCGTTTTATACCACATATTATCTGCATATATCCCCCATTTCGTTGGCGTCAGCTTTGGGTATATGGTTAGTAGAAGAATGAGTACCTACCTACCTTAACACTGCACCGGGCACACATTCGGACGCTCTTCATACATCTGGAACTGATCACCAGGTGTGGGTGGTATAAGGAGTGTCCCCAAACCACTTTGATTGTAGGTCGAACGAAAAGGACGGTTACAACCGGTTCTCGCGTTTAGAACCCCGGATACAGGCTGCCCGGTGCCGGCAGAGTGTATGTTGGTATTTGGCGACGACCATAGCATCTGGTGTCGAACAGGCGTTAAGTAATGACCACTTGCCCAAGAGAGCAGAGGCGTCGGGCGCAGACGAGCGCCAACCATCATGTCTCTCCTATTTCACAATGGGCCTCGCCGGTGTTACCGAAGTGGGGAAGGTTTAAAATTAGTTGGTACTCTACCTGTTCAATAGAATCCAAAGGACTCTTTATTAGGGAGGATGCGTGATTTGTACCCCACCACGACTTTTCCTGTCCCCTAACGTCACCAATTTTAAAACAATCTATCGCTAGGCAACTTCGTTTGAGTGACAGACTGGTCGTGTGGAAACTCTTCTCCACTCTGTGATGTTAACCTACACCGAGTGGGGGTAATCATCGGATGGGCTCCTGATTTTGCCATGCGTTGCAGTGAACGGTGGTTTGGATGTCATATTAAACTATAAATTCCCACCGAGTAAGACCCCAAAACAAGGCAAATCGGTTGAAAAATCCGTACAAAAAACTCCGTTGTTTTTGCCTGTTTTTTAATATACGAGTACTTCCTTTCTTAGATTCACTTGCTCACTTTTCTATGCAGCTCCTGTCCTTGCCTTTTTTTCATATGTACATCACATCGCTCTTATTTCTTCGTGCCATGCTCGCGGTGGTCGCTCCCTGCATTCTTGTTTACTTTGTGTCTGCAATAAATCTTGCCACGCCCCTTCTCCCTTTGAGGAATATACTTCCTTTAAAGAGGGAATTTTCGAATCGTAAACTAGGTTTGTTCATCAGCGAACAATTTCGGCACAACTAAAGGTGGTACATAACCTTTTGTTAAGAATCTAACCAAAGGTTAAAAATGAAAATATCAAAATATTTGCTAGAGGAATAAAAGATACCATATGCAGAAAAACATTCAGTGTACCGGAATGTGAGCCGCTTACAACGTCTGCAATCTTGAAGATATAATCTAAGAGAACCTTAGAGATCGGTATTAAATATAGACTTCAGCACATCTTACATATGTTTCATGTGTTTCTCCATTGAGCATCAATCAGGCGGATGTTCTTGCCTCATCAATTACCCTGATCTTTCATGTGTTTCTCTATTGAGCATAAATCAAGCGGATGTTCTTGCATCATCAATTACCCTGATCTTTCATGTGTTTCTCCATTGAGCATCAATCAGGCGGATGTTCTTGCCTCATCAATTACCCTGATCTTTCATGTGTTTCTCTATTGAGCATAAATCAAGCGGATGTTCTTGCATCATCAATTACCCTGATCTTTCATGTGTTTCTTTATTGAGCATCAATCAAGCGGATGTTCTTGCCTCATCAATTACCCTGATCTTTCATGTGTTTCTCTATTGAGCATCAATCAAGCGGATGTTCTTGCCTCGTCAATAACCCTGATCTTTCATGTGTTTCTCTATTGAGCATCAATCAAGCGGATGTTCTTGCCTCATCAATTACCCTGATCTTTCATGTGTTTCTCTATTGAGCATCAATCAAGCGGATGTTCTTGCCTCATCAATTACCCTAATGTTTCATGGGTTTCTCTATTGATATCAATCAGACGGTCGTTTTTCCTTGTCTTTTTCCTTGATGTTTCAAGTGTTTCTTTTTTGAATATCAATCAGGCGGATGTTCTTGCCTGGTCAATTACCCAAATGAAGGGTGATGAAAGCCTTCCACACCCATACATTTTCCCAAAGTGGTTGCATTTTTATTTTTATTTTGTTATTGGGAATTTGGAAAATATCCTATTGGATTTAGATTTAGTATTTAGCGTTATGCATAAACAATTTTTTTTAATTCATACTTGATTGTTTTCACTGTTTATGCTCTTTATTTTTTCTTTTCTGTCCAGTTTCTTATTCCTCCGGTCGAATGAGCATTCAATTGCACGGTGCACTTTTCTTTTCCACTTCACTGATTAACGAGAAATTCGAAGATTAGGAAACCTCTTTTGCTTTATACCTTATTGTCACAATGGTTGTTTTTTTTTGTGTTTAAACCCTCATCTTGTGACTGCCTACAGGAGCACAACTTTCCGTACCACAATGGGAAAGGAAGAGCTATTTCAGTTCTTTCCAATTCTTGGGTTTTTTTCTGGATAGGACGAAGAATAGACGCAGGATCTTCAGTGAGCGAGTGATAATAGTATCCCGTTTTTGATGGAGGCCCTGAAAATCTCGTCGTTCATATTGCGGTGTTTTTTCATGGCCATTGGCAATATTTTTTCGTTAAAAATCAGAATTTGATTCAAATACCGGGATTTATTTATATCCATAACATGGCTTTATCGTGTATGAAGTTATAGTCTCCGATTCCAAATGAACAGTCGATGTATTGTGTCTCCAATACCTACTGAACATCCGATTTATCAAGTGAAAATTCTCGTCTCCATTACCTACTGAACATTCGATTTATCGTGTGATAGGTTATCGTCTGTACTCCCAACTGAACCCTCGATTTATTGTGTGAGGAGTTCAATTCTCCAATCCTTACTGAACCCTCGATTTATTGTGTGAGGATTTCAATTCTCTAATCCTGACTGAACCCAAGATTTATTGTGTGAGGAGTTCAATTCTCCAATCCTGACTGAACCCAAGATTTATTGTGTGAGGAGTTCTAGTCTTTAATTCCTACGGAACACTTGATTCATCGTATGAGAAGTTCTCGTCTCTAAGCCCAACTGAGCCTTCGATTTATAGTGTAAGAATTTCAAGTCTCCAATCTTTACAGAACACTCGATTTATTGTGTGAAAATTTTTATTCCTTAATCCCTTCTGATCGCTCTATTGATCATGCGAGGAGTTCTAGTTTCTAATCCCTACTGAGTACTCGATTTATCGTATGAGAATTTATAGTCTTCGATCTTTTTTAAGTATTGGATTTATGAAAAGTTTTAGTCTCCTATCCCGTAGAGCACTCGATTTATCGTATAAGTTTTTCTAGTCTCGAATCCCTATTAAATACTAGATTTATCGTGTAAGAATTTTTAGTCTTCAATTCCTATTGGGCACTTGATTTATCCTTAGTTCTAGTCTCAAACCCCTACTGAGCATTCGATTAAGCATGTGAGGCCTTCTAGTTTCCATTCCCTACTGACCACTCAATCAATCATGTGAGTTCTTGCCTCCAATCTCTATTGAACAATCTATCTATCGTGTGAGTGCTTCTCTTCTAGTCTCTAATCCATACTGAACACTAGAGTTATTATGTGGGAATTTCTAGTCTGCATTCCCTACTGATCACTCAATTTACCGTTTGAGAGGTTCTAGTCTCCAATCAATACTAAACACTCGATTTCTCGCATGGGAATTTCTATTCTCCAATCCCTATTAAGCACTCGATTTATCATGTGAGAAGTTCTAGTGAAAATCCTTACTGAGTACTCGATTTATCGTGTAAGAAGTTTCTTCTCTTTAATCTTGACTTTTAAATCGATTTATCGTGTGTGTATTTCTAGTTTCCAATCACAACTAAACACTCGATTTATTGTGTCATAATTTCTAAGATATGAAGTATGAGAAGCTCTATTCTACAATCCCTACTGAACACTAGATTTAATATATGAAATGTTCTAGTTTTCAATCTTACTGAGCACTAGATCTGACATATGAGAAGTTCTAGTTTCCAATCCCTACTAAGCACTAGATCTGACATATGAGAAGTTCTAGTCTCCAATCCCTACTGAGCACTAGATCTGACATATTAGAAGTTCTAGTCTCCAATCTCTACTGAGCACTAGATCTGATATATGAGAAGTTCTAGTCTCCAATCCATACTGAGCACTAGATCTGATATAGTGAGAAGTTCTAGTCTCCAATCTCTACTAAGCACTCGAGTTCTTAACCGCGTGCTTCCGTGGCTTGAAGAATCGAGGTTTACTCACTAGAAGAATTCAGAGTTCCTCGATTGGGCCGCTCTTACATACCTAGTTCTAGAAAGAGGGGGATACCTAACCTAATGTATGGAAAAAAGAAAGAAAACTAGAACTAACAAAGGCATTACCATTCATTGGATCGAGAGATGAATGAAATTGAGATTTTTTTTCGAAAGAAGAGGAACAATTAAAATGGTAACGATAACAAGGACCCTTATACTGACCTGATTTAAGGATGAGTACTATAAATCTCCATAAAACAAACTTATAAAGATGAGCACAAGTACTCATAACGAGGAACTTGGACCACCTTGCCAATGATGAGGAGAACCAAATAGAGGAAGTGAGCTGAGATGAAATGCGGTGATGTGTCAAAGATACCGACCGTACAAAAAATACAAAACCTCATAAAGGGGGGGGGCACGGGTATATATATATATGCATAAAAGAGACATGACCCTGTGTGCGAATAAGGTGTTACATATGTGGATGTAATATGAACGGACATGTGTGCGTATTTCTAACATTACCATTTGACATGGACATGCAATAGCTGTACACAAGAAAACATAAGAAAAGAAGGAGACTGCAAAAGACCCTTCATGGCCTACACTTGGCAGTGCCTGTAGTAGAGTATGTACATACGTGTACGCGAAAGTGAAGTATATGCCTCGATGTAGGTAGTTGTAATCATCACGAGTACGAGTGCATGCATAAAAATGCTTGGGGCATATGCCCACCGGCTTGCTCGGAGCCCGGGGGTTTGGAGGAAGTGGGCATGGAAGGTCTATTCGAGGCAATGCAAGACGAAAGATGGCTGGAGGAAAGCCTCTGGTCTGAAGTGGGCCACTTGGTGGCATAATGGACTGAACAAGCCTGAGTTCTTTAACGGACAGACAGACAGACAGAGAGCGAAATCGATACAGACAGACAAACAGATTGGCTGATAGACACACAAATAAACAGACTGGCAAAGAAAACTCACTGAGAAGAGAGAGAGAGAGAGAGAAATCAATACAGACAGACAAACAGACTGGCTGATAGACACACAAATAAACAGACTGGCAAAGAAACCTCACTGAGAAGAGAGAGAGCAAAATCGGTACAGATATACATACAAACAAATAGATAATGAAACAGACAGAGAGGCAGATAGACAAGCAGACAAACAGACTGGCTGATAGACAAGCAAACAGACAGACTGCCAGAAAGACCTTACGTAAGAGAGAGAACGCAGCGAGAGAAAGTGATGGGAGAGTTAATTAAGCGAAGAACTTTAGACGCTACGCTGTCAAACAGATATATGTATGTGCACGCGTTAATGCGTGCACGCACATAAATAGAGAGCGTCCATGCTACGTGCAATCCCTCAGGGGCCCCACCAAGAAGGCTCCCAATCAGATTAAAGTATTGTTTTCGCAATTAGAAACGCTGGCCATTAGGTATGATGCGAAAGTTCTTCTTTATTATTCTCTAGTTTCTTCTAATGTTGTTATTCGCTGTTTCGCATCTTTAGTCGGTTGAGCAACCGTGAGCGGGGTCATTGGTCCTATCATCTAGATGACACAAGTTTCAGTCTTAGAGCGAGAGGCCCCTTAACTGTTTCTTTTAGCTCCATTCTCCCGAGAGAGATTCATACTATCTTCGTTCATTTTTCCTGGTTCTTTTTCACTCATTTCTTCCCATTTCTTTCCTTGATCTTATCGTACCACCTTTTTTTATTGTTGTATCCTTATATTATGCCTATCGTTTTCGCCCATGCTCAGATATCCTTTATCGAATCCCCCTTCTACTTCTATTTAGCAATCTTAATGTATAAATTAATCTTGAAATTCCCTTCCATTTCCCCGTGATCAACGTAACGATTTCGTCCTCTCGCCTTGGCCGTTGCGAGATCTCTCCCCTAAGGCCTCTGGGAGGTAACGTATCTGTTAAGCTAATGGCATTGCTGCAATTTGCCTAATTGGCCCTTAATCAGATGGGAGGAAGTCATTTGTAATTTCACCTCCAAGACGAGCGGATCATGGCAATCGGACGTGCCCGCAGTGCTCCCACCCTTTCACTCGTGTGCCCCCGTCAGCGGGACTGTAATGGAGAAGGGGTCACTATTAAGGAAGACATGAGGGTTTAGGGGTAAGAGTTAAAACAGGTATTTTTAGGGTTGTTGAAGTCGATTTGTTCCGAGTGTCACTTTGGTGTATTTGGTGCTGGCACCTTTGTTCTCTTGCTTGGGAGAGGGTGGGGGGTACCTTGGTTGGGAAAGGGGAGGTCCTTTTTTGTGTATTTTTGAAAGTCGGTTTGAATAATTTGGGGGAAACTTGGGATCAATTTTCAGAAGGATTTATTTTAATTGGTGGCCTATTTTTAAAAGAACTGGGGCGTTTTCGGGAGGGATAGGGTTATTTTTAGACTAATTATGTTATCTTTGTTAATAGCAATTTTACCCTATTTTTTACGAAGGTTCTTTTGTTTTTCAGATCGGGACGTGCGTCTGGGTCATCGATCGAGTACAAGGGTTCGCAACTCACGCGTGCAATTAGCCACCTGGGAGCCCTTATTCTGCGTCCTCCTCCAGGATGAGTCCACCTTCACCTCGTACCGCTCCGAAGACATGGCGGTACGTACTTGAAACGTCTTCCCCTTGGGGACTTCCTTATTACCTTTGCACATCTTAAACTAACGACCAGGCGCCACGGAATAAGTACCGCACAAGCGCACCCTCTGCATTTTCCTCACACACTCTCTCCCTCCCCCATATACATTTTAAATTCTCCCTCCGCCCCCCCCACACACCCTCCTTTTGAGCAAAGAGTACCCCTTCAACTTTTAAATCACCGTCAAGTCCCTCTTCAGTGTTACATACGGGATAATCCTTGGCCACTCCCCGTGAGTTGCGCGGAGCCTCAAGAGCCGCAGAGGGTAGCGATCCGGTCCTGGATCAAAGCCTGCACTTCTCCAACTCTAGCAAACCGATTTTCCTGGTCTGGATTTCTAATATTTGACTAGTTCCACTTCAGAAGGACTCGGTACGGACTAATCGCTTCCTGGGCCCCCTTTCATTTGGGTTGTGGTGCCATATGGTACAGATGGTAATGGTCTAGCGTAGTGATTTGGGGGCTTTTCATTAGTCCCACCTTCATATCTTCTCTGCATGTTATTCGTTGGTCCCCGGTTCAAATTATATGTAGAATTCAGTTCCCAAAGTAGTGACTTTGAGAATAATAAATTACATTTTTACAATATGACTCGGCTACAAATTAATTAAAAGAAAATTTGGGAAGGGGGGAGGTTGAAGATCTTGTGATCCCCTTAATTGCCACTTCGGAGACTGCCGGTTTCTGAGGTATTTAGGTGACCAACAAAGCTTGAAATGTTTTGCTGTTCTTGTTGGAAGCGAATGTGATGGTTGAGAGTTTCAATTGGATTTAGAGCTGTTTGAGTGCAATCTATGTTCGAACCATGGTGTTTTGATGAAGTTTTGGTGGAAGCGATAGTGTATCATCTTAACATTATTTACATGACTTAACTAATCTTACATGTGTATAAGAAAGGGGAAGAAAAGAAGGAGAACTTGTTTTTTGATACAGGAAGAACTGGGTTAAGGGAAGATGGTTGTTGACACATTTGTAAACAGTGCTGTACTATTTTAGTTGCCAGTTTAATACATTGGAGTCGCTGTGGTCGCTGGATCAGACTAGGAAGATTCATGTCTTTCTTGAGAGAAGCAAAGGTCGACTAATACCAAGTTTTGATTCTTCTGAGAAATTTTTCAGTTTATGCCCTACACTCGTTTGTACATGAGTGGCCACATGAAGGTCCGGCAATAAGACCCCGGAAATGCATCCAGAGAGCGATGGAGGTAGGATTACAAAGGGAGTTTAAAATGGCCACGCCCGGTACGTGATGCCTACATTGGGACTGAAACCAGAGTCACTTTGTGTCAAATCACGTCTGTTCGCGTATTTACGAGGTGTTATATTGCACCCTCGTGCCACTCAAACTAGTAGTAGAGTGCTCTCAACTACGAACATATTCGCCCTAAGAGAGGGTTCTTAAAATCTTCTTTCTCTCCCAGCCGCAAGTTTTCAAGGTTGTAGGGTGGTTTGATGTAAATGTGAGGGCAGTGGAGAAGTGCATTCCAAATATCAAGCTGTCAAGGTTGTAGTGAAGGATATATGGACATATGAACTATGCACGATGCATTTAGAGGCTTTTTCTTGCCCTGTGGTGACCCTTTACCAGCTCTTCGGCCCATAACCTTTTCCTAGGAACTGTGTCACATCTCATTTTCTACCATTACTTTTTAAGTGTTATTTATGTCAATATCAAAATTGCTATCAAACAACCTTCAGCGATGACTCTTTATTTAGTAAACTTTCTCTTTCATATTCTCTCCCTCACAAGCTGCAACAGAAAACAAATTGCCTTTTCTCTTGTCTCTCACACACAAACTGTTTTTCCTCTTTTTCTGACGAGTCTTTCATTAAGTTTGGTGCCCCTCTTCCTACCCCCAATCCATCGCTTTTCTCAAATCAGACTCGGAGTAATTCAACTATTTCTAGATTTATATACTCCTTGCTGTTTGGTGAGCCTCAATTAAAAGAATAAGATCTTGATCTTACACAATACTATATAACTGAACCTCTATTTCATTACACTAGTTGCCCTAAAACTAATCGCTCTGACCTTCACCTTGCTTCACCTTTGAATAGGGGCTTTCACAAGCTGCTTGACTCATTTGAAGACCGTGTGCAGATGAATCGTCCTAGTGATACCCTTGATGTCACTGTTGTTGTTGTTCTACTTGTTTATAGTTCCTCAGGAGCAGATGACATCTCTGCTCCCTCCGAACGCTTGGGAGAATAAGGGAGGATGCCTTTGATCCTACAGGCTGTGCTGTAGGCCCCGTCAACGTTACCACAACTAAGCGGGGCCGAGCTTTCTCTGGGGCTGTCCTGCAGACTAAGTTAGTATGGAACAGGTAGGAAGTGGAAGTTCAATTGCAACTTAACTTCACGCGGAATATATCCAAATGGGGTGGTGGTCTCACTACAGAATTGCATTCAGGTAGGGTAGTCATGTCATATGCAGTGGAAAATGAGGTGGCCATTCTAAAGCTCCTTTTCTCTTGCCCTACCAGGTTGCGAGAGTTTCAAGAGCACAGCCTTGCCTGGTGGCCATTCGATGGTATTGATCTCTCCTCCTCCTTTGGGGTACTTGTGAAAAGAGTTGAGAATACAAAACGCAACTATGTTTACCTGTTTTATTCACGATCTGATAACACGGAAAATAGAACAAATCGCGAATATGTTGATTTTCGTTCACGATTTGTGTGTTCCACTTCTTCTCCTTGCCTCTTCCAGTCACTGAAAAATTGTTTAGTTAGGAAGGAGATGATCCGCCTCTCCACTTAGATGACAAAGTTCTAATATTCCGCTTCGCACCTCTCAAGTCTAGATTGTGCCGTTGACAACAAATCTTCAGATCTCTCTCATGCTGAATAGAATAAACTGCTTTCATGCTAAACTCTTGTCGCCCTGTTCCCTCTTTGCTTGTTTCACTCTTTACAAATCATTTATTTTTTAAGAGTCGGCTCAGACTTCTTTCATATACGCAGATGTAGTACAGTCTTCTAAAGTTTTACGATGATCATCTGCTAGACTTGCCAATTATTACTCTAAATCTCAACTGTCAAAAGTACTCGAACAGGCTACTGCTGCTCAGTATGAGAACCATTGATTCCTATAACTTGGACTAATCCCTTCATTTGGTTTTTCATATCAGGATAGTACAAAATCTCTTCTCGGTGGCAAGTAAATTAAAAGCTTCTCCGTTTGATACTCTAATTGGGCTGATCTTGCGGAAATTGGTTCTTTAACTGAGTCTTGCAATCGATCTACCTTTGTGACAAACCAAGATTCTTCCCCGACTTCCCAAAAAGTTGGTCTTACCTCAAGGCTCATGCGATGTCCTCTGGAACTCTTCCGTTATCTTGGTCTCTCTTTCCATAGTTATACGGAGGATACGAAGCACCTCTCATTGAGTACCTTCTTCATTACTAAGCGCAGTAGAATAATTTTCGTTGCTAAAATCACGAAAGTCAGAAGCCTATAAAAGGTCGAAATCGCGAAACGCGGGACTTATTAAACTTTATTTATAGAAATGCAATGGTCTGCCGTACCTCCATTTTTTAAGCTACGTGGCTTATTATAGCTTAGTTTAAATTACGCTATATTTTTATTGTATTTCCAACATTTTGCCAGATGATTTGTTTGATAAGAAATAATACGTTACTTTTTTTCAAAATTATTGAAAAAATTAAGAGTACCTGAGTTAGATCTGTTGACCTAGTTTAGGGCGAAAAAAGACCCAAGACATAAACTTGGTGCAACAAATATTTGAGTGATTCATAACTTTCATTATCTCACTCAATTTGGAATCATAGTTTTTTTATTGTGTTTTATAAAACAAAAATTAAGTGTTTTCCTGAATAAAAAACACATTTTAAGGTTTTCAAAGGCGTCACGACAACGCACTGGGAGATGATATTTCCCGAGGCCTCGAAGGACGCCGGCCATGGCCTAGGAGGCATCTTCCCATTATACTCAGCTGAAAGAAAATGGGCTTCTAAAACGAAGAATTCCCCGCCGCCCTTTTTGAAAAATTAGAATTTCACACATTCCCTCCATATTCTTAAAGGGTGTAAGCACAGAATGTAATTTTAAAGCAAAGGTGAAGACAATCGCTACTTGTTTGAGGTTTAATACTGGGTTAGTTGGTTGTTTGGCGGGTGGAATTATGTCTTTTAGAATTTCAGTCTCTCGTGATGATGTCTCAGATCCCCATCGGACTTCCTCCAGCTACTCAAAAAAAACAGAAACCCTTTATTTTGAAACTCCTGAAATTGTAGTTCCTTATGTAAAAATATTTTCTCTCGCAAACCTTCGAGGTGTCACAGTTACCGTTTCATCCTTTTTTCAAAAAACATGATCTTGCCTTTGATCCGCTCCTCCCTTTTCGAGACCATGTGTTTGGAAGACGGATAAAACACGTTCTGCTGCCCTTCCTATCCGTGGATCCATCCTTCCTTATCCACCTTCAGCTTGATCAAAATTCTTCCACTCCTCTGTACAAACACAGGGTTTCATGCCAAATCCCTTATCGCATGATCTCTCTTCGATTTTTTCCTCGCTACACATAATCTTATATCCGAAATTGCGTTCATCCCACAAACCGTGGAGGAGACCAGGCATAAATGAGACACTTGAAGAAGCGCCTTCCATTGCAGCTCATTATAAATTAATTGAAATGGATCATCAAAGGCGCAAGGACGAACCACGCATAGACAAAAGGGTACACACAGAAGAAGTGACAGGAGTCATGGTCGTGGAGGTGCTTGTTCATCAAAAGTTAAATTGAAAAGGAGTCTCGTGGCCAGAGGCGCCCCGAGGGGATGGACGTTACTTGTAGCCCCGTCACACGACGTTACCAGCATGGAAAAACGACAAAGACAGGGAGACAGGACAAAGTGGGATAAAAGGTCCCAACCTCTTAGAAGAAAAAGATTTCCGTATGAGAGAATTGACCTTTGATTTTAACTATCGGGGAGGGATAAGCCACTGGTCGCATTGAAGGCTATATACATAAACCCCCTACCGTTGATCACAGTGTTGGGAACTTAGGTTTATTGATAGTGCCAGCAAAGGGGCCAATATACCAAATTGTAATCATTGAGGAGATGGGGGATGATCTAAATATGACGACAGAATTAAGGGATGGAAAGGAGACAAGAGAAAAGAAATTGAAAGAAAAAGAGGAGGAATTGTAAAAAAAAATTAAACGTTTACCATAGCAAAATCTTACGGCCCCCATAAATTCTTGAGTTAAAGGGGCTATGGAATGATAAAACCTTCACTCCCCCCCAAGATAGAAAAAAAGGAGACAAACGTCCAATTTGAAACTGGTTGGGGAAAATGGATAAACGCAGAGGTTAAATTGTTCAGACTTTTCTTACTTTCGTATAAATATTAATGGGAATAAGGACGGTAATTAATAGGAAGTATGAGTTTTTGTGGTTGTTTTTGTAGACACTCACACTAAGTTAAAAGTCGAGTCGATACCCGTGGGAATACGGCCAGGAAGCCACTATGCAAATGGCAACGGGCCACAGCTTGCTTATTTGCGTTTTTGTGGTAATCCGAATAAGAAGGAGCGATGATTTTTGGCCTATTTTTCGAGCCTATGAATGGAAAATTACAACGCAGCGCACCACACAATGGCCCTATAAGGGGATGATGTATATTTATGTGTCTCTATATCTAGATTGTTTTATATATCCTTGTATATTTTAATTTTATGATTTTTATTTTTGTTTACTTTATTTAAATATCTTATCCCTTTCACGCTTCGTTTTTGTGCTTTCCTCACGAACTTTCTGATTTTCTATTGTCTGCATCACGTAGCCTCTTTTCTTTAACACGGGCGCATTTTCTCTTTACTAAAAGATATTTATGACTTCGTTGGTGGTCTCAAGACTGGGACAAATTTGGGCCTGAAGCGTTTTTCTCTGTGTGTATCACTTTTGATATGGTTTTGCAAGATCTTTCCAAGCACCTCTTTTCTTTGCAACTACTGATGACTCTCTTTCTTTTCGAGGCCAACTTTCTCCACCCACTTACCCCCGGCAATCAGCCCATTCATATTCGCAAGGTCTTCACTTGGTTCCCTCGGGTGACACCAGATGATTGGCGCGAGTCGTTATGTGGTGCGAGGAGGATAAGAATATTAAAAAGGGCGGCCATGGGTGAGTACATTAGTACTCGCCTTACAAGATAACTATTGATTTTGATAGCATTTTTTTTAAATGTGGTCTTAGTTGTACTCATGTACTTTGCCACACCCGTTGAACACGAACGGGAGATGTATGTCATAACTGACCATACTCACAGCAGACACATATATTTGTGCGAGACGTCCAATTCTCCCTTCTTTGCTACCCAATGTAAGGGATCACTGCAGAGTACAAAGTCTTCCCCCCATTTATTGGCCACCTTGTAATTTTATTAAAAATATGAGTCGAGAACCAACGATTGCATCATCAGTAAGTTTCTAAATAGATACATAATCTTAAGGTACACAATCTTAAGTGCTAGGAACCAGGGAAGCGCAACTCTCCTAGCCTTAAAAAGAAGGCATGTTCCCTCGCAGGGGGCTAGAGTTTATGAACCGTTTATGAACCGAGTGTATTAATAAACACACCGACAAAATTCAAACAAGTTAAATAAAATAATAATAAAACTTTTAACGACAATTTGCAATCAAAACTTATTCATACCCCATACAATTTGATAACTAATAGTCAATAGTTCAGCAATTTACTTAATGACACTCGTCAAACAGGTTTTATTGTTTTTGACCAGGTACAAACAAACTTCTGATGAAATTTGGTCCCATTCGTCTTTGAAAAACTTCTCCAATTCAGAAGGGTTTTTTTTTTGGGGGGGGGGTCGGGGAGGTCTTGCATGGACGCGGACCTTCAGGTTTTGTCCTAAATTTTCTATCGGTTTGAGGTCTGGCGACTATAATGGCCATTCCCAAACGCATATTTTAGCTTTCTTTAACCGGGAAGAAACCAATCTTGGTGTGTATGTGGGATCGTTGTGTTGAATGAACTCTCTTCTTCCTTGGCCAAGCTTGGGAGCATCACTATTGAGGTATTCTTCAATACTCTTTCTGTAATATTTTTTATTCAGATTTATGTTGATTCGATGAGATGTACTAACGTTTATTGTACAGAAACTAACCCATTACATAATAGCATTTCCCCTGAGAAGTGTCATTTTGGAAGACCAGCCTTACCACTTTTAAGCCACACATAGTTTATGTCATTTGCGTCGAACAACTCAAGCTTAATTTCATATGACCATATATCACTTTGGTTCAAAATTTGTAATCTTTCTCCAAATGATCGTTGGTGTATCTCAGACGGGCTTTCAAATGAACGTTATTTTCAATAAAGGTGTCTTCCTTGGACGACGTCCTTTGATTTCAGCTTTATGCAACATATTGGACTCAATTCAAACTAACATCGACGCCTTACTCTCCTAACTGATCGTTCATCTCTCTTCTAGTCATTCCTGGGTTATCTTTAGCAGATCTAATGATCTTCCAAGCCGTGGGTAGTATAACATTTTGAGGATGACCCGAACGAATCAGATTTGCAGTTCTCCCCAATTCATAACTTATGACTGCACTGTAAAATCAGGTACATTTAGTTCTTCAGAAACCTTTTGTAGCTCATCTTAGATTTGAAATTTTTAATTATTCTCGATTTGATGTCTGAAGAGAGCTCTCGCTAAGATGGTTGCTGAAGAAAGGGGTTATGTATACGTTCTAGACCATGAGTAGGTAACCTGGATCCTTCAGCCTGCATGTGGCCATCTAGGCCATTAACTGCAGCCTTCGGAATGAGTTCAAATTGCTAATCAAATCATTTTGTTGCTTTCCTAAAATAAGTACACGCAACAAAGTCATTAAAATGTTACTTAACTTTAAATTGATCATTTTTTTATGTCATTCTTAAGCTGATAAATAATCATAATAATCAGTTATATAAAAAATAAGTAGTTAGTATATCTAATTAACATTTTATGAATGCGCTCTTCAGCTGACTTAATATGGCTTTCAAAGCAGGAAAAGTTATCTTTTTCTAGACTATTCATGACTAGTCCAAATTAAAAATAGGTCACAGAAACTATTTATGTGACTTCGAAACTGTGTCTTAATTTAAACCACATTAGGTTAACATATGAATGTTGATATATTATCGTATAAATTTACTTTGGTTGTGAATTTTAATAAAAGTTATTATTACTCAATTAATTGTCTATCAAACTTGTTGCAATTTTGTGGGTAACTATTAAAACAGTTATCTTAAAGCCAGCAATAAACGGCTCATGCACTATAGCAAAATATTTTGGTAATGTGTAGGGGTATGAATGCTTTATGGAACCGGTGTAGATATGCGAATAGACAGACAGAAATGAGCGGATTCATTAATCAAATTTGGCTCCTTGGACTTCATAGTCCAAATTCTCTCTTTCTCGGATTCTGTTCATGTACGATTAAAGTGGGCATGGGTTTGTAGGTGAGAGGAGGGCATGTGTTCGTACGAGAGCGGAGGGCCTGTGTTTGTACTAGTGAGGATAATGTAGTCATACGAGTGAGATGCCTTGCGTTCGTACGAGTGATGAGTCCCTGTGTTCGTACGAGAGAAAATATCCTGTGTTTGTATTAATGAGGATAACCTGTATTCGTAAGAGTAAGGAGACCATATGTTCGTACGAGTGAGGAGAGACTGTGTTCGTATTAATAAGGACAACCTGTGTTTTTATAAGTCAGGACGCCATGTATTCGTACCAGTGAGGAGACCCTGTGTTCGTAGGAGTGAGTAAGACCTGTGTTCCTATGATTGAAGAAGGAATGTGCTCGTACGAGCGAGAAGGCCCTCTGTTTTTTCGTGCGAACTCTCATCGAGATCGGCTTGGAGCCGCCTCCACACCTCTCCTTTAGTAAGCCGGGGCGAAGGTGTGGCTGATCCGGTGGTTGTTTCACTCCGTCGTCATTCTCATCCTTTACTATCTTCGATTTTCCCATCAATGTTTCATCTCTATTTCTTCCTCATTCATTCTTTCTCCATTGGACACCATGATCAACTGATATAAAGCTTCCCTCCAAGTTAAGCTACATTTGGCTAGTTAGTTTTCGGAGTGGTGCCCAACTTTGGTTGTTTTTTACGGCTCTTATGTAGTGATGAGGCCTTTATTATTTCCAAAAAAAGGATAACTACTGAATTTTAGTGAGGAAACCCCAAATAAAAAACATGTGTTTATTTTAAAATAATAATAAAAAGTTCTAACCTAACCAACCACTTCCATAACATAACATAATTTCACGGATGACAAAAGCCACAAGGGCCTATCCAAGGTCACCGGAATCCGTCAAAGCCCTCCCACAAACTGCATCCATAGGATTGTGTCAGACCATGCATCTACCAACCTGACCTTGAAGTAAGAAATGGTAATGAAATTACTTCTGTAGACCTCAAAATACCTGATTAGTTTTTTATCTTCAAAGTTAGATTCAGTTTCATGAAATTCACGGAACCTGAAATCTCTGCGTTGTTGCAGATAGTTAAGAGGAGAAAGGGGGGGGGGGCGCTTTCACGTGTCCTGTGTTGTACCCGTCCTAAAGTATCCGGACACCCTCCATGTCTGGGGCTATCTTTCATCTAAAGGAACTGGAACACTAATATTTTGGCCCAAGAAAACTGCCATGAACTCAAAATAGTACTAAAACGTGCTTCAGAGTTGTAATTACTTTAAACATACAATATATATATATATATATATATATATATATATATATATATATATATATATATATATATATATATAAAACACTTTTGTAGAGAAGTACAAGAGGAATCACTTTAGTAGAATCGCGTCAGTAGATTACACACTTAAGTGGCACTGATAGGTTTGTGTCACAGTTAACGGGTGCCGTTTTTTTTCAGTTTGCGCCGTTTCGGTGGGGGGGCTTTGGTAGGTGAGTACTCTCAGGTTCTCCTGGGAGATACGCGCCCCCATAATTAAATAAGCAGCCCGCCCGAAGGGTTTCTGCTCCACTTCTCTGTTCGGGCGCATCACTTGTCACTAGGGAGCGCTAGGATAATATTGGCACCGCCCATTTAAGCGTTACTTTCAGATCTTCATCACCCTGTTGCAGAACGGGGTCACCCTACTTGGTGTCCTCGGGTTATCTTCCGCACGTCTTTAGCTCCATAGCAGCACTGCTTTAATGAAGAGGCTCCTTTCAAAAATATTTCTGCTTCAAAATCGCCCGTTACCTTTCGTGATTTTCAATAATAATAATAATATAATACTCGTTTTTGCAGGGCTTCTTAAATTAAAATTCTGTGACGATGTCATAAGTATATGACGAAAGCTTAGATTGAACATAAGGCACAAAATTAAAGCCTTCATTTTCTTTTAAACTAATAATGAGGCTAATAATATTAACTAATAATATTAAGATAATACTAATACTAATATAAATAATAATAATAATAATACAAGAGGAGCAGCTTGCGCTTCGCAGGCATAACTTCAATTTGTGGCCTATCCGGCTTTGGCAACGGCCTTTTGGTCTAAGTTTTTTTAAAGCTTCCCGTACATATCTCCTAATAATTTAGTCTTGATCTTTTTTTTACATCTATGTTTGTTTTCTATGCCTAAGGGAGAGAAAATATCTTTATCCGAATTCTTTTTCAATGAGGAAAAGACAATCCTCACGATTCTTTTTTGTTTTACTCGTTTTTAGGGCCATTAGCTATTTTCTCTTAATAAAGATTAAAATTAAAAATCTATTTTAGAAATAACTTTTAGGAAACTTTCGAATATAAGAAAAAATAAAACAAAAAACAGCAATACCTAAATTTTAATAAAGTTTCTGAACTTCCCAATTTGTAATTCTTTTTGTTTTAAAAAATTCCCAAACCTTCGATTATAATATTATTTTTTTAGGAACTTCGCCATTTTGTTTTTTCAAACTCTAAAGCAAGCCTTAGAAATAACCTTGATAGAAACCTTAAATATACCTGTCATAACCAAACAAAGATAGAAAACCCTATTATTATTAAAAACCTTAAAAAATCCCCTGCTTAAAATATATTCGTAGTATGGAAGAATTCTTGTTTCGTGATGATCTATGTAGAGTTATGATTCCAGTGGGGGTCAAATCTGGGCATCTTGGGGTCTCGATTCGCATATCGTAAAATAGGCTCACCATTGTGCTTGAATGGGGGTGGGCACGGATGACGTCACAATGACGGCACTGGGTCATTAAGAACACTAATAACTACTTAGTAGTAGTATGGAATAGCGGCACGCCGTCCCGGTCTCACTTCCCACGGCTGTCCCAAACTAGATTGAGCTTACCTGGGTTTAAGTAATCTAGATATTTGCACTTTGCTCTTTTATTCGCCACTTTATTTAAAGATTCTCGAATAAATTCATGGCCCGCGGCTAGTGGCCAACCGGCTTTCGTCCACTCATCCCTGGTCAGCACCAGTGACGGAGGGGTACTGGTTCACCCCCCCCCCCCCTCCTTTCGTCTGTGGTTGTTTTGGTGATTTTTAACATAGCAACATCCCCACATTTCTTTTTCTATTCCCCCATCTTTCTTTATCCTTTTATGCACCATAAACAGGATGTTCGGTAACATCTTAAGTGTGCCCTACTGGCCTCAACAACTCAGTACGCCTTTTCCGGCCCCCATGCCTGTTGGATGGATCTGCTGCTATATATAATATCTCCGTAGAAACTTTGTAGTAGATGCCCTCCTTAGTATTGCGGTTAAAATTCATGGAAACAGTTAGTAGGCTTCTGTGTCTTCCGAGAGAATTTATCCACTACCCCGACACGACAGGGACCAAGTGTCCACCCTCTCAAATTCCTGCAGAACAATCGCAGAACAATGGTTTTCGCTCTAGTTTGCTTCTAACCTGCCCTTGTTTCGGTGTTCAAAAATGAATAGTACCCCAAGATACCCTCTAAAGGCCTTCTTTAGTTCCATGTTGACACAATGGCAGTCGGTGTTCTGAAAGGAGCAGAGTACATCTTTATGCCATTCTTTAGATCCCTTTGACACAATGGCAGCCGGTGATCAGAAAGGGAAATTACCCCAGGATACCCCATTTATGCCAGTATTTAAGTCTCTGTTGACACAATGGCAGCCGGTGTTCCGAAAGAGGCAGTATCCCATGATACCCCTTTATGCCATTCTTTTAATTCCTGTTGACGCAATGGCACTCAGTGTTACGAAAGAGTTAATTACCCGGAAGACCCCTTTTGTCACTCTATAAGTCCCTGTTGCCAAATTGCAGCCGGTTTTCCGAAAAGGCAATAATACCCCGCTATACCCGCTTTTAGCCATTCTTTAGGTTCATTTTGATACAATAGAAGCCCATGTTCCGAAGGGGGTAGTACCCCAGTATACTTCTTTATGCCATTTTAGGTCTAGGTTGACACAATGGCAGCCGGGGTTCCGAAAGGGGCAGTACCCTCGGATCTATGCCATTCTTTAGTTCTCTGTAGACAAAATGGCAGCCGGTTTTCATAGTCTTGTTCCCGCAATGTATTTCAAGGATCGGTATTTAAGTATGCCTCAATTCGTACATGAGATATTCCTGTGTATGGAAATGACCCATTCATCTGTGTATGTATTCGCGTGTCTGCGTCAAAACGAAACAGAATTGCTTTGGGTGAGTTGTTATGGTTAAACCGTGTGTAAAATTATCGCTTATAGACTGTATCTATTAATAGACTGTATCTCTTAAATATATAAACGGATTATTTTTTTTAATAGCGTTGTTTGTGCATGTGTGAGCAAAGCGAAAGGATCCTCGGCTGTTTCTCTTGGGCGTGTGTATGTGTGTCTGTTTTGGGAGATGATGTGAGATGAAGTATCTGTGTAAGTCGGTGTTTGCAATTTCCAGGTCTATTTCCTCGGAGGAACTCCTTCGTCGCTCGATTAGGTCGTGGCGTCCATTCATCACAGCGCCATTGGTAACAGAGCGTGGCTGTTTACCGTGTCGTCGCTACAGATGTTATCGTGGAGTATGAGTGTGGACGGACGCGTACGTACGTATTGAGGAAAGAGCCATACGTTCATGAGTGGAAAGATGGAAGAAAAAGAGAGTGAAGATAGTAAAGAAGAAAAAATCAATAACGATCAAGGTTTTCTGTGCCTATTTCTACCACAATGGCATCCGGTGTTCCGAAAGGGGCAGTACCCCAGTATACTTCTTTATGCCATTATTTGTGCTCTTTGTTGACACAATGGCAGACGTGATTCAGAAATGGGCAGTACTCGAAAATATCCTGTTATGCCATTCCTTAGGTCCCTGTTGACACAAAACTCAAGGGAGACACCAAGATATTACCTTTGTGCAAACTAAATCAAATATGGCCTTTTTAGTACCATAATTTCCTTATTTTAGTACATATATGGATAATGGGGTAAGAATTTTTTTTCGTGTACTGCTCCTTTGTGATTATGGTAGAAATGCAGAGACTACAATAACCCCGGGACAACATCCACGACCCCTCTAATGGAGAGTCATTATTCCTATTAATGTAAGTTGCCAGGCAACCTAATTGACCTATAGGTTCGTAACTTCTACAATTTTGGTAAGTGATGTTTAGATGAACAGATCGAAGTTAGTTCATAACTGGGAGAATTTGGGTAATTTCTCATTCGTCAACATGGGATTGAACTATCGCCTTAATTTAGAGGGCCAATAATGACCAAGTTGGCGCTGTTTTGCTTCATTTAAGATTCGAAATGAGACCTCCTCCCCCTCCCCTCTCTCTGTATATATCTCCTCCTCTGTCTCTTTCTCACTTTCTTCATATACATTATGGGACCACAATTTAGATTTTAATATCTCTTCCAAAAATTTAAATATTTTGAAACTGCTTATTTTATTTAATAGAGAAAAGCAATTCATGTTTACCTTTAAATTTAATCTTGTTTAAACCTTTTAGTTTTTGGAGCTTTCTGCTTTTAACTGAAAGGTACCAAAAATGGTTTGTACGGAATAGTCTTTTCTCCCGGGTCAGCTACGGTTCCATGTTGTTATAAGAATTGTGCTACCTTTTAACTCCGACTTCATAAATATATTTTTTAATACGACGGTTTGGTATTTATGATACGAGCCATACACACAAATGACGTATCTCAGAATCTAAATGACTAAATTTATAATTTCATTGAAACCCTCATGAGGCAGTTAATAGAACAGTGAGTTTTCATAGTCACAGCTTGAAAACTAAAAATTTAAAACAATTTCAGAGTAGCTTCGAACGGCCATTTCTTGATAGAGCTTCTCCAACTAAATGTATAATTTTGAAGATTATTTGGAAGTACAATGAAGCAGTAACGGTTCTCACTCTGAACCAAGGGCGTCCAGGCCATGCGAGAACAGGAAGGACAGAATAGAACATTCAGCATGTGCGACATTTATTGGTGGAACATCCCAAAGTGTCCGCCATGCGAAATGATAGAGAACTCTCATGAATGTCATTTCATCGAATAGTTCATAAAGATTTGAAATTGTACTCAAACCGAAGGCAAATTTGGCATCAACTTAGTGAAGGAGATCAACCTCGCTGTATAAGATTTTCTCAGTGGCTTCTTGAAAATCCCAAAAGATTCACGGAACAGTTAGTGACTGGAGACAAGGCACCATTCTTTATGGATATTCTATTGAGCAGGAACATCTGCCATCTGTATGGAACCCCAAATCATCAGCCTGGAAATTACATCTACGAAAAAGTTATGTAAAAACAAAAACTGTCTCTTTGGGTTCCACTGTGCGTTATATGTCCCGGTCTTTTTCGATGCCAATATACGTGGTAAGATCTACTTCGAAAAATCCTTCCATAACTACATCTTGTTTATGGAAATCGATTTAATTGCATTTGGTGGATGCAAAACGAAGCTCACAGGAAAGTTATTGTGAAGGAGCGCCCATCAATTTAAATGATTTGAGGCCTCGTATCACAGCCGAAATTAGCTGGTCAAAAGAAAATCTAAATCTTATCAAAAGAATGATGAAGAAAAGAACTCGAGCTCAGGTTTGTTATCGATAACAATATTGAAAGAAAATGAATCTAAGGAATAATTTTTGCAATAAGGAACAACGAAAAATCTGCTTTGTATCTTATAAAAATTAGCTAAAGGGGTCTATTATGTAGCTCTCTCTTCATTACTTACTTAGATTACATACAGTTTTTTTTCATTGTCCCATTCCGCCCAATCCATTTTTTGTTACCTTTCAGTTAAAAGTAGAAAGCTTTAAAAACTACGTCATTTAAACACGATTAAATATGCACGTTAACAACGAAAGCATTTCACTATTAAATTAAACAAACAAATTGAAAACATCTTAATTTTTAGAATAAATGTTAACCTAGATTTGTGTATGATAATGAAACTGCACAGCAGCTTCATTGGACGGCAGTCCCTGTCCCCTGGATGTGGGAACAGAAGGATCTGTTTAGGGAAGATGTTTCGTCTCTCGCTGTTGGTTCCGTTAGCTCAGTCGGTAGAGTGCTGGTCTAGAAAACCAGACGGAGGTGGCAGTCTCTTTTGGGCTGTGACAAAAGGGTGGCTTTAATTACACCCTTTAAAAGAAAATGAAAGCAAATTTTTCTTCGTCACTCCATTGTAATGGATAATTTGGACGACGTTTATTGGCGATCTTGAGAAGTTTGGTTAGACGAGGGAGACAGCTAAGGGCACCTTCGACAAAATTTCTAATAAAATTGTCTAAGCCGAAAAACCTTTGCAATTCTTGCAATGTGTGACACCTTGAATATCCCTTAAGTGCAGTAATTTTGTAATCGTCTCCTTAATACCGCATGAATTTACTTCGTAGACTCCAAATTAATGGCATCTCTAACGAATTGGCACTTTGCAATGATATGCAACCCGTGCAACCTTAACACTGCAAAGAGTTGGTTTATATGTTGCATGTGCTCTTCGTCGTTTTTGCTAGCAATCACCAGCTCAGTGACATAAGCAAAAACTATATCTAACTCAATCCTTCAATCCCTACCATGACTGGAATGTGTGTGGAGGAGGAGGTAAAGTTACTCACGCTGTAGAAAATTGAAAATAATGAGGATTCACGTTGTCGAGTGGCATCATGCTGTGCCACGGAACTCGTCAGCCCCAGGTTGAATCCAAATGGGTGGTGTGACACCTGCTAATGATAATATTTTTATGTCGGTCTTCAAGGTCCCTGATCTTCCTAGAGCACCTTTCTATCAACGAAGAAACGGCTGAGTGAAGAGGCGGGTTCTCGAGGCATGCTTGAAAGCATGTAGCTGTGAGGAGGAGTTTTTAGCCCACCATTACCTTCACGCTCTAAACTCACTTTTTTATGAAAAGATGGTAAAGATGATGATGTTGGACATTCACCCCTTCAGAAGGTAAAAAATAAATCTTCGTCAAATCTCAAGATGGGATTAAATGAAGTGATTAATGAGGAATCGCGAAGTACACTTACCCCGATCGTTAGTTTATCCCGTTCATCTCCTATTTTCGATGAAATAGGTTGATCGCCCCCAATCACCTTATGCACATGAACATATGTACACAAGTGCACACATACTTCGGGCCAATTAACATTGTTAAAGAGATAATGGCGTAATATGTTGAATATATCAATTAAACTGAGAAGTAGGCCAGAGCTTGGTTGTTTGTACACATGCACGTTCCTGGGTGTGTATGATCTTCCTTCCCGCTCAAAATTGATTCCAACTCGCCACATTTGAGATTCCTTGAATACGGACATCTTTCAGACACTTAGATACGAACATGATTTTTTCAAGTTCGCACTTTTCAGTGACTGCACTTTTAACTTGTTCTTCAAGGTCTACATAACGCCATCCTAAACCCCTCTTTTAGGTTAGAGAGTTTTGGTATTTGGTATTACAGTATGTATCATCTTCTAAGTTTTATTCCTTTACTTTTTTTATCCTCGTTTCTCTTTCAACTGTCTGTTCTTCTCAGTCTTTAGTTGTCATAAATATAATGCAGTTAATTGTTGCTCACTCGTCTACATGTCGTCATTGGATTAGTTCTAATCATCTTCGTTTGGTCTTAAGAGAGAATTGATGTCAAATAGGAACAAAAATAAAGGATTTAAATTAAACTATCAAAAATAGTTTGCTCAGCGAAATGACCTTCATATTATTATTTTATTTATATTTATTAAATATAAAATGTGGTCCAAAAGATACATTAAACTCTTATTACTACACTCCTTTTCCTTCGGGTGGACGTTCTGAATTTTTAGCCTATATTCTTCTCGTCCGTTTTCTCCCTCTTCCGTACCACGCAGCTCTCCCCATTTCTCAGGGTGGAATTAAATGTGCCCTCGGGCTTACCAGCGATTTTTATGCTAATCTTTATGTTGGTTTCATTATCAGCGAGATCTGTCCTGACCAATAGACGGATGGTGTTCTATACCTACCATTAAATGTTGTTTTGGTATTATTTTAACTACCTATTTGCACGATCCGATACCCATCTCAGTAAGGACCACGTTTAACGGGGCGTTCGAGCCACGGGTCAATACGGGAGATGGCAGCCGGTCAAACAATGGCACCCTGAATCGGGACTCCATCCGTTGACTTACCAACTCAGTGTGGGTTAACTTCGTCCAATGCGAGTGGGAAAGAAAAGTGAATTAGAATTGATTTACAAAGCGTCCTTCTATGCCATATACATTAAAATCACCATTTATTATTATTACTCTGGTAGAAAACCACGATAGCAACCGTTGCTAAGGACCGAGGGCAAACAAGGACTTGCATCTACATAACCTCACCAGTCTTTATTTGTAAGGGCTTCGGGGTTTGGAAAGACCCCAAGAGAATTTAATATCAACCCTAGTATCCTCAAAGCTCGGGATAGGCTTTGACTGTATACAAAAGGGTATACACATTTTGTATATTCCAAGAATAGGAAAGAACAATTTATTGGAGAAAATGGAATACCAGAGTGTTTTTCACCTTTACATTTACATGAAGTTTAGCTTATACACACAATGTAAAAATAAAAATATTTTAGTCAAAAAGTGCTGAAATAATATTCGAAACTATAGTAGAGGAGGGGAATGATTTAGTGAGAGGCAAAAGTACACAAAAAGTGAAATAGGTCCTCCTGGAATAACGAGTTACGCAGGAGCTCAGATTTTTTGGGAGTTTACATTCCACATTCTTTGCATTTAATTTGTACACCACTTGTAGGGTTGTTATATTTACACTAAAACTTGTGTTTATTATTATAGTCTTTGATTGATGGTTTACCAATTTGCACATTTAATTATACGTAACACTTCAATTTCACATGCTAACTTTAATTATTTATATCTAATTATATCTCTTACATTTTATTTATTCACTGTTAACTTTATTTAGTTTTTATTTCGCTATTCATATTTGTTTAGCTATTATTCACTTGTTTTTTTTTATATTACCATTACTATATTACTATTACTATTGACACTTTAAAACTTTATTTAATGAACACTTACTTTTATATTATTGAGTTCACCGTTCGCACTTTATTTTGCTGAATTTATGTTTTAGCTCACTTTACACTTGAAACTTTTTTGATTTTATTCACGATCTGAATCTTTAATTCTATTACTTAGTAAATTCACAATACACTTGTACTTTCATATTAACTATTATCACGCTATACATTTACTTATTTGACTTTTCATGTTTATACACTGTTGATTATTAGTATTTCACTTTATTATTTGTCACTTTCAGCACGATTTTTTTTTTCTGTTGACTCACTTATTACTATTTGTCTATCTCCGATGTCTTCATTCCTCCCTTTATGTTCTTATACGTTGTCCCGTTCACTGTTTATATTATCGAGTCCGGGATATACATTGTTCCACTGCACAGGAGGCTATCTATTTCCTTTGGAGACCACGGCCCCTCAAAGGTCCACTTGAATTCACCGCTTCTAATTCCTTGAACTAATTTCACTTTATTGCTTTTCTCGGGTCTACATCCAGTAGTCCCGAAATTCACTTCTTCCCCGTCGAAAAAGTGTCCTTTTTCCAGAATTTCTATTTTTTCCGTTAGGGGCACTCCGGGGTAACATTGATCGTCTTCCGAATCGTCGCCTGTTTGTACTTGCCTTTCTTCTTCTTCTTGTTTTGCTGTGGATCTGGTGTTCTTCTTTTTCGCTCGCTTTTTCTTCGGGCTATTGAGTTTTCACCGGGTCTTTTTTCTTGCTTCGCCTTCGTCTTCTGCGTGGCTCTCGTCTTCTTTTGTGTTTTTAGGTTGTTGTTCCTTGTTTGTCACCGTTGCTTTTTTTGTTGTTCTCAGTCTGTGCGTCATCGACAAACTTGATGTTTAACACGTCTTGAGATGCTGGGGTTGGCGCAAACCACAACTTCTTCTTGACTCCATTGTGTTGTAGCGTGTTGTTCAGTTCCTCCGAGAAGCTGCCGGGGCACGCAAGGTTCGCCAGGTGGGCAACGATTGCCATTGTCATTATTTCAGTACTCTCGGCCTGCATGAAAAGTTTCGGAGTCGCTCTTTCCGGTATTTGTGTGTTCACTGGTGCTGATGCCGCTGTGGCGTAGGAACCTGCTCAGGCCTTTGCCTCCTTTTTCCTTCTTAACTTTTCACGTTTCGTCCATATCGCTTCTTTGCGTAGGAGGCATCTCATGGCCCGAGCCCGATGTTCCCCTCTGCAATTCACACATTTTTAACGTTCTTCTCGGCAGTCTCTCCAACCGTGGCCATTTTTGGAGCATGCCGCAGAAGTTTGTTCTTTCGGGGCATTCTTTAGTCGAGTGCGAGGCAGTTTTGGCAGTTTACTAAGTATATATACTCCTCTGCCTCGATCTGCTCTGGAGCTACCCGTAGGTAGAAACCCATGAGGTCCTCCCTCAACGCTCTCTGAGCCATCTCACTGCTGTTGAAGATGATTTTTATTATCGTCTTTCCGATTTTCTCTACTTTGTCTATTTTTGCCCATGACTGTTTGGGGTTCAATTCGGCTTTGATATCTTCGGTGGAGTTATCTAAGAAGAAAGGGTCTAATTTTCTCAGAATGACGGTGCGCCTCAAGAGTAATTCGTGGGGGGGGGGCTATTGCTTCGAGCCCTGTCATGGGAAGGGGATCTTTTGCCTTCTCTGAAACAAGGACCTCCACGTCCTTGTTCTTCTTGGCCCAAAAGTCATTGAACAAGGCCTATTAATGTTCAATGCCATAATTAGTGGGGAACAGATTGAGAAGGTAGAATACACTCCAGTCCAATTCTGTTTCAGATGTTATAAGATGGAAGTACACGCCACTAAAGACTGCAAAAAGACACAAGAAACATGCTCTAAATGCAGCGTTAAAGGGCACAATTGGGGGTCATGCACTAGTAACCTTGAGAAGTGCGTTAACTGCGGCCAAGGGCCCAGAACAATGGCCATGTCATGTCCCGCTAAAAAAGAAATAATGAAAAACAAACAAGAAGCAAAGAAGAAAGAAGAAACACGTAGAGCGAACACGTCCCACGCCCAAGCGGCAAAGGTGGCCCTCTCGGAAGTAGACAATAAGAAGACGTGTCTTAAACTACAAAATGAAAACTCGATGAAGATTATGAAGTGCATCCTTCACGCGGACGTCATGAATCTCACTCGCCTTGGCACGTTTGCAACTGAGCTAAACCAAATGTTAGCCAAAAACGGGATGGGAGAGATGGGGTTCCCAGACACCCCCCCTCCGGGGATGTACTGCAACTGCGGATGGTTCCAAACCAACAAGCAAACGGGCAAGACACTACCAAAAAGGTTACCAACAAAAAAGAAAAGAAACAAGCAGTCGATGTGAAAACTCCTGCACCTAAACAGAATCAAGAAATCACCACAGAGAAAGAAAATACTGACACCAATAGTTCCTCGGACACCGAAGTCCCACAAACCAAGAAAGCCAAGGGAAATAAAAGGAAAAACAAAAGATTGCTGGCGGATAGCATCAATCTAAAAATCTAGCCTTGTGATCAGTTTCCTTTTCCCGAGGAGATGGAGGCCAGGGATATTTTCCATGGAATCAAAATCAAAATATACAAATGGGAATATGACTACAAGGTCGACCCCGAATCAGTGGACGAAGCTCTGCTTAGCCAGAATGTGACCCTCCATCACAGCAACTGCGAGCAGATTTCAAACGCTGAGTTCAGGAAAAAGAGAAGTGGGAGGAAGAAAAACATCACCCCCAAACACTAAAGAAACAACCTGGAGAGAGTAATCAATAGAATGAGGATTCTGACACTCAACATAGATGGATGGGAGGGGAAAGCTATGGCATATGGAAAAATATTCCTAGTGCTTGACTCCGACATCATTCTTATAACTGAGCACGGTATCGACACTACAGCTGGTCGAATTAAAATACCTGGCTACAGAGTAGTCATGAAAAATCATTCTCAGGAAAGGTTTGATGGTGTTGCAATAGCTGTCAAGGGGAACATCTCGTTCAAACAATTACCAGAACTTGATGAATCCTTTGTGGCGATCGAGCTCCACACACTGGTAGGAGACCTCGTGATAGCTGCAACCTATCAACCCCCTCGTCGAGCCTTTCTACCGTTAAATAACTTCTACACACTGTTCGGGCACCGCAGAATGGCATTCTTAGGGGGAAACCTCAATGTCAGATGCCGTGCGGCGGGCTATGGTAGTACCAACGAAAGATCCCGAAACTTGGAACTGATTATGGGAAGAAAAAACATCCAGAGAATAGGGCCGGATTTTCAGACCTATGTCACTTTCAGATCAGCAACCAAACCCGACATAATCTTAACAAGTGAAGGCTTTCCATTCAATTACCATAGTGAGCCAGGCCCAACAGTCCCAAGTGATCACATAGCGATACTCACCACAGTATCTCTCGCTCCGATCCAGCTTCCAGTCCCTCTTCGAAAAAACTACGCCTTGGCCAACTGGGATCGTTACAAGAGACGATTCAGTCAGTACGCGCCAGCTGACTTAAGCGAGGCGTCATTGGAGGAGATAGATGGGGAGCTGGAGAGGATAACTACGTCCATACTAGAAGCGGACCGCGAGAGCATACCCCAAACTGGGTATAAAACACCTCCTCAGCCCAGATGGACAGAGGAGATGAGAGATCGCTCGCGTTCACAGGGAAGTGTACGAAGAGATAAGACGGGAAGGTCCTAACCGGAAAAGAAGCTCACTCCTTCGACACCTAAGCACAGAGCTAAAAGAGGCTATCAACCTCCAACAGGAGGAAATTTGGAACAACCTGATAGCCAAAGTCGATAGCGAACTCAACCCGGCTAAGTTTTGGCGTCAAGTCAAGAACTTAAAAGGACTAACAGCAAGACTAAAGGCTCGAATAAAAGAGAACGGAGACTATATAGAGGACCCGGCGGTTCTGGAAGAGACAGGTTCAGAATTTTTTGGAAAAACGTCTTCAGGATCACCCCTGAAGAAAACGACCAGTTCGACCAGGAATTCGAAGGCCAACTGATCGAAGAACTGAATCAGGTTATGCACTACACGCACCCACAACATCGAGTCGACGAAGGCAGGGAGATGGTGGACCACGGTCGTCCCATAACACCAGAGGAGGTCATGGCCACTGTAAGAGCCTTCTAACAAAAGGCACCAGGCTGGACGGGCATCACCAGAAACAACTTGGTAAATGCCCCACAGCAGATCATTCAGGGAATTGCAAACATTTACAACGCTTCTCTGAGTATGGGTTACTTCCCTGAAGGTTTTTAAGATTGCTAAAATAACCTTCATACCCAATGGAAGTAAACCCCCTGATCAACTGGTAAATTACAAGCCAATCGCCCTGCTGGAAATCGTTGTGAAAGTCTACGAGAAGCTCCTGGCTGACAGGCTTCTAGAACAACTAGCCGAGCTAGTAGCTCACAACCCTCCGCACGAGTTCCGCAAGGGACGAGGAACGGAAACAGCCCTCGCCCTCCTAACGGAAAAACTCGCTTGCAGTAAAGCTGAGAGAAGGTACGTAGACGTGGTGCTGCGGGGTGTAAAGAAAGCCTTCGATAAGGTATGGCTGAGAGAGCTACAATTCAAGATCCTCAACCTCCAGCTAAACCCACTCCTGGAAAGGGTCCTTTGTAACTATGTTACGGATAGGAGATCCCAAATCGCGATCGAGGGCTGCAAGGGACCCGAATTCGAACTCGAGGCGGGAGTTCCACAAGGCAGCTGTCTGAGTCCTTTGCTGTACCTCGTGTACACAATTGACCTACCTGTTCCAATAAGGTACGATTCGATATATGCAATACGCAGATGACATCATTCAAATCGTCCTGAGTCCATTTAGGAATGCTGGAAGTCAGGCAAGGGCAACAGCTGCCAAGATTGACAACAATCGCTACGAAAAAAAAGTGGAAGATTAAGACCAACCGCCAGAAGTTCAACATGATTCCCATGAACCGCCGGAAAGTTGACAACGTCATCGTCGACAACGAACTCTATCCGTACTCTAATGAGGGAAAAGTCCTGGGCTTACGACTCTACAAATCTGGTTACAAGGCTCACTTAAATACCAGAGTCTCCCTAGCCAAAAGAGAGCTGAAGAAACTTTATTGTTTCCGAAGCCTCAGCGTGCCAAACAAGAAAAAGCTGTACATGGCCTTGGTACGCTCAATCCTAGTGTACCCGGCTGTGATCACGCAGATGGCAAGCTGTACCTCTCTCAGAATGATGCAGAGGGTTCAAAATAAAGCCACACTGCTGATAACTGGCACGCAAAGGATCGACTGTATTCGGCAATTGGTTCTACATCAAAGAATCGGACTAAATTGATCAATATGGAGATCCAAAGGCTAGGGAGAAAGACTTGGGACAAAAGCGATCAGGAAATACTCCCGACAATAAACATCGATTTGAATATACGAGGAAACAGAAGACGCGCAATTGGTAGAACAGCTCAGTTCCCCAGCGGTAGAACCTGCGCGAGAGAAAACGTACTACCGATATATAATTAGTAGTATTCAAAGGAAAATGACTTTAATGATCTCGATTCAGATTAAAACACTAAACAAAAGAAAAAATAGCCTTAACAAAACAGGCGAAGTGCCTAAATTAAAAATTAAAAAAATTAAAATAAAAAGAGGCGAAGTGCCCAAACTCATTAAATCCAAATTAACTAATTTAACCAAAAAGAGGCAAAGTGCCCATATTAAATATTAAAAATTTAAAATAAAAAGAGGTGAAGTGCCCAAATTTAACTCGATTCAAAATTAAATAAAAATAATTCATATTAACAAAAAGAGGCGAAGTGCTCCATTCAAATTTAAATTTAACAAACACAGATAATCAAAATTAACCAACTAAAACAAAAAGTGGTATACAGAATAAAATAAACGAAAAGAGGCGAAGTGCCCAAACTACGAGGGGCGGTCAATAAGTTTTGCGAATCGGTAGGGCAAAACAGAGGAAGGGAGATGGCTGTTTGCGGGGGTGTTAGGACAAGTTATGTCAAGTCATAACCTGCAGCTGCACGCTCCTGCCTCATCTATTTAAGAAGCAGTAGCTGATCGCAGATCGTCATTCACAAATTTTTCAGTTGAGCACCGCGCAGTGATCAAGTTTTGACCAAGGAAGGCAATAATGCAAAAGAGATCCATGAACGCATGGTTGCAGTGTACACCGACACCGCCCCTTCCTATGCAACCATTGCTCGCTGGAATAGGGAGTACCGCCATGGTCGTGAGTCCCTTGAAGATGACGCCCGTCAGACGTGACCAACGAGGACAAGTGGCCAGTGTGGAGAGGATGATCCTCGAAAATCGACGGGTGAAGGTCGAAGAAATCAAGCGAGAACTTGGAATATCACATGGAAGTGTTATCAACATCATCCACGACAATTTGGCCATGACCAAGGTCTGTGCCCGTTGGGTCCCTAGAAACCTCACGCCCCATGATCGACTTCAACGTCGTCAAAGTGCACAAGGCCAGAGTTGCACAAGCTGCCCTGCGCAAGTGCGGATTCGAGGAGCTCAACCATCCCCCCTACAGTCCAGATCTGGCCCCCAGCGACTACTTTTTATTCCGCCAGCTCAAGGCTGCACTGCGTGGACGCCGATTTGGGGACGATGAAGATGTCCAGCTCGCCGTCCAGGAGTGGATTGAACAGCAGTCGGGAGATTTCTGGCTGTTGAGAATTCGAAGCCTCAGGGACAAGTGGCGCAAGTGCATTGAAGTCGAGGGTAGTTATGTTGAAAAATAATAAAACCCTTTCCTCATAACTCGTTTCCTTATATCTGAATTGCAAAAATTATTGACCGCCCCGCGTATTACTCAAATTGAAAATAATAAATGAAAAATTTAACTTGAGATATTTAGCATGATAAAAACAATTGAAAGGATTGAATGCCACGACTGTGGATTAAATTAAACTAAACAAATAAAAATATATATACATAACAATGGAGGAACCCGTTTGACAACGACAGTCAGCACCATTACTGACGGAGGAAGAAAACTTTATGAAATATAATAATAAGAAACATGCTAGTGATGCCCTAACACCAGGGCAAACTAGAAAATATTTTCACATCTTTATAAACCTACCACACAATTCATCACTTTCATTAATTAATTAATTTCTATAATGCTTTTTTTCTCTCCTCCCTTTTCCTACTTTACACATTTCTATTTACTCCGTCCTTTCGTGTTTTTTTTTCTTTCTCGCTCAAAGCAAAACGTGGAATCTCGGTCGGCTTTTCATTTTGTTTACATCCATTTTTTGACGTATGTTATGTTTAGTCTACTCAAAGTATATTGGTATACATGTGTATTAATACCTACGCATCACTACGGGTGTATACATATATATACATGCAGTCAGATCGCGTGTCCCTCGAGAGAATGAGGTAAAAGACCGATCATGAGAGGTGTATTGTGTAAAAGGATCACTTGTAATAGCTTTCTCGTTAATTGCTTGCTTTAATCATCTTGGGCAAAGTAGTGAGAGGTTGCGTGTCCTTCATATTTCCTAGCGAAGGATGTTTTTGTTCATTACTGCGTCCTTTTTGTGATTGATTATATGGCTCCCCAAAACGCCATGACGGATAGATAGGCCTGCGGGTGTTGGTCAGAGGTTCCTGCTATTTATAAGGGACCGAATGTCCGTTTAGTTCCCCAAAGGAAAGAAACCTTATAAATGTAAGCACAAGTGCCAATATTGCAATTGTATGTGAGTGGCAATTTTTGTGTTGACGCGAATTGTAAACGGGCTGTAGTATTTTATGAGAGTTGAAATTTTTGTGTTGTAAAGGATATTAATTGCATTTTGTCGGCTAAAGGTAGTGGAAGGTGGGTAAAGGTCGGGTGTGGCAGGGTGCTATTAAAAAGGAGGTTGGTTGGGGGTAGAAAAAAGGCTGCCGGCCTATAAACCTCCGCTGTGGAACTAGGGTGGCGGAGATCCAAATTGTTGTGGTTGTTTTCTTTCAACCATCGGATAAACTGGCAGATATAAGATGGAGGTTGGGGAGAGGGGTACCATTTTTTTCTCTTTTATTTCGCTGCAGATTTTACTGTCTGTTGCCCTGTCATTTGATAAATGTAAATAGAAGAACATAAGAAAAGAAGGCGTCTGCAAAAGGCTAATCAATAGCCTACAAATGCCTATTATTATTATTAGAGGCAGATCCTGTTCCTATCACCCAGTTCAATCACACTTAACAACTTCATCGATACCTTTATCCAATCTATTCTTAGAAGTCCGTAAGGATGATGCTTCTATCACATGACTAGTGAGCCTATTTCATTCATCTCCTACTCGTTTTGTAAACCAATTTATTTCCTAAACCTAAACTTGTCCAGCTTAAACCCCTTGCTACGCGTCCCATCCTCTTCCCCTCTTCCTGGAAAATAAAAACATATTTTAACCTTTTGCCAACTCGAAGCCCTCAATCAAGTCTCCTCGGACTCTTCTCCTTTCTAATGTATGAAGATTTACTCTCTTAAGCCCTTCACTATAAGGTAAACTCCTCAACCCATGAATCATCTTAGTCATCTTTCTTTGCGCAGACTCAAGTAAACCAATATCCATCTTCTAATATGGTGACCAAAATTGCACCACATAGCCAACATGAGACCTAACTAATGCCAGGTACAATTTTGCACTCATATTACTTACACTCATCTCAATAAACACCAATACCCTATTAGCTTTATTCGTAGCACTTATGCACCGCTTTCTAGGTCGGAGGTCTGAAGTTACTCTCACATTCAATTTATAATTAATCAGTGGATTACACCTACAAACGAGGGGCGGTTAATAAGTTTTGCGAATCCGTCGGGCAAATCAGAGGAAAGGGGATGGCTGTTTGTGGGGGTGTTAGGACAAGTTATGACAAGTCAGGACCTGCAGCTGCTCGCTCCTGTTTCGTCTATTTAAGAAGCAGTAGCTGATCGCAGATCGTGAGTCACAATTTTTTCAACAGTGGAGAAGGTTGAGCACCGCGCAGTGATCAAATTTTTGACCAAGGAAGGCAAGAATGCAAAAGAGATCCATGAACGCATGGTTGCAGTGTACACCGACACCACCCCTTCCTATGCAACCATTGCTCGCTGGAATAAGGAGTTCCGCCATGGTTGTGAGTCCAAGACGCCCGTCAGACGTGACCAACGAGGACAATGTGGCCCGTGTGGAGAGGAGGATCCTCGAAAATCGACTGGTAAAGCTCGAAGAAATCGAGCGAGAACTTGGAATATCACATGGAAGTGTTATCAACATCATCCAAGACAATTTGGCCATGACCAAGGTCTCTGCCCTTTGGGTCCCTAAATCGCTTTCAACGTCGTCAAAGTGCACAAAGCCAGAGTTGCACAAGCTGCCGTGCGCGAGTGCGGATCCGAGGAGCTCAACCATCCCCCCTACAGTTCAGATCTGGCCCCCAGCGACTACTTTTTATTCCGCCAGCTCAAGGCTGCACTGCGTGGACGCCGATTTGGGGACGATGAAGATGTCCAGCTCGCCGTCCAGGAGTGGATTGAACAGCAGTCGGGAGATTTCTGGTTGTCGGGAATTCGAAGCCTCAGGGACAAGTGGCGCAAGTGCATTGAAGCCAAGGGTAGTTATATTGAAAAATAATAAAACCCTTTCTTCATAACTCGTTTCCTTATATCCGAATTGCAAAACTTATTGACCGCCCCTCGTATACTAAGTACACTACACTTGCTTATGTTAAATTCCACTTCCCATCTCTCCCTCTATTGGAATAGTTTGTTCAATTCATTCTGTAATACCTCGAAGTCAGACCTTATAATTCTACCCAACTTAGTGTCATCAGCAAACTTGCTCAGGTTACTACTTATACTTCTGTGGATATAATTAATATAAGTCAAGAATGGCAACGCTCCCAACACCGATTCGTGAGAAACCCCACTAGTAACATTTGCCCACTCAGATTTAATCCTATCTTTACTAACTCTTTCTGTCACTAAGCCACGACTGAATCCACTTAAAAATCCTTCCATCGATATCATGTGCTTTAACTTTATTCAAAAGTCCTAAGTGTGGCACCATTTCGAAAGCCTCAATAAAATCCAAATAAACAATATCGTAAGTCTCATCTCTATGGGCAGCATCGTACACCATTCTATAAATTAGTCAAACCGTGTTGAAGATAAACAAATTCATCCGTTTATTTGTTTGGCTACTTGTGTCAGTGGTTTCTTGAGAGCCCTGTGAGTCATTTGGCCATGTTTTGTCCAATGTTTTGACCATTGGGCTTCTATTCTGTACATGTCCTTGCTTCATATATACGTTTCTATGACGCGCCTGAGTGTGGCTGTTTCATGAAACACCGATTCCTAGCCGTGTCTCTCGTACTCTCACTGTGATTGTTTGTTTGGGAATGCGGCATAAACAAGAGATGTTATATACACGCTTGTTCTGCGCGGAAATATTGCGCAACTACTGTATTCGTTTGTGCCACGAATAGCATACACGCTATTCCCATATCAGGGATTTTTTTTCTGCAAATTTGACGCTTTGATTTTATCCCGTCCTGATTTCCCATTCGCGCCATTTCCTCACTCACGGGATTCGTTTGACCCACGGACAAGGTTCAAATTCGTCGCCATTGAGACCGAGTTTTGTCGTGCACATGGCTGTTTTGCATGACTACACTCGCTGTGCACATTCCTCAGGGATACTTTTTAGTGAGTTATTTCTTATGGCTCTTCGTTGTTAATTTTATTGCCAGTTTCTTCTCCCTCTGTATATTCTCTTTTCGCATTTATCTTATCTGCTCCCCTACCCCCGATGCTCACACGAGGAACTGCTGTTATATATCTTCAACACTTTTACACTTCTATCTTCACTTTTCTACAAAATTATCTCTGCAACCTTTGTGCATGGAGATGCTTTCGTTGGTTTCCTCTTTCTTCTTCACCTAATATGCTACTATTTTCAATCAAGACCTTATTATAAATTTCAGAACGTACTTTTACCTATTTTTACCAATTAGTCAAGACCACTTTTACGTTCATAACCTCTGCAGTAATTAATAACAATAAATGAACCAGGACGAAATTATATCCAACCATATATAACGAATACTTGTTTGGTAGCTCAAAATCGGGCGAATTAATAACAATAAATGAACCAGGACGAAATCGGGCGATTCCATAGTCGGGCTAGCCAGGAAAAACAAAATTCGTTCTCATTTCTTTATTTTTAAAGATATTCACCCCAAAGATATTCAACGAACAGATTCGGCGTGACGAACAAAAGTGTGACTTATTTAATGAAAAATAAAAAATAAAAACCTTATATTTGTAACCGATGTTGGTTATATTCAATTGAATTTTATTTAATAAGGCTGTGTACAATGGGATTCTTAGATACTACAGGGTGTCTTCTAATATCATGTTTCAAAATTCCATAGGTTTTCCAGGTACTTAAAAAAACAAATGGCAAAATCTCTAATTAAAACTGCAATGAAAAATGTGTATATTCAATTTAACTACAAACATATTTCAAGGTATATTCTAATAAATGAAATAAAGTAAGTAGCATCAATTAAAGAAAAAGATAAGAAATCCCTCTAGGGCCCACACCTGACCAATCTAGCAAACAATTATATTTCCATTATGTACATTTAGCTAGACCCCTGCATTAAATTTCTTTTTTTTTAACTTTATAAATCTTTTTCATAGCTTATGGGTGAGTACCGACTATATTATTCTGAAATAGGTATAATAAAGTAATAGCTAGTAAAAATCTAAGGTGTGGACACCCTGTACTAGTAACCTATTTCATGGTTAACCTGGATTCTCATATCTACCCTAAAAAATAAAGATACATAACAAATGTCAGTGGCTACGCACACTTAAATTGACTTAGGACTTTTACTCACTAGAAAATTTCTTCTTCTTGTAGTCACTTTTGCTCCTGGTAGCTTTCTCGGGTGCATCCGGATTACCTCTTTTTATGCCTCTTCTTTTGACTTTTGCATGGGCATCACTGTTAGCTTTTGAAACCATATTTTTGCCCATGACATGGAAGACGGACCTGGCGATGGCAGGAACAACGGCGTTGACCAGGCTGCAACCCTTTTCACAGTCCAGCAAGGACATGCCTAAGTCATTGCTCATTATTTCCTTGAAGACACTCATGAACACTTCTTCTGAAGAGTAGGTTGCCAGGAACTTGGCCCTCCTTTCGCCTGGTGTTGTAATCTCCTTGAAGACTTCCACGGCCATCATGGCCATGTGGATGCACTCGTTTGAGGGGTAGAGGAGACCGCCGCGGTCCTGGAATTCAATCATCTCTCTGAAAGTCTCTGGTAGCTTGTCGGGGTCGGCCACCTGCACTGAGGGCATACGGGTGTTGCCTTCTACTAGAGCCTCCTGGCAAGAAACACACTTTAGGAGGCTGCGGGCATTTCTGGCAAAGTAATACACCATTTGTAATCATATGAATAACAGTACAGTATTATTAATTAGATTTTATGGCTGTCTTTGAACCCGTGTTTAATAAATTCACCAGACAATGGCTTCGCCACTCCCCCCCTCCCTCCTAAGGGAGGAGCTTGCGCTTCGCTACTAAGATTAAAATTTAAAATCTAAAAAAAAACAGCTATGGTTAAATTTTTATAAATTTTCTGAACTTCGATAATTATAATAATTTAAAAAAAGAACTCTAAACTAAATTTCCCCCATCCTTTCAAAAGATCACGTTGCTAAAATATAGTTATAGAAGAAGACATATATAAATAAATTTTCTGAAATTCACCATTTGGGTTTTAAAAAAATCGCAAAATTTCGATACTTCTATTTATTTCTGAACTTCACCATTTTGTTTTTTTTATATTATAAAAGAATTATTAGAAATAACTTGGATAAAAAAACATAAATCCTAACCAAACTATGATGAAATTATTATTCAAATACTCAAAAAAATACCCTTCCTAAATTATAGAGTTAGTGATAAACGACAATAAAATATAATTTTACCGTTAATAACTAGCCAGAGATGATTTGATCAACCCAAGGCATCGGTGAAGGTGTAGTTTAGGGTGCGTATCGTAGTCACGACTTTTAATATCACAGTTATGATAAACAGTTATCTATGGATAAACAATACCATAGATTAGGGTTGCACCGATATGCAAATTAGCCGATAACCGAAATATCGGCCGATACCGATATATCGGCGTCGATACAAGGTTAACGAAATCAAAATAAAAAATAGATATTTGGGAATATTTTTGCCGAATGGAGGAGCTTTTGCCGTATAAAACAATGTGTTCAAGGACGTCATTTCTGATAATTTTAGACGATCGCAATCTTGTTAAGCCTAATCGTCCTCGTTTGTTTACAAACGTATACAATACTATGAATAATGAAATCATTCGATAATAGTTACGTTTATTGTAGTGTAAATGCACTCTTAATTTAAATTAGTGTATTATTTACGTAATTATTGCTATAAATTTTAAGTTATTTTAGAAATTAACGCGTGCATTGTGAGGCTTAAGGCTAAGTTTGCAATTTCTAGATCATTATAGCGTCCCTCCCCAAGCAACATATATGTATCATATGCTGGCTTCCCTTATTTAACACACATTATAACTTATTCACCTAAATAGCAGGAGTCCACATCTTCACTACTTACAAGTACTAGAGCTAACAGGCCTACAACGGCAAATAAATACAATTAACTTATGATTTCAAAACTATCCAAGATGGCAGCAGCGTCTCACCCAAAGTAAATCGTAACAATGACTGGAATCGCCCCCTGGCGGGCATAGTGGCAAACCACCGCGCGGACTGTCGCCCGACTATGGAAGTAGCAGAATCCGGAATTTGCTGAAGCTACCAATCAAGTATTCGTTATCTATGATCCAACAAATTCGTGTGAATTAAATAATTATACTCAATTCGATTCCATAATACTATGAAGTCTGACTGAAAAATTGTTGGCTAAAAATTTTTACTTCAGGAAAATATTTAAGTTTAATTAGTTAAATGTCATCATCATCATCTTCATCATCATCATCATCATCATTTCAGACATTTGCCTTTCAATGTTGAGAGAAACCCTTTCTCATCTCTCAATTTTTGTCTAAATCTTTGCAATTTGTTTCCATTTTTTACCATACTTTTTAGCCTACTTTTAAAATACGCTATACCATGTGTTTTACTAAATTTATAATGGAATACCTCAAAGTTTTTGCTGATTAATGAAACGTTTCCAATTAACTGAGTCTCACGTTATGAATTTTTTTGACGTGGGAAATCCCGCCCTGATTTTCTTTTTCGCCAAATATCAAAATCTGTTTGGGCCGAAAATGATCTTTCCCGGTTGCTTATTTCGGCATTAGACTCTTCCGTCAAAGAGCCACCCCCCTGAAGATGAGAGTCTACCCTTGCTAATGGAAGTATTTATTTAATAATTAGATCTATTTGTCCTAGTCCCAGTTTCTTATCTCTACCTCTACCTGTATATACCACACTCCTGTCTGAGTGTTTGCTTTGTCCGTCTGCCTGACATCTCCAAATCTATATGTTTATGTGTCCGTGTTCACGGGCACGCGCCTGTGTGTATCTGTTTCGTGAAACACCGATTCCTAGCTGTGTTTCTCGTACTCTCGCTGTGATTGTTTGTTTGGGAATGCGGCATAAACAAGATGTGTCATATACACGCTTGTTCTGCACGAAAATATTGTGCAACTACTGTATTCGTTTGTGCCACGATACCTATTCATGAGAGAACAGAACTGGCGCACCCAGCGGAAGGAAGGAGAGATAAGAGTTGCAGGAGGGAAAATAAAATCAATTGAAGATAAACTTCAAGAATAATAAAATAACACTCGGGAAGTGAAAGCCTACTAGAGAGGAGAGGGTGCATTTGAGACTTCCAGGAACACGTTCCAAATGACCGAGTGGTCGTGATTTTACGAAAGGAAGAGAGATTTGGCAGGTAGGAGGGAAACCATTAACCATATTTGGTATAGCACCAGTGGCCAAGACCACTGCACCACACGTCTACCACTGGCCATTGTTCTATCGCATCTAAACCCGTTTTTATTTCTATCATGAAAAAAAAGGGTCTTTTTTAAAAACTAAAACCATTTGTGCGGTAGGCAATTTAACCCTGAAGGATCTTTTAAAGAACTTTGATTTTAGGGGGCATTTATGGGCATTTATGTACCTGGTGTACCCTTACCTGGTCGCAGGGTTACGTCTAGGGTTCGAGAGGAAGGGTAATAAGGAGGCGAAAACTCTCTCTCTCTCCCACACAAAGGTATTTCCTCGGCCACGATTTCTTGGGAGAAAGAAGTGGTTTTCACACGCTTTCACACACATCACACACACGCGTCTAAACAATATTTAAAATATGTGTATAGGTATAAGTATATATATATATATATATATATATATATATATATATATATATATATATATATTATATATCCCTGAAAAAATGAAAAGTGCAATCCAAGCGCCTTTTCTGAGCTCTCTACTCCTAAATGCATCCATGTCTTCATCTAAAGCATGGCTGTATAAAAGAATGTACAAATTCACACATTCCAATATCCTCCTAAATTTCCGCGTGTATACAAACATTCCCCTAACCCTGACTGCCTAGGGGGGTTCGAATTCTTACCCCTGGGGGCCAGTGGTCCTTGGCCTACGTTCTTCGAGGATTTAAAATTGGTATCTGAGTCAGTGCGTAGGGGGTTGGGGAGGCTTCTAATAGGCATCAGTGATCCTCGTTTTCATTTCTCTTTTCTAAGTTATCGCTGTGGTTGCTATAGCAATGGCTATCCCCTCTCCTTATTGAACCCAACTCTGCTGTGCTTGCAGGACGCTCCTATTGTAGTGCAAGCAAGTGATGGCATCCGAAACACCAATCTAATAACCCTAAAGATAACCGTTTAATTGACTATTTTAGCTTTCATCTTTCGGGTCGCACTACATCACCCACTGATGGGTGAACGCTAAATGTGATATCTACACAACTATGGTATATGGTTAGTATAATAATGGTTATCCAACTTTGCGCTGGGGTAATCGTCTGGGGGACCCTCCTCTCCCATGCCAAACTAATCACTGTATCCAATAGTCCATTCTAACATTATTAAAAATAACTGATTTAATTTGTCCATTTTAACCCACACTTTTGCGTAAGAAGGAGAATCTCCTCCCCCTCCACACACACTCTTAAGGACACGCTTTTATGTTACAATTGTGATAAAACTGCGATATAAACAGCCATGGTTTTACTACAGAGAAATGGAGGTTAAAAAAAAAACAATTGAAACGAGATCGTTTTAAGGCTGTTATTTTGACGCATTGGATACATTGACTTGCTTGCTTGGTGTGGCTGAAGGGGCGTCTTATAAGGTTGCCCGATGCAGACTCAAGAAGACGACCCGTTGTTATGGTAACCGCATCCCTAGGAGGCAGACCTTTCCGTTTAACGGGGCGATGTTTTTCTTCTGTCTGAGTTCCGTCTCCTGTCGTCATTGAATTGGATTACACAATTTTCCTCCTTTCATTAACTTCATTTAATGCAAAAAAAATGCATGTTCGTAAGTTTGAGAAATGATTTCTTTTACGAACATGTTCCTAGGGGGATTTATTTGTACGCTGTTTCCGTCTCCACTATCTAAGGTGGAGGCGCTATGCTACCGGGGTCTGTATCTTCTTTATTCTTTTTCACTCTTCTTGTTCTTTTAACTCACCTTTTTCATTGTTTCTTTTTCACTCTCTCCTTCGATTTCAACGTGAATTGAGTGAAAATGCCCAGTTAGTTACACCATTTTCTTTCATTTTCATACCCATGCAATCATTTACACCCGCGTATATACCTCATTCGTATATAAACACACCTTCACATTCAGCCATATATACACATTTATCATATACATATTGATTATCTAATGCGTATAACCATCCAAACATCTATACACCATAAGCTGGTTTTCCAGTCCGCGCCGCACCAAGTAGTCTCCCGTTTTGCCAACTCAGGCAATTTTACTACGAATTTCGTCTCAAAATCTTCATGATACCGATTTCGGCCATTGTTGTTTTTTATGTCTCTTACTGTCTGTTTTATATAATACATGAGACTATACTTACACTGACGCACATGTACGCATTCGTAGGCAAGCTCTTTCGCATACATGGCGTAGCGATACCTGCCAGATACGAATTCGTACACGGGCGGAAAATATACGTTGAAAGTCCTATTAACGTAGCCGAGACGCGTCCTCAAGTATCCCTTTTTCTTACCTGGACTGTCGGGGTCGTGCTTCCCCCCACCCCACCCCCCTGCGTCTGGGAAGGTGGCCTACTCGCTTTCGATAAAATTTCCTGGTAGGCTCTAGACTGAGAGTTGAGTGTGATTATAGGCCAGTATTAATCGATGGCGCCTGTTTTGATATATTTTAGGGTTTAAGGGGGTGATGACGGGGTAGAGGATTCTATCTGACCCCCTTCTCCCGGTGCATAGAGGATTCTATCTGACCCCCTTCTCCCGGTGCATAGAGGATTGAAATGTTTTGGAGTTGTAGAGATGGGGTTCGGCCTTCGTTTGTACACTAAACTAACACCTCAAGATTAAAAAAAAACTGGAAAGTACGGGGGGTGGTTTATTTCTAAAGTCGGTAGACGTAATTTTTCTTCCGTTCTTAATCTTGTGGTCGCGAAGCAATCAGTGACTTCTCTACATGGTGTCTCTAAATTCTGGACACATAGGAAATATCATAAGGGTCTCCTCGTTCACCAGACCTTAGCCCCCTTGACTTCTTTTTCTGGGGTCTGCTTTTGCTTATGTGTCTAGGCTTTAGGGAGACGCAATTTCAATAGCACATGTGTAGATCGTTTCCTCATCATCTGATTTTAAACGTAAACCAGGAATAGTTCTGATTCCATGACAGCGTGGTCGGTGAGCATTGCCAATATAGCAAAGTCTGCTGAAAAGGTCAAGCTCTTCGTTCCAATCTTGCGAACTCTGCTCTGCTGAAAAGGTCAAGCTCTTCATTCCAATCTTATGAACTCTGCTCTGTTCTGCTGAACATGTCAAGCTCTTCGTTCCAATCTTGCGAACTCTGCTTTGCTGAAAAGGTCAAGCTCTTCGTTCCAATCTTCATTCCATTTTTCTTATCTCCTTTCTACATATTTTACTTCAGTGTCCCACTAAGTATCTCCCTACAATTCTTTTTTACTATCTGGAGGATTCTAGGCTTTTCTCTCCCCAACCCCAGTAGTTTACCCTCTTGACCCCATTACATGTGTCCATGTATTTCCCTTACATTTTCACTTTCTCAATCGTCACCCCTTCTTTCATTCTCACTTTCTGCGTGGCATGCCCTCTTTGGGTGGGGGACGGGGCTTTCCGGACACACGCAAAGGGAATTAGTTTGTTATTGATGGTTCTTGGTTCTGCTCAATCAGCGATGCCTCTTCTGTAGAAGGGCATAAAATTACCCCAACCCCTAAATATTGATTAGATGAATAGAATTATATTCAATACATGCAGTGGAATAGATGTATGTATACATAGACTTGAGCAACGCTCACACACGCGAATGTATACATGCACCTGAGCCACACATGCATACACACGTGACAGTTCGTTGCCAACTTGAACGCCATTGCAACGCCGCCCTGATCAAACCAAGCAAATGACTGGACGGTCTATTTTATTTTTGTACAAATTCTCGCCCATGTGCATAAACAACATACACGCACATACAATAAGTAAATTTCCCCCATATTCTACTGACGTTTTGACTATTGGGTTAATTTAAGGGGCAGTACAATTGCTTTTATTATGATTTGTGTATTTGATAAAAGGATGTTTATTTTGGCAAATGTAGTCGTGGCTGCATCGAGAGACCCCGCCCACCTAGAAGGCCCTTTCCTGTCTACTTGCCTACGTGCCATTCTATCTGATAGAATTGAGGACTCGACGAGGGGGTGGGGGAGTTTAAGGGATCATATTTTGTAGCATCTTTTCTGTTTCCTTGTTTTTGTACCCACTTGTGTGGAGACGGAAAAATAATGCAAGGGATGGGGGGGGGGAGCTGTTGGATCTCATCCAGGAGTATGATGGAGGGATGTTGGGACCAGTTATTTTTAGTCCTGCCGTGATTTCCACGAATTAGCCCCTGTCTACCCCAACCCCCATCGCTTTTACCACTCATATGAGGGAAATATGTGCGCGCGCACGTGTGCCTCAGATAAAATAGACGAGGTTGAATTCATCCCAGGTGTTTTGTTCTTCCTCGGTTCGTCAATTTAACATTGTTTTACCAAACAACCATTTCGTGCGTTGTCCATTAATAATATTAACTAGAATGGTTCCTCTTTGGTCATACAAATGTCCTTTCGTGGCTCTCCTGACTTACTTATGGGATTGGCCCAGTAGGCAATACTGTGGGTTTTTTTTTTAATTCTAGCTACCCTGTAGTTGTCACGTCATTCCCATGTGAATATGACACGACCAACTCATTTTGATGTATTCCACGTGAGATTAAGTTGCAATTGAACTCCCACTTCATACCTGTTGCATGGATAGCTAGCACAGGGGGGGTTGCTATGAAATTACCACAGCATGCAACAGCCTCTCTCTACTCTGTCCCGGTCCCTCAGGACAGCCTCACAGAAGACGCGGTCACACTTAATTGTGGTAACGTTGCCGGATACTACAACACCGGCTGTAGGATCCAAGCAAGCTTTCTCCCTTAATCTCCCAAGCGGTTAGAGGGGGCAGAAGTTCCATCTGCTCCCGCGTAACTATGAGCAACAACAACAGCAACTACTCAAGCTACTCCCCCATCTTGAAATCTTGCAATATGACTACCGTACTTATGGACATCTCGGCAGCGTTTGATCATGTTGACCCCACTGTTCTTTATCGCTTCCGCGAATTCTCGGGCGTCCCTGGAACTGCCCTTAACTCTTCCCACTCATAATCATTATATACATTGCATCTCGAGGAACAAAGGTACTTTTGCTGTTCCGCAAGGGTCATTTCTTGGTCTGATGTGCTTGTGGTTCAGAAACACTCCGCCTCCATCACCTTCTCCCTTTCTATTCACTCCTATATTGCCCCCCTTCCCCAACCTAAACTACACCCGTAAGGTTCGCACCCGCCTTATGCTTGCAGCAAACAAATACAAACCGTACGCCTTGTTCAAGCTACTTGCTAATCTCTCTGCCCTGCCGAACCTCTATTCTCTTCGCTCCCTGGTGAATTTTCATCTTTCTTCTCTGGAAAGATAGTCCATATCCGCTTGGGCATACACTCTGCCTCTCCTCGCCAGAGAGTACCACCCCTTTTTTCTTTCCCCACCCAAACTTTCTTTCCTTTCCCTCGTATTCCCTGAACATTTGATTCCCCTCCTTCTCGGAAAAGACCTGTTCTCCACCTAGACTCCTTCCCTTCAAGTTTTTACCGCCACTTCCTCCCTGTTCTTTCCCCGTAACTCACTGATATTTTCAATACCTATCGCCTGGAATATTACCAACAGACTTCAAACACGCTATTTTCCGCCTTATCCTAAAGGAACCGAACCTGAACCTAAATAACCCTGCAAGCCCCGTCCTCCCAATCTTTCAACTCCCCTTCCTCTCTAAAGTCATCGAAAGGCTTGTGTTAGCTTGGATTTTATATCACCTGGTCTCCTCCAACCCGAGTTCTTTCAATCAATTTTCAAGGCAAGACTGAATCCGCTCTCCATGTAACAGACCGCATTCGTCGTGCCTTCGCCGTGCCTTCGCCGTGCCTTCGCCGTGCCTTCGACGCTAGCCTTCCCCTTTTTTCTTATCTTTTATATTTTATTAAAATTTTAAAATAGCCTCACTAAGCTAAAATTAAATTGCAGCCGAGTGTGGCTTGGTGGGAGTCTCCAGATGGACACATTAAAAAAATCTGTATTTTGGCGGTGTGTTTTGATGTGCTGCAAGGTTCTGTTCCTGACCCACTTCTGTTTAGGGTCTTCCTTTCCTTTTGATTTTATCAAGCATGTGGTTTTGGTCTACCATTTCATTTCTCTGCTGATGAGGTACTACTAAGAGGTCATTCCCCTTGAATCGGCTCGCTGCCCCCTTCAAGGACTATAGCCTCAAAGAACGTCATAAAAAATCCCAATTATTATAAAAATTCTTTTCAAAAGATCGTAATTTCATATTTATACCCTGTACCCAGCCCCCAACTAGTCTCCTGTTTTGGGCATGGGAATCTTACATACTTTTCACGGCCTTTAACTTCACCATCTATACGAATGTCTTTTTTTTTAAACACTGGAGGAAATTTCTCCCCGTTAATTCTTGCCTTTATTTTTAATTACATTTAAAAATCACAATTAACGAATTTAATTATCAAATAATCGAAAATAAAAATATCGCTGTAATTGGCCTGCCCTCAATTCTTTATAAGCTTTTTACATTTAGGGTTCCTAACGAACTAGGAAGTAGGGAGCATTCGCTTTTATTTTTTCTTCATTATTTGTGCTGGACAAGATTAATCTTCACCAGCTACAGCTGGCTACTATTACTCTATATGCTAAAGTTAAGGCAGTAGAGATGTTTGTCTTGCAGAGAAAACCTAATCTCAGGACCTACTCAAGTTTTGCCAATTTGGGAAAATTGGAGGATGCTTTTATCCTTCCTATTGGGGGGGAAGGGGGTAAGTCTAGTCTTGACTCGCTAGCCTCAGTGTGTGTGCATCTAGTCATCATAATTGTGGACTGTTTCCCTCTGTTTGAACCCATGGATGGACTCCATTTTATTTTTACACTCCACTCATCTGTCCCCTCCCTTACCGTCTCCTTTGCCTCCTTTACCCCTTCATTGAGCCTTTTTGGAGTGCTGACAATGTGTTGTTTTTAATGGGCGAATGATTCGCTCCTGAACAATTGACACCAGCAGAGTTAGTGAGGATTCTTCGTGGGCAAAATGGAAAAGAGTTTTTTGTTGGTCTTCAAGTTAGTTAATTTCTCCAGTCGTTCTTTTTTTTTAAATGTCTACAAGGTCCCTCGACCGGATAAAGAAGTTGACATAAAGATCAGAATGACTGTCTGGAAAGCCCACAGGCACTGAGGAGCGGGCCTTATTAGAAATATAGGTCTACAAAGGGAAATAAGACTGTTTTGATGGCTCAAGTGAGCAGGGAACCCTTCTTGTCCTACGAGACGTACACCCGCTCCTTATCCGGGGAGTGTGGATTTGCCCCCTCCCCTTTCCTCACTCGACGTTAAATTCAGATATGACGGCAGCCTCAATTTCACGGGGGAGGGGGCGTTTCGGTCCTGGGAGCACGAGATCACTTGTCAGCCAATTTGAATTAGGCGCCCCAATGGATTTCAAAGTTTTGTTGGGGTCGCAGAGTCCCAAACTGCTGCGGGAGCTGTTGAAAAGGACTCCACGGGAATAAATTCTGGCTCGAGCTCAGAAAGATAAAGGATAGATAAGAAGCGATAAAGGCGTGAAAACGCACATTCCGATATGCGCAAACCGTCGCAATAAAGACGCACACGCATGTGCATTACTCCTCGATGTGTGACCGTGTTCCGTCTGCAATATTTGGATACATTAATGGAGATAAGAGGACTCGGGCCTAACTTTGTAATTTCCTATCCATTTCCATTAGTCTCTTGGTCACGCGAGGAAGCTCATTTCGCCCTTCTCTGACGTTTCCCGTGGCACCACATCGCCTCGGGTATGCGCCACGCGAGATTGGGTCTGGGTCCTGTTGTGGGAGTTTATCTTCTATGTGTATTCTCCCCCCCCCCCTCCTATTGCATTTCTTCTTAATTTCCCCTATGTCCTATTTCTCCGTCTTTGTCCTCTCTTCTTAATTACCCACCTATGTCCTCTCTTAATTTTCTCCTATGTCATCTCTTCTTAAATCCCCGCCCCCCCTGCCCTCTTCAAAATTTCTCCCCTTTATGTCCTCTTTTCTTAATTTCTCCGTCTTTGTCCTCTCTTCTCAACCCCCCCCCCCCTGCCCTCTTCTAAATTTTTCCCCTTTATGTCCTCTTTTCTTAATTTCTCCGTCTTTGTCCTCTCTTCTTAATTTCCCCCTATATCCTCTTTTCTTAATTTCCCCCTATGTCTCCCCAGAATTTCTCGGGTGAGGTTTTAAACCTACGTTCCTCTCTCTTTCAGCAATCTTTTCTGTGTTCCGGCGTGGGACTAACTCTTCTGTTGGTCCCGCTCGTTTCATATCGGTCCCCCTCTCTTTATTGAAGAGGGGGACGGGGGGGGGACGTCTGTTGGTCGCTCGATTCCCTCTTCAGCGGCCGATTTGCGAGTATGGCTTCTTTATCGGTTTATCACCCGCCTGTTTTGGGTTTTTCTCATCTTTTGGCTACTTCTCTTTCTGCTCGTGTGGTTTTCTATCTTTCAGCAGGTGGTTAACCGCAATGGGATTGCCAGGTATCATCGAGAGGCTAGTGGGCATTTCTGCCCTCTACCCTCCTAGCTAATGCAATGTCTGCAACAGTTGCGAGCAAACATTTTCATAAAACCAGCCCACATGGAGGGGGGGGGGGGTTGTAGACTGTTAAACCTGGTACCAACAAGAGTCTCGCGTCCTCAGGGACCCAGCGCCCAAAAGGAAACTTGCGCTCTCTCTTTCGGGTCGTTTTTCTTGCATCTTTTATATCTCTATTCTATTTTTCATTCTTCCTATGGCTTTTATTTAGGAAGGGGGCTGGAGGCAACTGCCTGCAGTTGTACACCCTCCCGGCCCCAGGAGGGGGGGCACTGCCCGCAGTTTTCCACCGTCCAGGTCCCAAATCATGCAAGAGAACCTGCAGCTAAAATAAAGGGTGTTCCAATAACTTGGACCGATTTTAAATGTGAGTTAAGTTTAAGCGTCTAATGAGTTTTTTCTTTTTCTTTCACATTTAACAACTTTAGTCTTTGGCAATTTCAACCATGGAAAGATTAACAATCGAACAACGTGTTAAAGTTATCGAAGCCTATTACGAAAATGGACGTTCAAACAGAAACGCATTTCGGGCACTTCGCGATTATTTTGGTCAACATAATCGACCAACCGAGAGTGTAATTGGGAAAATTGTTCGTAAATTCAAACAAACTGGGTCGGTCGCAGATATGAAAACGCCATTGCGTGCTCGTTTACGCCGTTCAGCTGAAAACAGTGGTGCAGTGCGCGAAAATGTGGCCGAAGATCCAGACACCTCTATTCATCATCGCGCGCACGAATTGAGCCTCTCCATAACAACGTTACATCGAATTTTGACAAAAGATTTGTCTCTACACGCTTACAAAATTCAATTAACACAAGAACTGAAAACTCCTGACCATTTAAAGCGCCGTACATTCGTCAATTGGGTGCACGAGCAAAGACAAGCTGATGATGATTTTCGCAAAAAATCATCTTTAGTGATGAAGCCCATTTTCATCTTGGTGGATTTGTTAATAAGCAGAATTGTCGCATTTGGGCTGATGAAAATCCCAGAAAGATTGTTGAAAAGCCACTGCATCTACAAAAGGTCACTGTTTGGTGTGCATTTTTTGCTAGCGGAATCATTGGGCCGTATTTCTTCAAAAATGATGCCGGGAATTCTGTTACGGTGACAGGCGAGCGATACCGTGCCATGATAACCAACTTTTTTATGGCCTGAATTGAATTCTATGGATGTCGAAGATTTGTGGTTTCAACAGGACGGCGCCACATGCCACACAGCGAATGCAACAATGGCTTTATTGAACGAGAAGTTCCCAGGTCGCATCATCTCTCGAAACAGCGAGGTCAATTGGCCACCACGATCGTGTGACTTGACGCCTTTAGATTTCTTCCTTTGTGGGTCATCTCAAAAGTAAGGTCTATGCCAACAAGCCAACAACAATTCAACAGCTGAAGGATGAGATAATAAGGCATATTGGTGAGATCGAGGAGCAACTATGCAGAGACGTCATCAAAAATTTTGACCATCGAGGGGAAGTGTGTCGCCGAAGCCTTGGCGGACATTTAGGCGATATTATTTTTCACCCATAATTGCGATGACTCAAATAACATAATCCAAATAGTGAAATCAATAAATTTTCACCAATAACACTGTTTTATTCACTGCTAACTTCGATCCGTCTTAATGGAACACCATTTACATATCTCCCACTATTTTCATTTCTGCCTCCATTAATTTCTTTAAAAAGTCTCTCCTCACTCACTTCGCATGATGCAGCCTCGTTGCTATTGCGCTTTCAAGTTCGAGAGGGTGTGGGTGGAAATCATCAAGTGGCACTCGTACGATGGAGTGCCATTTATTATCAGACCGAGACCCGACTGATGTGGTCGATGAGGACGGCGTCGCTTTAGCCCAATATCGATTCGGTGACTCAACCCGAGCGATAAAACACCTCGACGCCGCCCCACCAGATTCATTTCCTGATCTCACCTGATTGATGAATCAATTTGATTCGCGCCATTGATTGGTTGGCTCTCGCACTCAGTTGATTAATGAACTGCTTAACCTAATTGTCCAGTTCATTTGAGGAATTAACTAATTGTCAGTGAACTTGGGCCGTCTCCCCATTAAATGCTGGTAGAAGATGTCATGATACGATGACTGATTTCATATATATATATATATATGCAAAAATAATTAACAAAAAACACGTGATCTAAGATGCTTGAAATATCCCAAAGGAAATTAATACACATAATAAGCCCAAGTGCTTTCGTGTTTACATTATTAGGGGCTTATTCTGTGTATTATTTTCCTTTGGGATATTTCAATCATATATATATATATATATATATATATATATATATTAGTGTAGATGAGTAGCAGTCTTTCTTGAATGCAAATTTTGTTGAAGACCATTGTGTATTTTGTCTTAATTAATTTTCTTTGGCAACTTTCTCTTCTTCTAACTATCTTTTTTATTCCATCTTGTAGATGGTAGATCACATGTCCTGTATTTATCTCTTTTAAATGAATGGGTTTGGTAAAAAACAAACTAAATTGCTGATCTTTCGATCTTATTCGATAATCTTCAGAGCGTTTTGATATGTTCTTGCCTCCTTTACCAATGAAATGTGGAGTCAGAAGCAGACTGAATGAAAGAAAACGATGAAGATGTATATATATATATATATATATATATATATATATATATATATAAAGAATAGAGAGGGGTCACTGTGTAACACATACGATCAGGTAGCCTTAGAGGAAAAGGGTACAAAAATAACTTGAAAGGGTATAGGAAGAGTTGATAGGTCGGTGGCTAGACACCGATGCGTGGTGTAGTTGGATGAGTCTCGAGGTGTTCGTGACTGGACGACGGTTGGGGGTAGTCAGGAAGACAACAATCTCCTTATGAAAAACAACAGCTGCCAAAACTCCTCGAATCCCAAGTCAACCAACATAGTTTACGAGTTCATCTGCCCCAATAAAGAGCAAGCTTTATAATAACTCTAAATATATTGGCATCACAACTACCACACTTTCGAGACGTTTAACTATGCAACTACAAAACGGAGGACCTAAAAACCATATGGAGAGCGCGCATAACATCAACCTAACGAGAGATATTCTAGTTAACAACACCGTAATTAAAAGGAAAGAGGGAAATAAAGCTAGGCTGAACATCTTAGAAGCCATTTTAATAAACAAAGAATTTAATTGATGTAAGAGTGTAGGTGTGGGTAGGAGATAAAGAAAGGGTGTCGAATAAGATCGAAAGCTCAGCAATTAAGTTTGTTTTTTACTAAACGCATTCATATAAAAGAGAGATGAATACAGGACAAGTGATCTACCATCTACAAGATGGAATAAAAAAGACAGTTAGAAGAATAAAAGTTGCCAAAGGAAATTAACTAAGGCGAAATACACCATAGTCTTCAACAAAATTTGCATATTATATATATTTGTGTGTGTGTCTGTGTTTGTGTGTGTGAACGTCCCCAGGCTTATGTTGATCGATGGAAATATATTTTCCATTTTATTCTGGATAATCATCTCACGGGATCCGTTTTCTGGACACAGATCAAGAAGCTATTAAGGAATCGACTAGTGCGAAAAGGGTGTGGTGGTATTATTTTCCTTTTTATGTGAATTCTATGAGTTAGTTTAGAGTCCATGTGCTTATTTACTCCCTCGTTTCTGATGGTTTATGATGTGTTTTAGAACCCACCATTTTGGGTCGATGGTACTCGCTGTACTCAATCGTCCCGAATGTTTTCCACAATTTCTTCAGGTCTCCGAAAATTGTGATACCCCTGAGGGAATGTAGAGGTCCCATGTCCTCTTCAAAGAAAAATGGAGTGTTCCGAGAGTCAGGTTGTTGATTACACCAGTTTGGTTGACTTAAAATGATGCTGTTGCGTTGTGACGACACACTGTTAGTGACTGGTTTCAACTAGGGACCAACCGGACTAACGGCCACCCTCGTATTTGCTCTACCAATGAGTGCCGCTAGTCAAATGTGCGCGATTTCACTATAGTCAGCCCCTTTCACCCATATGTCCCTAGGTTATCAAGATTTTGGCCATACGTCTTGTCTCCCATTCGTTATCGCAGTCCCTATGAGTTAATTCAGCGTTAGTCTGCATCTTTAGAAGCAAGGGAAATCTGGCAAGGAACTGGGCTGTTCACATTCTTGTGTACTTATTAATCCTCCTATCTCCTTTTTCCCCGCTTTTTGGGGTCTGGTTTTCTCCCACTGGTGAGTTCCCCAACCGCAAGAAGGCCTTCAGAAGAGGTCTTCGTATTCCCAGTTAATTTCCAGTAGTCTGAAGCTATTTTCCACAAGTCCTTTCATCCCAAACGAAGAAAGTTGGGCGGGGCGCACGCGGAGGGTGGGGTAGTTTGCAGCAGCAAGCCGGTCTAGCGATAAGATTAGAGCCGCTTGACGAAGCCTGGTGTTGAGTGAGTCAGTCCTGCCATTAACGTGCAAATATGAGAATTCGGTATTCTTTAAGTCTCCCGCTTCACTGGTCCACCTTGGTGAAGAGGGATAAGGCGTGGTAAACAAGGACCTCCTTGCGGTGTGTATTAATATTATCCTTGTGTAAAATTTGCTCTTCAATCTCCTCTTTTCTCCCATCCCCTCATGCTTACCACTCCAGATCATTAGAGGAACGACTACCAAACCGCGATCCTGCGCTCAGGTAATTATTAACGACAGTTCTCATTTCTTTTCTTATATATATTTTCCGGCTTTACCCCCTTTTTAGCATGTTTGATTCCTTGTGATTTCTGTTAACGTCGCTCTGAGTGATTTTGAGGAATGACAACACAGGTATGTACATATGCAAGGGGGAGAGGGCGGAGTTTGTGATATTGTCTGTGGATTTTCACCAATATGCACGTGTGTATGTATCAGTGTTCGTCTCGACCGTAAGAATGTATCGACAGCATATGACAAACCGCCGGGACCTAGACATGAATCGACTCCATCGAAGACTTGCCACACTCGATGTTGCTTAACTTCTTTAAAATCGGAAGCGATGTTTCCTCTCTGCCAAACAATTGGTCGAAGGATTCCAACAAGTTGCAGTGAGATAAATTATCACGTTTTTTTTTTTTGCTTTATTTTAGCTTTGCATTTCTTTTCTATGGTCTAGCACAGGGGGCCCCAACCGCGGGCCGCATCGACAAAACCGAGACGGCCCGAGGGCCGCACCAATAAAAAAATTCTCTCAAAACCACATATTATACAGAAAAAAATCGAAAAAAATATTAATGAGTCGCAAAGAGAAAATAAAAAGTTCAAATTTTAATGAATGGTTCAATCTCTCCCGCTCTTTCATTCTGTTTAGGATGTGTCGTACCTTATATATTCTGTGCTCCTTGCCTCGTGTCTTCCTTATTAGTTGAAAATGGCATCTTGCCGAAACTAGTCCGATAGTTATAAATAAAATCTTGATTCAAATACTGTGGTTTACCATTATCTTTCATATATATATATATATATATATATATATATATATATATATATATATATATATATATATAATTGTAGAAATTGGCTTCATTAGCGGAAACCTTAATCTCAGTAGGAAAATGAAGAGCCACATTTATTTCCTCTAAAGCGTTTCGTTCCTAACATTGGAACATCTTCAGTGATTCTATTAAAGTAAAGTAAAGCCATTTAATTTATGAACGTACATAAAAAAACAAAAAAAAACAGGATACGAAATCACGCATAAAATACTGGCCACCTAATTTCATCGGAACATTTTTCCATTCTCTGTGAGGCTCCTTCAGTCCATTTATTAAAAATACTCGAGTCGCTCAATATTATAAAAACAAAACCAACACTAAACGAGTCCGATTCCTCCTTCTCCCCACGTATCCCATAACCCTACAACCTACCAAGTCATTTTCACGCTCCTTTGTCCTTCACCTTTTCATTCTTGTCCTAAAACGACTATCTGCTTAAGGTAATGTGTATAACATTCACGTATTCCGTTCTTTTAATTTTGTAATTTTTTACTTTGTCATATTTTAACTTTAGTCTCGCTTCTTTGACTTTAACTTATTTTCACTAAGCTTGTTTGTTTTTTAGTTGTCTTTCTAGTGTTTTTATTATTCCTGTTTGTTTTGTTTTTTGATGTTCCTTCCTAAATTGAGTGGCTTTACATTACTTTAATAGAATCACTGAAGATGTTCTAATGTTTAGAACAAAACCTACTGATATTAAGGTTTCTGCCTATCAGGCCAATTTCTACAATTATATATATATATATATATATATATATATATATATATATATATATATATATATATATATATATATATATATATATATAAGTAAAAAAACTCAATGGCGAGTTATGGTATATGATAGTGAAACCACTGTATAGGAGCCAAAAGTTTAATTTATGAGACTAGTTTCAGTATGTAGTTTATCATACCTTCTTCAGTCGTATACTGAGAGTGCGATTGTTGCAAAAGTCAATAAATAGCGTACATATCAGAAAAAAACACAAAGAAACACAAAACGGGAGAAAAAGGTCATTAATCAGGGGATGCGAGTCTAAGATCGTTGACTAAGCTGTTTACGATGAGGTTACGGGAATGGAGGCTGCATTTCAATTGCCCATCTTACAAATTAAAATTGGAAATTTTTCCTATTAATATACATTCTACTATTTTTCTTTTACGGAAATCTTTACAATTATATATGATTTGTGCCTTTGAAGAGTCAATTTGGTGGTTGAAATCTCTAATATGATTATAAATACTGGATGCGGTACGGCCTCGTCTGACATTACCTTTATGTTCATAGATTCGTTTTGTTAAGGTTCTTCCGGTCTCTCCTATGTAGAATGAGGGGCAGTTTGTAGAGCCACACGGGATTAAATATACACCTGCTTCATTTGGCTGGTCCACGGGCTTGGTCGAGGGGAAGATTTAAGGTTAGAAAAAGGGTATTTAAATGTGGTTAGGCCTGGGGAAATAACTTTGTTCACTCCTTTAAGGTTGGGGAGAAAATGGAGGGATAGACAGTTCGTATTACTAAATTTGTTTTTATTCTTGGGACGGTAATGAGTAGATTTTCCTTTAGATAAACTTCCATTGATCACGTGAAGGGGATAATTTTATTCAATTGACGCTGCAGGTTATATATGTAATCTCGTCTTCTAGAAAGCAAGTGCCACATATCCTAAGGGCTCTCAAAAACATACCTGATGCAACGGATCGCCTAATGTTAATATCATGATGAGAAAAGAAATAGATAGAAGAGTTAGAATGGGTTGGTTTTCGGTACACAGTGAAGATAATTTTGTCAATGACTCTAACAATTTTTACATCAAAAAGGATATACAATTATCTTTTTCCCATTCTACTTTAAAATTGATAATGGAATGAAGGTTGTTAAGATTTTTAAGGAAATTGTCAAATAAGTATAAACTATTGATAGGCCAAATCGATCTGACATCATCTACATACCTATACCATACAAAATTAGGATGGGGAATCACAGAAGGGAGTAATGATACTTCGAAATGCTCCATAAATCTTCCATCAAAAATTAAACCTCTCTCTAGGCAAAAATAAAATTATAAATCTTGTTAAATTTGTGAAATGGACATTTGATAAAAATAACTTTTTTTAAAATATATTTTACATTTTAGCCTTTTGCATATAATAAATTTATAAATAATTGTGAAGCTACACTAAATCTCATAAAAGTGCATTTCACATTTGTCTAAGAATACGGCCGATTACTGACAATGTATTTATCCGCGATATGGGTTTTTTCCGTCAAAAATATGGTCTTAACATGGGTAATCCTTTATCGCCCATGTTATGTAACCTTTTTATGGAACATTTCGAAATCCTCCAGGTGTCAGTTACCCATGCTGCTCAAAACATCCCATGGCGGGTAATTGACTACCTAGCTTAATCTACCTTCCACGCATTTCACTCCTCTTGAATCCACTTTCTTCACGACCCTCCTGTAACCTCCTTTTCGAAACCCATCCTTCGGAAATACCCTCGTTAATTGTCGCCGCAGTTAAATAAAAAATATCCCACTTTTTGAAAGCGATCGGCACGCGAATGTTGGGGCCAGAGATTGCCTGGTACGACAAGGTGGTGCCCCTCCAGCGAGGGTAGAGCACTAGGGGGGGGGATTTGTTGTTGTGGTTGGTCACTTTCGTTTCACACGCCCCCCCCACCCCTCCCGTTGGTCGAGCGGGCGACCCATTTAATTAGGCATGTTTCATTCTTAAATTGGTCACGTGGAATATATATATATATATATATATATATATATATATATATATATATATATATATATATATATATATATATATATATATATATATATATATATATACATATATGTGTGTTTGCGCATAATGGCATAATTGCCACATATGTGAAGAGTAAAATAGCATATACTATAGCTACATACATACAATTTAATATATATATATATATATATTTATATATATATATATATATATATATATATATATATATATATATATATATATATATATATATATATATATATATATATATATATATATATATACGGTATTTCGCCTATTTTTATTTTCCCTGCCAACCAATAGTTAGTTCCCCTCATACCCCTGGCTTAAGATCCCACATAATATCCTCCCTCCCTCCCTCCCTCAGTGGTTGTATGAGCCCCTCCGTGGGGCCACCCACACGTTCGAACCCACGTTCGATCGTGAGAAAAGGGCCTAGAATTGGAAACTTAATTTGGGGGACCAATTTTACTTAGTTTTTCCTCTTTTTTTTCTCCTTTCTATTCATCAAAAGGATTTGAATTTTGAGGCAAACTCGATTAAGGAGGGCGGATGGGGTGTTACTCTCGTGTACGAGAGGATGTACGTACATTCCCGTGTATGTATCAAATGCTCTGCCATGCACTTTCGCACACATTCGGTGAACAGATGTCATTTATTTATTTTTGCTTCGGTTTAAGTCTTTCTCTGGGAAGGCAATTTATTTTCGTCGTTATTATCGCGGTAATCAATTGATTGATTGACTTGATTGACTGGTTGGGGGTCAGGGGAGAAACTGATATTGATTAGAGGAATAAATACAGTTACTTGGGTGTCTGCACTGTCAAGATTTGGTTTGCGTCAGTCGGCTTCGGGCTTGCGCTATGATTCTATATGTATGTATACATGTATATGTGTATGTATGTATGTATTAAGGTGAAAATAAGGGACAATTCTGAGGGGACCAAAATTTGTCAAGGGAAAATGTGTGAAAGATTTTTTTTATTTAACAAATCGTAAGTGAATATATCGAGTGGATGTCTGGCAAAAATGTCTTAAGAAAACATAATGAAGTTAAGACAAATATAAGTGTATGAAAGCTATTTGGCTAACATAAGCTACGCGTAGGGGTTTGAAATGAGAGAGGAGGCAACTCTCCTGAATTTAAACAGTATAAGAAAATCAAATTAGCTCAAGAAATTTCTCATTAGCGACAACATTCATCTGGTCTTTATTCTCGAAGCAAAATTTAGAACTCAATTTCGCATTATAAAAGTACCATAACAAAACCATTAAACATGACAGACTCAAAAACAACATAAACAATACCCCTACCCTCTTTCAACACAACCTACTAAATTTAATCAATCCATACATACAACTCTCTGCGTCATGGCAAACAAACTATGTATGATCCAGCGCTAAACTAAGTTCCAACACAGCAAAATAACACCGTTGTTGCAGGTAACCTCAATGCTCTCGACCTTGGCTAACTAGAATATCAAGACAGAATCAAGAGCCTGTATCATATCAGAACGCCTAAACAACATATTCATCCTAGCTAACTCTTCCACGCCAACTCACAAACTCTTCAACACTTATTCTTATGAACCTGCTTGGAAACTCCATACTGCACTGCCCTCTGATCACCTCCCAGTCATTAAGCTAATTTCGCTTGACACGCTCAAGCCCATATCCCCGCCACGTTCTCGAAACCCTACGAGCCTACATAAACTACAACAAAGTTGACTGGGACCTCTTCAATAATTATATTGAACAAAAACTCCAGCGAAATCCAATCGCCCAGTTCAGCAACCATGTAAATAAAGCCTATAAACATATCCCGAGGGTAAACTTAACAAACTATAACCAAAATATCTCCCTGGAAATTTGACAGTTTAGAAAAATCCAGAACAATCGACGAAAACAAACTTGAATTCAAAATAGAAGACATGTAAGCAGAACGCAACATTTAAGCATTGACCTAACCACAATACAAATGGTATTGGCAAACCTTCCGAGACACTTCAAACCATAAAACAGATTAAAAAATTGTGGAAAACTATCAAGAGACTTGACAACTCTCAAAACGGTGAACAAGACACGCACAAAGTTCCCACCTCGCACGCAAACATAGTCAGACTTCACCAAACTGACAAACACCCGTAGACAACATTAAGTAAAAAATAGTGACAGAACACATGGCCTCTCACACTGAGCCACAAACTAACACATACAATCACTTGCAGTTGACTACGGCATGCCCAGACAATTTGCCACAAATAGGGTATCTAAAGCTAAACTGCAGCAAACATCCTTCCTTTTCACTGACCCTCACAACATATCAAATATCCAGCTAATACATTTCGATTCAAGAGTCGTCAACGCTCACACACAAATCTCCCATAACTCTTTTTTTAATGTCTGGAAATCTGTCGACATACTACCCAAGATAAAGCCTAACAAACCACTCTTCTACCCCGCATCATAGTGCAGTATCTTTCTACCCTACACTTTAAAATTATAAAGCCTCTGATAGAAAAAAATCACCATACATCCTCTTAGATGCATGTTTACATGGATTCTACCTATTGCTTTCAACAAGCACTATACACCCCAACATCATTCAGCTCATCCAAGAGGCTTTCCAACAGCTCACACCACTACGCAGGCATAAGCAAAGCCTTAGACACGGTAACTAGACACATCGTTCTAAACAAACTAATAATCACCGTAATTGAATCCAACTACAAAAAAATGCTTGACAACTTACTCGCGTCACAAACACATGACATCACCTACACCATGACATACTACTAGGAATCCCAAATTCATTATCTACTACTGCGGAGATGACATCACTATGCACCCACCAAACAACAATCAAGCAACTCTACATCGTAAGAATCAAACCTTGCTTGACAACTTACTCGCGTCACAAACACATGCCATCACCTACACCATGACATACTACTAGGAATCCCAAATTCATTATCTACTACTGTGGAGATGACATCACTATGCACCCACCAAACAACAATCAAGCAACTCTACATCGTAAGAATCAAACCCTGCTCGACAACTTACTCGCGTCACAAACACATCACATCACCTACACCATGACATACTACTAGGAATCCCAAATTCATTATCTACTACTGTGGAGATGACATCACTATGCACTCACCAAACAACAATCAAGCAACTCTACATCGTAAGAATCAAACCCTGGCTAGAAGAGAACCTTATGCCTACCTGACCTTCAAAATCCTCTGATAATCTCTTCACAACTACAAACCAAAGCACAACAAACACTCACACATTATTTTAGCAAACACCCCCCACACTACACTGAAATACTTCAATAAACCCTACCACTCTATAGCCAGGCCACCACAACAACAAAACAACCAATGTGTGCTCAACACCGCAAGACATCTACTCCCTTGCTCAAAATCACCCACAGGAACAATGGGCAATCCAAGGCATACGTCACTCACACTTTAAGGAAGTACATCCATCCCTCCTTTTCATGTGCCTCTGCAGCCTAGGCACACAATCTCGCATCCATGCACTCTTGCACAATGCAGAAGACACAAAACAAAGGACTCCACCTCGCCACGGGTTGCATCCAGCGCACAGCAATTAAACACCCACACTGAAGCAAAAGAAAGGCTCATTAAACAACAACTTGGCCTCCACGCAACTCAATTTTGCCAGTACACGAAACCCGCCTCATCCATGCCAATACATGCACAAAACCCTAAGGGCCAAATACACTGAAATACTTCAAGAAGCCCCACCCCACCTACCACTCTATTGCAAGGCCACTACAACCACAAAACAACCAATCTGCCCACAACACCGCAAGACATCTACTCCCTTGGTCGAAATCACCCGGTGAACATCACTCTATCTGGAATCGACCAACAGAAAGAGACGTCTACCTGGTCTTAAAAGGGTCACTCTGCCACCGGTGTAGTTATTATTACCCAAAACAGAATATCATTCAAATGCCCGCCTGACCGATACAGTCCATCCACTCCCACCCCAATCAAGAATCAAAGATAGTTCAATAAATATTCACAACTGAGACAAGACCTACAGTTAGAGTGCTCTAATTTGCCAATTCCGACTGCCATTGAGAAAATTTCATTTTCTGTTTTTCTTTATTTATAACGACGGTGTCCAAGTTTAGGATTGATTCGATCCTAAGGGAACAGCGAATCATAAATGAATGTGCTCAAATATATGGAAATTTGGAGTTAATGCATTCATTTCATCGGCTGAATCTCGCAATACTCATCGAACTTTGCTTCACAAATTGTGGCAATCACATTTAAAATGTTATTTATTGATATTTCAATTAAATAAAATGTGGTTTAAGTTAAATACAATGTAGTTCATTGTTTTAAGGAAAATATGCCTTTTATCTATGCGTCCCGACTTCATTGTGATTCTTAGTTCACACTTTAAAGTCATCAAAACTTCCCACTATTTTGCATGTATTTTTCTACTCGCTTTGTCCAACCTAAATGACGAGGGTGTATAAATGTAAAAGAGTATGGCAGTGTAAGTCTTGCTAATTAATTGTATTTGCAGTGCTGTTAAAAGTGACTCCGTGCTTTTCGAATCGAAGGATTTTCCATGAGATTCTCGTAATCCTTATTGCGCTCCGAGCTATTGCTACCATACTGTTTAACTAGTTTGATTAGCACGAGTAGGTACCGACACGCATTGGCACCCGCTTCCATCCCAGCGAGAGCTGAAAAACAAAAAGTATCGGCTTTCATAGGGAGCTAGTCACATACTGGAGGCGTGCTGATTCTGATGCGTGGGCGAAAACAGTGCTATCGCACGCACAAAACCCAAGTACAACAGCGCTGTCTTTTCCACTGTCCTCTCTTCACACACACACACACACACACACACACACACACACATAGCCTCTCTCTCTTTCCTCTCGGAGCCTGCGAAAGTGGTTCTTATATCCACACTCCCCAGACTAGAGGTGGTTGGTACTCCTTTGATCTACGAAGGGTTCCCTACTCACTAGTTGGGTGCAAAGCGCATCACTACCTCTTTTCCGGTACATTACTCCACAGCAAAGACCAGATCCTGGTCCCCCTCGGCTTGCCGTCATTTGGCATTCTGATTTTTATGTCAATTACATTGTTATGTCGGAGGACATGATTCGCGATTAAAAAGATAGAGGTGTCGCAATTAACTAAGATTAGTTCGTTCCAATACCTATTAAACATCTTATTAGTACTTCTCAAGCCAGTATGGTCTGATGGCTGATAGCAGTCTTGTTTGTGTTTGTCTGTTGGTAAGAATTTTGTAACTAACATGTATGCTGGGGATAAGAGACTGATTGGACCGTGGTTACATTGTCTTCCCTGTGTTTTTTTTTTGTATGTTGGGGATAAGAGACTGATTGGGCGGTAGTTACATGGTCTTCCCTGTGGCTTTTTTGTATGTTGGGGATAAGAGACTGATTGGACCGTGGTTACTTAGTCTTCCTTGTGACCCTTTTGTATGTTTGGGATAAGAGACTGATTGGACCGTGGTTACATGGTAACCATGGTCTTCCCTGTGGCCTTTTTGTATGTTGGGGATAAGAATTACAAGTCAGCAAGACCTTTTTCTTCACTACTTATAAGGTGGATAGTTACCACAGGCTCTCCTGCTGCTTTCCCATTTTTCATGCCGCTAAGTGCATGCAAAATTGTGCACTTCTTGAGTGAGGACATTGTTTCTTTTTTTTATTGACTAGTTTTTATTTTATGTGAGGTGTCCGTTGTAATCATGTATTTCCTGATAAATCTCTCACTCATCCAACGATCTTTCCTCTGCATGCAATTTTATATCTGTTATCATTTAGACTGATCTTTGGCTGTCTGTTAATTGCTAGAGTGTGTTCATAAGTTGCAGCGACATATTGTTTTTAATGGTTTTGTCACAAGATATTTAATATATAGATAATGTATTATCCGGAGTCGTTTTTTGTAAACTTGTTTAATTCATTATGTTTGGTTCTATCTCTAGTTGTTCCGTTCCTCTCGCTTTTCGACTCTTATGTTTCGTCTCGGTTCGCCAATCTGCCTTTATCTAGGCGGATCCCGACCGAATAATGAAATAGACATAAAGGTCAGTATGACAATTGCTGGTGAGCACGGAGGAACCAAGGGCCGGTCCTCTTTGGGGGGAGGTCCCAGAAAGTATTATATTTTGGACACCAAACAGCGTTCGGTGGAACTTTCGTCGCCCCGGGACAGGGGGACCTGTTCCGCATCAGGATTCCTTGGAACAGAGTGTGTGTGTGTGTTGTGCTGCGAAGACGGGAGATGAAATAAAGCAGTGTTTTAATTTGCTATGTGTGTGATTCAAAATGTAAGATCTACCCACTCGAATACATGGCTGAGCACAGCGCGTCCACCAAATGGTAACCAGATCTCTACGTGCGCTTTATGTAATAATATTCTATTAGTCTCATTTATTTTTGTGTTGGATAACTTGATATTCTTGATTAAGTAATAAAATATGTATTAATTAAAGAAATAACAAGTTATATTATATCTGAGGGAAGTTTTAAATTCAATAAATTTATCCCAAACTCATTACATAAGTGTCAAAGTGGCGTCGAAAATCGTGACAAACTTACATATTCCTTAACATCCGCTGCCTTCTTTTTATAGTTTATCTCGTTCGTCATCTCCTATCCCTATGGCCTCTTTTTCATGCTTTATATATATATATATATATATATATATATATATATATATATATATATTTATTTATATGTATATATATATATATATATATATATATATATATATATATATATATATATATATATATATATGTATATATATATATATATATATATATATATATATATATATATATATATATATATATATATATATATATATATATATATATTAGTGTAGTTAGGTAGCAGTGTTTCTTGAATGCAAATTTTGTTGAAGACCATTGTGTATTTTGCCTTAATTAATTTCCTTTGGCAACTTTCTTTTCTTCTAACTATCTTTTTTATTCTATCTTGTAGATGGTGGATTACTTGTCCAGTACTCATCTCTTTTTTAAAAAAGAGATGAATACTGGACAAGTAATCCACCATCTACAAGATGGAATAAAAAAGATAGTTAGAAGAAGAGAAAGTTGCCAAAGGAAATTAATTAAATCAAAATACACAATGGTCTTTAACAAAATTTGCATATATATATATATATATATATATATATATATATATATATATATATATATATATATATATATAAAAGAAAAATGAAAGCGCTATTTGGGACGTTCATTCACGTTAGTAATAGCTATGACCTTATTTTTCTAATCTCATTGCCATTCTCTATTCCGTATTCTAGCAATTTTATCCTTGTTTGTTGTGATGTTTACTCATGTTTACCAAAGTAATGGTTGAAAATCTTTTCAATTTTCTTACCGATAAATTGAACAATATTGATCTTCCCCCACTATACTACGTTCATGAACATCATTTCACTTTGTACAGAAAATTGTAAATTTTCGTTCCACGGTAAATATTTTTTTTAAAAATTGGATAAGCCATGGATGAGCCTTTCAGCTGTTCTTCCTAACTTCTATATGGAGTTGTTTGAAACAAGACTTCCCTCCTCTCCTTGATTTCCTTTCTGTGTGGTATAGCTACATTGATGACCTAATTTGTTTGTGGCCTAATTCTAATGATATAAATAGTTTTATTACTAACATTAGTTTACTTTTGCATTCCATTAAATTTAGCCATGAAGTTGAAAATAATAGAACCCTTCCTTTTCTCGATCTTCTTATGCATAGAACCAAGACTTTTTAAATTTTTCTATCTTTCGTAAACCTACAAATTCAACTTATATTCATCTTTACTCTACGCATTGTCCTAAAGTTCTACGCTCCGTTTTTTCCTTTTGTTTCTACGTACTTTACGCGTTGTTAGCCCTGAATTGATGGATCTGGAATTCTTTACTATCATTGAGAACGGCCACGAATTGTGTTACTCTCATCACTTTCTTTTAAATTGTCTGTCTTCCGCTAAAAGATGTTCTATAATGTGGATCCTATTACTTCCTCTAATGTTATATATAACCTTGTGATATTAATTTTTCTTGTAGTTATCTTTGATAAGGAAGTGAATAGAGTTCGAAAGTATATATACAGGGTCACCCACAAAAAAGGAAACCCAACTTTAAGTACTTATAGCTGAACAACTATTCGATATTTTGTCCACCAATCGTATTTCTATAAGAGGTAGAATGTTTATCAGATTGGTTTATTTAATAACTGAACAGCATTGATTTGAGTGAAGGAAACTAAAATGGATGTTTCCCAAAATATGTGAATTAATGGAATGACCATACGTATTGTACGGTGAAGTAGAAAAAGATCGGTTTTATATTTAATCTTTTATCTATTAAAAAAAGAGACATAAAAAGAAAATCTGGCGTAGTTGTTTTAAAAGGGGAAAATAGCATAACCAGCATGGATCGAGAAAGAATAGTTAAAAGAACAAAGAACTATGAAAAGTTGTACTCAATAACAACACCCAGAAACACAACTAACCAACAGCACATAGTAATGTCCCAGCCGTTCTCAAGTGAGAAATTTAAATTGCAATCAAACAAATGTGAAACCAAAATGTACTCCAGGTATGTTATTGAATGTCTCAAACAATCCAAGATTCCTGTGGACACATATAAAAATTGCAGATCTTAGATTAAATTGTACAAGCATACAGACATCTTTTAATTCCAGAAATGTGTAAGACAAGGATGCTATCTATCGAATTTATTTACGTCATGTCTAGAAGAAATCTTCAAGAGGCTAAGTTGACAAAACAGAGGATTTAAGATTTGCAGATTTAATTGTCCTCATAGATGAAAAACTAGAAGAGATTCAAACAATGTTTCAAAAACTTAACCTTGAAAACAAAAAAGGTTGACCTAAAAATAAATGTTTGAATGACAAAAGTCATGGCAACTCGCCCAATGATGATGATAGACATCATCATTGACAACAAGCAAATTAAAGAGGTAAATAAATTTGACTAATTAAGTCAACATATCACAATTTCACAAGGAAATGATAAAATCCTTCACATAATTACGAGTACTATAGGCTGGAAGGCATTTGGAAAGGCAAGCAGAAATTTGGAACCTGACAAAAACACTTATATTCAACCTCATAACAACAACAACACAAAAATCTAATGAACGCCTTGTAATGAAAATAACTTGACGTGGCAGGAAACCAAGCTTAAATATATAGTGGAAACTATAAAAAACCTGAAATGGAATATGGAAAGTTTCCAAGAAATTAGATGGATCAGAAAAATAATCGATTGGACTCCACTTGGACTCCCTTTAATGAAATACTTTTATTTGTAAAGTTAGTGAATGAAATATATATTGAACAATGAATGTACCTTATTTATATTCAGTGGATTTTAGATCTTCAACTCAGCTAGACATAGTTTATAAGTTACGAGATTATAGCTTGCAACATGTATTGACAACCATGTTTGGCGTGTGATATTCAGCAATTCTGATCATGTTCCTTTTTTTTCCATTTTTATACCTCTGGGGTTCATGTCAGCGGAGTGCCTCAGCCAAGGAAGTTATTTAATGACACTTTGGTCTTCTCATTCTTTTTACATTTTTGTAGTATTACAGGGAGCTTCATCTTCCATGAATAAACATCTTAATTTTTCAAGCTGTCCATTTGAAAACACTGGTAGAAATACTTATTTACGAATGGAAATGTATTTTTCCGAGTTAAGATTGCCAACATACTCAACCAAATTGCTCCCGACATCATAAAAGAAAACCTCCAGCTTTCACCGTCGGTTGTACCTACTTATATTCAAATCTTGATGGGCTAATCTCCAAACCAATAGCCACCACTGTCTGAAAATTTAGCAAACCTTGATTCTTCCGAAAAAAATTATGCTGTGGCAAATTTCCAAAGGCTTTCTCGTGGTTGCACATCCATAATATCCAAGAAAGTGCGGGTAATTTACTGATGATTTGGAATCTTTCTATCATTTCATAAGCTTTTAACCGATGATTGTTCTCAATGGATCTTCAAACACTCTTCCTGGTTCATATGAAAGATGAGCCAGGAAGACTAGGACGTAGCTCTTGTGATGTTTTATGCCTTTTTAAAAAAATTAACTTTAATTATATTAACCGAATAAAGGAGATTTATAAGATGCCTATCAATTTATCTTCGGCATATTTTACCTTCAGACCAACAAACCGTGATCTATGAAAATCGGAAATTTCTTCCAATTCTGCTTTCTAGACAAACAATTACTAGTTATAATAATAGTAAAAATCGGAATAAACACATTTTATCATAAACCCCTGGGTATCCTTTTACTTCTAGCATGCCATTTTTAATAGAGTCATTAGTCTGAAAAGGCGCTTGTCTTAGCACTGAGACCCAATGGACAAAAGTAGGCGCTACCAGTACTCTATTAAGAGTTCCGAGGGAAGACATGTCAAATCAATGGCCAGAGCTCTTTTAAACTTCCACCGGTCTGGAATTGAATACCTAGTAACCTGCGAGTAATGGGTTGATCACCTCCCTGTCGTTGTTCTCGGGTGTCCATGTGTGGCAGCATGCCCACCAGGTAAGACTATATTTTTTAAAACTCTAGACACCCTGCAGGAAAAGAGAAAATGAGTCCTCAGTTATTTCCAAGTGGATATGATACGACTACCCTACACATAGATGCAATCCTGGAATGGGATCATCCCACTTGGATGTATCCCGCGTGAGGTTGAAGTTGCAATTGAACTTCCCCTTCGTATCTGTTGAATGGCCCGCTAGCACAGGGGGGGGTGCTATAAACTTCCTACAGCATGCAACATAAGCTCCCTCTAGTCTAGCCTGGCCCCCAGGACAGTCTCATAGAGGACGCCGTCCTGCTTAATTGTGCTAATGTTGGTGGGGTCTACAGCACAGGCTGTAGGATCAACGGCTTTCTCTCCCAATGGGCCTGAGGGAGCGTAGTCATCTACTCCTGGGCGATATTAACCACATACTGAGTAACATTTAAGTCGATAGTATTCAGTTTAACAATGCGGCTCTCGAGTGAGGCCAGAGTAACTACCTCGTGAATGATGAAAGGTCATCAGATTCGAACCAGTTATTTCTCATATTGACTCCATCCGCCGACTATTAAAACCTGATAATTTTTATCTTTCTAATTTAATCAATGAATTTTTCATTTATCTTTATATCACATCGATTTCGAATTAGACCATTTGCATATAGACAGTTTAATCAAAGTTTTTGTAATATTCGCCTAAGGTTTTACTCTTTATATTGATTATTTCAAAATGAAATATTGAAATTTTAGTTTGTACCATAGATACTGAAGATAAAGTATGAGAGAAGAGGGGCCTTTTGGCAACCATCCTGTTTTTAACTATTATCTACCCCCTCCATCTACCGAATATTGCTAATTGCTCTATTTTTTATTATTTTTGTTTATGGAGATATAACTCTATTTTGGTCAGTCTTAAAATTTATTTTCTTTCTCAAGATTAAAATCTATAGAAAATTGTCTTTTGTGGCAAACTATTTTAAATGTCTGTTTGATTTTTGCTATATATGATGACCATGATAAAAACTATTTATATTTTCATTGAAGGGCGCAGGATTAAATTAAATATAATGAAGATAATAAAATACTACTTGTTAAATATTTTGGTTATTTATATTCTAAACTTGTCGTTAGTAAATATCCTATCTTGAAGGTAAATATATTTTACAGCAACATATTCTTCCCTTTTCCCCTTACCTATCTTTCCCCCAACTTGGGCTGGGTGGTCATCAGATTTATGTGGTGTATAATTTATGTCCAAATTGTTTTATGGTAAATTAAAATGTAGTTTATGTTTTCGGTTTGTTAAATGTTGCACGTTCGTTTTGAGAGAATTATGTGGTTGTTAATAAGAGAAGGCCCCTTTGTTGTGGAGTTTATTCTTAGGCATTTGTAACGTCCAGATGCCTAGCACTTCAACACATTACTTATAGTGATTTGAGTTGGTATTTTGGAGAGGCAGTTCTCTTATTTTTCACCCCCTTCCAGCATCAGTGGATAGTGACCAGCTGCATTTTCTTCTGGTTTCTGAATAGGGTTCGTGGCGTACTAATGCCATTTTCTCCTTATTCTGTTTGTTGATAATTATTTAGTTGTTTAGGTTTTTATTTTTTGCTCTTTTGCCTCTTTGTATTAAATTCTTTCATTAGTCAAAAAACAAGAGAAAAGGCAGGCAGGTGAGGAGTCTTGGGGAAGTTTCCTTTTAAAGTAATATCCATTGATAATCGTGTCAACGAAGTGCCGTGGTCAGGTATCCAGTTAGCCTCTCATGATCCTTGCGCAATTGTAAGGATTTTACTAAATTTAGTGATTAGGGAAGGAATAATGAAGGCTACAAATGTATAGAGAGATGGAAAATACGAGAAAAGTTGTTTAAAGGTCTTGTAGCAAGGAACAACACATATTTAATAGGCTACAATTTAATTATTAAAAAGGAAATGGAAATTAATGATACCTAAGAGAAACATATAATCCATATTCCTGAAATTTCAGTAGGAACCAGTATTCAGTGATAACTCAAATTACTCAAATGTGAGAATTTTAAACCTCTTAATATGCGAGAATTAAATATGGTAAGGGAAAAGTAGTTACAGATATGATGGGAAACAGCGATTTATGTTATATATTCTCAAGAATTTTCATAATCTAATTCGCTCTCCGCCAAAATGAATCTAATCGCAAAGCTTTTATATAATTACTGCCGTAACACAAATGCATAAAGAGTCGGAGGGGCAATTTTAAAACTAGGGTGAATAAACTATTAGAAAGATTCCGGAAAGGCTTACTGAGTTGCTCTCAAACACTGTTACTTCTCCTAATATCTCTTTATTACCTTCTGTTACTTATATGATACCCATACACGTATTAGTCTTACTAGTATAATAATTGATGATGTGATCAAGAAAATTGATGTTACTTATGTAGCTCATTACAACTGCATGTTGAAAACCCTTTTTCTGATCCCAAATATATCGGAATCAAATCAAATTCACATTATTGCAATTGCCATTCTCCAAAGGAAGATTCTCTATTGAAATAGGTGTTATCAGTCTCGATGCCATTTATGAAGAAAAAGGTGGCTAATACTGTGAAAGCTCTCCCATTTAATCAGAATTTGTATCAATTGTACATTATCTGGTCTTTAAAGAGTAAATGAGAATCAGGAGAGTTTTGATTTGATATTGATTGGTTTTATTTCATATCCACTCTTTATTTCTTTAAACTTCAAGTCAAATTTAAAATTCTGTTTGTAGGCTTCCGTTCTCTATAGCATCAAGAATCCTCTCATCATTGGTGGAAGAGTCTATGTTTAAATAGAAAGATGGAGAAAATTAATAAAGAGAAAGAAGGAAAATGAAATGAAAGTTGTTAAATGAATGATCGAGAAGGGGCACATTTATATAATTTGTTTACTTTTATGCAACTATTGCATCACTATTATTTCTAGTGAATTTCCGGTCCAGTTCACTATTCGAGTGGGCTAAGATAACGTCAGGTCACCCTTATCCAGAATAAGCTCTCATATAGATTAGAACTTTAAAGAACTAAGGACGATTAGCCTTCGAGTGTAGGATCACTTGAAGAACAATTTAATTTACGGAGTTCTTTGAACTCTGTTTGAAATCCGGAAATGAATGATATGGAAGCGACCAGAGCTGAGTGAATTTAATTGTGTGGCATGCCTTGTTTCACCTTCCTCGCCGGAGAGCATAAATTTGCGTCCTGTTTGTATCACGCATTTCCGACCCATCTATCATAGTTGCCCTTCTAGATTATTTTCTAGATGCTTTAGTTTGGATCTAGATATATGAATTCGCAATCTACATGATGGATATTTTTCTAAATTAATATTAACAAAGCTAGATGTTTTCTACATGTTTCTATTAAAAATGTGCACCAAATATGCAACGTTTCAAACCGAACAAGAATGAGCTGAACGAATCAAATTTTAAACATGTTTAGTTCTTGTTCAGTTTGAACCGAGCCGACTGAATGACTTTTCCTTCTAACTCGAGAGCTTCCATTGTAAACGAAACGAAATGACTTTGCCGCTTGAATGAAACGTTTTCAAACGTTTATTTACAATTTCCACTGTCCCGTCTACCTGCTAACTAGTGTTCACAGTCTATCTCGAGTTGCGTTGTGAGTAACAATAGTGTTTCTTTGTATCTAGTTTATTTTTGTATTGGGGAAATATATTGGCAGTGTAAGCTTAACGCGTGATATAAGAATTTGTTTCCATTTGTAGTCTGGTTTTTTTTTTTTTTTTGCTTTACCTTTCAATATACAAAATTCAAGAGTTATGAACAAAAATTTAGAAAATAATGACTGGATAATGGAAGCTCCTGGAGACCCGAATAAAAGTCGTTGTAAGTATTGTAACTGCAATTCGAGAGCAAAATACCAAGATTTGAAGAACCCCATTAAAAGTAACAAGAATGTAGCTTCATTATCTGATAGAAATATTAGACCACTGACTAATATTCTCAAAGGATCAATAGCCATGTTTTTAAGCTGTCACTGTGCAATTGCAAATTGGGACAATTTAGTTGATATGGTGAAAAACAACATTAGCGATAATAAAGTTCTTGATAAGGCAAAAATGCATCGAAGCAAATGTACAAATATTCTAAAGGATATTTCGTGTCCCAATTTTGAAGAAAATCTGAAGTGTGAACTAGGTAGCAATAGATACAGTTTATTGCTTGACGAATCAAATGACACTCTTGTGATAAAAATGCCTGGTGTTTCAGTGTTTTATTATAGTAACAGCAGTGGGAATGTTGTTTCAACCTATTTGGGTCTTATTCAGATGGAGAAGTGTGATGCCGTAAGCATCGTTTTGGCACTTAAAGGATATTTAGCACATAAGAAATTAAACTTGAAGAACCTGGCTGCAATTGGTACTGATTCTGCAGCTATAATGGTCGGGCTAATTAATGGTGTTTATGCAAAATTAAAGGAAGATGTTCCTTCAATAATTCTACTAAGATGTGTTTGTAATTCTCTGAACTGGTAGTATCAGTGGCTGCATCAGAATGTTATCAAGGAATTTGAAATTTCTTATTGCATAGAGTCATAACTGGTTTTCAAATTCTATGGTCAGTCAACAGCAATACTCTAACTTTTATAAAGCCATAAATGATGGTTCAACACCTTTGAAAATTCCTGCAAATAGCCAAATTAGATGGTTGTTGATTCAAGTAGCTGTTGAAAGGATTGTGAATCAGTGGTTGGAATTGAAGATTCACTTTCAAGTAACAAGACCAAAGTGAAAAGTGTTACACTTCAGAAATGCTATTTGAAATATACAGTGATGAAATGAATTTTTAACATATCTTCTCTTTTTAAATCCTATTTTAAAATTAGTACATGTAAATAAGGTGTTTGAATCAAATAATATTGTGAAAGTGAAATTATTTGATGAGCTTGTACTACTCTTTGAGACAATTGGTAAAAGAATAGTACTACCAACATTCCGGGTTGATTTATTTACCTGCACAATAGAAGAATTTTCGGACCCTAAGCTCTACCTTGGCTATCAAGTTGAATAAAAAATTGAAAAGTTAAGAGCAACAGAACCTTTACCTAATGGTGAAGAAGAAAATTTAAGGAAGCGCTGTCAAAGTTTTGCCTTGTATTATTTAAGCAATTAAAACAAAGACTGCAGAAAATTTAGAAATCTTAAAAAGTTGTCTCTTCTCTGTAAATAACATGCTTCAATCAGTAAAAGATACATATACCCAAATATCGTCAATTGATAAAGTATCTATGGGCTTCTGATAATAGTGTGGCAAAAGCTGAAATCTAAATGACAAAAAAAAATTGATTGACTGAACACAAAAAACAGAAAATCAACTTTTCTGGAATGAGGTAAGGCAGTTCAAAGATGCCTCAGGTTAACCCATTTAATGCACTTTTTGAATGTGCGGAGTCTGCATTGATTTTGCCAAGTTCAAATGCAGATATAGAAAGTGTTCAGTGCAATGAATTACATAAAATCAAAACTCCGAAATGAAATGAAGCTGCCGCTGCTCATTGCTATTTTCATAGTCAAATTTAGTTTAACACGTTTAGGAAAGTGAAGTTCTACGTACGAATTGCATTACCGAGTCTTAAAAGAAATTGGCACTTCGAGGGTATATGACAGTAATTCTTCATTTGCACAATGTACTTCAGGTGCATCTTGTGAAGCAGATACTGCTGATGATATTCATTTTGAATGAAGGCAGATTTTTTGGGCAATAATATGCATTATTTTTTAATATTTTTTCTAGACATTTTTCTAGTAATATTTTTTCTAGACATTTTTCTAGATTATTGTAAGAAAAGTCTAGCTATTTGTAGATATAATTTATTCCAATTCTATATATTTACTCTTAACAATAAGTGGCAACCATGCCATCTATTCCTTCGACAGTTACGGTTCGTTGGTCAAAAAGAAGTCAAGAATTACTCTTGAACTACTTCATTTTTCATTCAATTCTTCATTTGAACGATTCCTAAATAAGGGTTTCATAGATCCACACACGGGAGTTTAAATTAGGAGTACCTGAAATCTTTTTTAGCTCATCCTTCTAAGGTTTTATTATGCTCTTCTTGCTACTTTGCGTTTATGAAGTTTGTTATAACAATTCTTGTCTTCCTACATATTTCTCTACTATATTTTTGCTGATATTTTTCTTTGTTATTCTATTTCCTTTCTTACCGAGTTAAGTTTCCCTCGATGGATTGCATCAGTTTCCCTTTGGTTCTGAGTTTTGTATAAGTGTTGCCATTTCTCATAACCGTTTAGATCAGTGGTTCCTAACAGGTTTGTGCTTATGGCCCCCTTAGGAACCTTATTTTTTTCTCTGTGGTTCCCATAACCTTTAATATCAGTTTGCAATATGAAGATTCATTCTATCTTACATAATGAGTTGTAAGATTCAAAATATTTGTTTAAGGATAAATTCAAATTCTATTATAAAATATCTAAAAAGGAAAAAGCAAACATATATTAATAATTTTTCAAAATGTAATTCAACTACATAAATTAAAATGATCTATTTACCTAACTATAATTTAGACATGGAGTTTGTAGCCACTCTAAATCCTAACATTTTCCTGTGGCTCCTTTCAAATGTGCCATGGCCCCCAGTTGGGAAACTGGTTTAGACCATTATAACGATGCCAGTCGATCGATGGTACTCTTTTTGCAGGTTCTTCAAGTGTCAAGGATTCAGTTCTTTAGAAGTTTATTTTCCCTTATGTTTTCAGCTTCGTCTCGCCCTAACCAATAGTGATCGCTTGGTTCTGACTGGAGAACCACCCAAACTTCACTTAGTGGTTCCACTTAGTAAAGTTTGATGGTTCCCCAGTCGGAACCAAGCGACAACTATTGTTTAGGGTGCGACGAAGCTGAAAACATAAAAGAAAATAAACCTTAAAATGTGTCTAGAAATAGGTGATCGTGGATTAGGTTGTAGGTTTGGGTGCGAGAGCGAGGGAGTTGTGGTTTTCACCTGTTTCTTATTGTAGGAGTGAAATGACGTGTCATATCCGCATTTTTTGCAGACCAATTTTCATAATTGTCACTTTCCTTCGATTTTTTTATGAAAAGATATTTGGGATATTGCATAGATGAGCCATCTCAAAGTTTTTTTACCCTAACCTAACCTAACTTAGTCTATTCCAGAATAGGTTGGCCTGGTTAGATTAGGTTTAGTTAGGTTAGGTTATATTAGGGTCGAAAAAAACCTTTGGATACTTCATTCATCTTTACAACATCCTATATTTGTCTAGAAGTATTCATTAACATCTTCCTCCCTATAGATGAAATACTTTTTAGTTTAATACAGTATTTTTATATACACCTCCCTTACATACATGCACATAATGTATGGTAATGGATATATATATATATATATATATATATATATATATATATATATATATATATATATATATATATATATATACACTTATAGAAGCATGTATGGTTTTACATATGCTTTTAAGCGCCCACATTCATGCATTCTCTCCATGCACTACAGGTACCGGTTTTCCAGCTTGTAGCCCTTTACTAAATTATTCATGCAAGTAAAACTACATAATCCATAATTTGTCACAGTTATGTCATCCCTGTAGGAGTGTAGGTTGACCGCTTTTTTACTTCATTGGCCTCAGAGGATTCCCTTTGCTATGCGCTTTAGCCAAGTGAAAGATTGCCCCTACTGCTTCTCGAAACGAAGGGACGGCGGGTCTTATTTTAATTACCCCTTAAATGAAAACCTGAAATTGACATCAAGGTATTATCTGTATATGTTCCTTGGTAAAAAAATTGCCACAACTTTAATTGCAGGCAAAATCGTGACGTTTGAGCTTATTGCCAAAGCTCCGAGAATGAAAGTATATGGGAGAGTACAAATTAAGGATCGCACTTTTGTTCGCATGGAGACTCGAGCGAAGCTTGACGTCCTTTGCCAAATGAAGTCCTCCGAGAAGCGGAACTTCACGGTGCGTCGGTCTCGCTTCATGCATTGGTTGAAATCAGCGAAGCCGCCATCTAAATGTGTTATGAACTTTCCCTCGCTAGAGGTCAGGGTACTCAATGAGCGTAAACCTAGTAAGAAGACAAGGTAACTCTGGCTCATGCGTGCCGGGACTCCCACATCGGTTGGTTCTAGAGCCCCCCCCCTCCCCGCGCTAGCGGTCATTCTTGCTTGGATGTGTCCCAGCGGTGTTTAAGTGTCATTTTGGCTAATTTGAAATAGGAGTCACTATATTCGTAACCATATTTTACCACGTATTCTCGTTTTGTTCAATTTCATCGTTCTTTGTTGTTCTTTGGTAGACGAGTTCATGTAATTAAGCCATTTTATACGAACTTGTTCCTATAAGTTCGCAATCATCCCTTAAACTTCAATAGTTACGATTAGAGATATTTACTATCGCAGTTTTCATTATTTTTTCTCTCATTTTTTTTTATTTATCGATCTCTTAGTTCAAAATACAAATATTTATAACAAAACGCCTTAGATTTTTAGGGAGTCGTTAACTGTAGAATTACCAAGTTTGGGAGGGGCGGAATCGTTGGACACTTCTCTTATCGTGACACCTTATGACTGTTATATTTTGTCTTTTGTCCAGCTATCCAGTTTGATGATACCCTTCCTTTTATTTACAATTCTTTATCAACTAGCACAATCTTTTGTGCTCCTCCCATTCCGGTAGCTTTGATAGAACCAATGGCAATATTCCCCTGCCCGAAGCTTTTTTAAAAGAGTTCGAAATTTAAATTATTATTAAAACAAATTTTAATTTATGAGCAAAATACCCGAGGTTCATATCTAGTAAACCCCTTTTAATCCCATTTCTAAGTCGTTTTATGAAGGTATTATTTTTATCTCATCAGTTTCCAAAGAAATGCCCTCGACCAAATTGTATTTTTCGTCTTCCAAACTTTTGCATTTCTTGAAGATGGGTTATATGTAGTTGTAATGGTAGTTATTCACTGCCCCAATCATAAGTTATCCACGCTGGTGTTCTGCAAGGTTCCTTCCTTCATTTTAAAGTGTTTTTTTTTTTCACGCAGGGGACCAATCCCACTTGGGAAGTGGATTCAGAAGGGTTTCGCGCCTTCCTATCCAATAACACCCCGAGTAGTCTCCTCCTGCATATCCTTTTATCAATTTATAGAGTTTTGAAAAGTATTCTGGCTAAAATGCCACAGATGGTTTTCATTTTCATTTTTATACATAAAATATTCCTTTTTATTATCCCTATAAATACTTAAGTTTGTTATTTTTTCATTTTATAGAAGAAACAAACTTCATTGGATTACACCTTTCATTTGCTTCACACCAATCAGTGGAGTTGTATTTTCGTGCAAATCTCTGCCATTAACTCCACCCTCAACCCGACTCAAATTGGTTTTTCAAAGCAGCGTCAGAGCATTTCCTTCATAGGCTTGGAACTTCTGCTCTCTCTGCCTGATCCTTGAGTCTGTAAAAGGCCTTGAGGGTTTAGATACCACAAGAACCCCGCTCCACTCTGAACCTCTTCCTTACCTCCCAGTACCTAAGAATCCTTTTGATTTTTACCTGATCTTTCTCGTTTTTAAATATCTTCAGTATTTCCTTTCTAGTCTTTTTTTCTTAACTAGTTCCTAAAAGGAACCGTAGGCGCGAATTTCCACCCTAATGTAGTCTCTCTCTTGTTGTACCACATAGATAGGCTACCATAGAGGTACCCTATGGCATAAACATACCGAGCAACGCAAAATAACACGCATACATTGGAAGATCCTTATAGACGCTGTTATATCGAAGTCGCCTCCTGTGCTCTGATTTTTATTTTTGGTCTTTTAAGATATCCACAGCTCTCAGTTGGCTGTCGTAGATGAGTCATTCTAATGAGCTTCTTAGTATTTTTAAATGTGCTTTTCTTTATGAGCTATTGTCATTCGCGATGCTTTTCAGCCTTTCGTCTAGGGCAATTTTATTCTTTCTACACCAAAGCATTTATATTTTAGGTAAAGGATACCAGTTTTTTTAATTATTATTAATCGAACAATTTTTTGTCCGTTTATGTGTGCGTTATTCTATTTGAGTGTGAAAACGAATGAACGAAATATGAAAAGCATGGACTCACGAAGGCCGCTTGCAAAGACGAATTGCCTTCCTCGTGGTGGCGTTTACCGGAACTTCATCCCTCACCCTTCCCCCCCACCCTCCAGCCCACCCACTCCTTTGAGGGCTGTCCTTCTCGCTCGGAGAGGCAGAAGATCGTCAGATAAAGTTGTGTCAGCATCTGAGGCGGATATGCCGAGAGAGCATTGTCGAGGTGTTTGGATGCTGGTGTGGATGTTTAAGAAGGAATAGAGAAGCTTTGGTGTTTCCGAGTGGGAAAGAACTAAGAAGTGGTCTGGCGGCCACTTCTTGTATGTTCGTGTTTCTCTTAGTGTATGTGCACGTGATAGGTGTTCTCTAGCAATGAATAATGACGTGTTTTCCAAAGCTATCAGGTGTTAATTTCTCGAATTCGTCCGCGTCTTTTGCGGTCTCCCTGAAAACCACCCATACAAGGCTGCGTCAAAATCTGACCCCAAACGTTACGAAAAAATATTCAGAATGGTCAAAAACGTCTTTCAAACGGAGAAAAATGCGTAATAAGTGGCCCCGATTATCATTAAAATGTCGTAAAGGGGCTTTAAAGTGGAATAAAACTCACCCTGAATCTTACAAACGTTGCCCATTGAAATGCAGAAGACAAGATATTTGTATCAATGGCAATGCCTGTAATTCCTCAAATCCTGCCGAGTTTTTTTCATGGCATCGAAAGAAAAGAAGGAGGAAGGCCCTCCATTTTTTTACTAAGGACTTTGTTACTACCCCAAACAAAAAACACACGGGAGAAATCCCACAGTGGGCGTCAGGCTCCTGGTGGTACCAAAGGCGAGCCCGAAAGTGGAATGGTATTGGCCATTTCGATTTCCTCGATGGCACCATAAGTCAGCGCGTTCTCATACCGAGGGCTCACTTGATACGACCTCAGCACAAGACAGTGGCTGGGCGGGGTATCACGGTGGAGCCATCGTCTGAGGTAGGCACCAATTAGCTGGAGTAGTAGCGTTCATTTAGTAAGGAAACTGATAGGAAAAAAAAAATAATTATGAAATAAATGGGTTGGTTTAGTGTAAGAATTTCTTTACTTTTTCCATTGATATATTTACATTCTGTTCATCAATATAATTTCCCTCTTCTTCACATATTATACATTGCTTTTGTATTATTTAAAAAATAATATGCTTACTTCAACCTTCTACCTTGCAATTCTTTCTTTTAAAATATGTATCAGCGCTTCCTGTACGAAAAGTATGCGTTCTTTAAATTTCATAATCTCTCCCACACAAACACAGCCTCTGTTTGTCTGTCTCTGTCTTAAGTGTTGGCTAACAATTTTATTTCAGTCCCATTTCCAGGTTGATCAAGGGCGAATCTTTTCATGTGTTTTTCATTACACTGTTAATTGTTAAAATTGTGGACTCCACATCCTTTGAATGAAAAAATGGGCATGGCCACTTTGATAATCGCTTTAAATCATAGAAATAAGTGTGACGATCGTATTCAAAAGATGTTTCCTCTAAGCTCTTGCTAATCTGTCTCATGCGTGCCACTTTAACGGCGATTTTCCTTGGCCGGAGGCTGTGGACATACATCAAAGAAAGATTCATAAGACCTCTGGTGGATTCTCAATGAAATTGACCGCTTCTTGTATCATTTATCCTATTGCAGAAGCAATATATCAATAGGTCTTATCGGGATTATCAAGGAATGGCTTCCAAAATACTCTCGTATTGGACGTGCAAATGCGCGCGTATTAAAATATATGGTATTGACTTATATTTTCGTTGTTTATCACTTCCATTTGAATGCCCAGAGGCGTGAGAAGCTAAATTATTTTGGCGATTTTTTCCAATTGAGTACTACCGAAGAATTGTACGTTGCAGTTGAAGGCATATTTGTATATAAAAGTCTATAACTTTGCCTCTTCCTTTCCTCTAAGAATTCGAGTAGTGGCCAATATTCCTTTGATTAATAAGAAAAGTGAAATAAATTGATGCAATCCAACGTAAGCAAATTCATATACCGATGAAGGCAGGAAAAAGCAGAGAAAAAAAAGTCGAATCCATTAAAAATATAATTGAAATGTAATTAACAAAAAGAGAAGAATTAATAAACATCCTAAATACCAAAAGAGTTTTTAACAAGCGTCAATAAACAAGTTCAATGAAAAGAACAAGAAAAATTCCTTAGTACGAACTTCAATCCAATTTTCGAACCAAGGAATCCCAAAGCCTACCCCTCCTGTACCAAAACCTACCCTTCCTGTACCAAAGCCTACCCAGCCTACCCAGATGAGGGAATTTAGAGTTTCAAAGGATGAATAATGATCTTTCTACAAGTAGAATTCATCAGATTCTACATAATCTACACAACATCGTACTCTAATGAACGTTATAAATTGACATAAAAAATAGGGAAATTATTCACTTTTATATCTCTAAAATATTGAGGTCAGATTTTTCTCAATATTATTGAGAATGGACCTTATGATCCAACCTTGAAAAGAGATGGGGGTTATGATACTCTTACATAAGGTGGTAGGGGGGCTATAGCATTATGACAGAGTAAAAAGGGAGGGGGAGTGACAAAGGCTGAAGGGGCGGGGACATTAAGTAGATATTCTTTGATTTAAAGGAAGATTCGAAAAGTTAGAATCGCTCTTTTTCATTTACAAAATCGTTTGATTTTTTACCAAAAATTGGAGACTAAAGAAAATGGATAATTTTTCTAGAATATTTTCTGTGGGATTTTTTTGATAGCGAGCATTGAGAAACATTTTAATGTTTTTCCACTAATGAGTCCTTGTAGCCATTATTTTTAAAGAAAGTTTTTAGAAAAGAGAATTCTAAATACAGCAGTCTATATGGAGAACATATATTGTAGGCTCGATGAATAAGAGTTTTCATCGAGGATAACTTACGGTTTTCTGGCAAGAAACTAAAGAAGCTTGTGCCTACACCTGTAAATGTAGGCTTCCTATAGACTCAAGTTTCAAGCTCTGTTCCGGAACGTTTAATATCTATATCCAAAGATGGAAGTCTACTATTTTTCTCGATCTCCATTGTATAATTTATATTTTTATGTCTAGAGTTCAAGTATTTAAGGAATTGTTCCGCCTGTTTTCGTCATTTCATTATTTCAAATGTATCATGGACATAACGTCTGTAATAGATAGGTGTATATTCAATGGGACAGTTATTGAGCCAAAGTTGTTCATAATGGCATAAAAAGATGTTCGCGAAAGTTGGTCCAACTGGTAGGCCCATATATATATATATATATATATATATATATATATATATATATATATATGTATAACTGAATCACGAAAATAAGGAACGTGAGGAATTTATGAATAACGTTACAGCCACGAGGAAAATGAAACAACGGAGAACTGCGAGGCCTTTCGACTCAGTAAAGGACCATTAGTCGAAAGGCCTCGCAGTTCTCCGTTGTTTCATTTTCCTCGTGGCTGTAACGTTATTCATATATATATATATATATATATATATATATATATATATATATATATATATATATATATATATATATATATATATATACGAGGGGCGGTCAATAAGTTTTGCAAATCAGAGGGAGGGGGATGGCTGTTTGTGGGGGTGTTAGGACAAGTTATGGCGGGTCAGGACCTGCAGCCGCACGCTCCTGCCGTATTTAAGAAGCAGTAGCTGATCGCAGATCGTCAGTCACAAATTTTTCAACAATGGAGAAGGTTGAGCATCGCGCAGTGATCAAACTTTTGACCAAGGAAGGCAAGAATGCAAAAGAGATCCATGAAGGCATGGTTGCAGTGTACACCTAAACCCCCCTTCCTATGCAACCATTGCTCGCTGGAATAGGGAGTTCCGCCATGGTCGTGAGTCCCTTGAAGATGACCCCCGTCCAGCACGCCCGTCAGACGTGACCAACGAAGACAATGTGGCCCGTGTGGAAAGGAGGATCCTCGAAAATCGACGGGTGAAGGTCGAAAAATCGAGAGAGAACTTGGAATATCACATGGAAGTGTTATCAACATCATCCACGACAATTTGGAAATGACCAAGGTCTCTTCCCGTTGTGTCCCTAGCAACCTCATGCCCCATGATCGACTTCAACGTCGTCAAAGTCCACAAGGTCAGAGTTGCACAAGCTGTCCTGCGCGAGTGCGGATTCGAGGAGCTCAACCATCCCCCCTACAGTCCAGATCTGGACCCTAGCGACTACTATTTATTCCGCCAGCTCAAGGCTGCACTGCGTGGACGCCGGTTTGTGGACGATGAAGATGTCCAGCTCGCCGTCCAGGAGTGGATTGAACAGCAGTCGGGAGATTTCTGGTTGTCGGGAATTCGAAGCCTCAGGGACAAGTGGCGCAAGTGCATTGAAGTCGAGGGTAGTTATGTTGAAAAATAATAACACTTTTCCTCATATCTCGTTTCCTTATATTGGAATTGTAAAACTTATTGACTGTCCCTCGTGTATATATATATATATATATATATATATATATATATATATATATATATATATATGAGGAATTAAACCACTGATTTCACTGCCCACTCTAATATCTTTGTGTTCGTACAATCTCTTGTCTAGGAGTATATACAATACCATGTAACGATTGCCATAAAGTTTATATAGGGGAAATGGGGAGAAATCTAGACAAGAGATTGTACGAACACAAAATAGATATTAGAGTGGGCAGCGAAAGCAGTGGAATATTTTGTCATGTTAGAGACAAGAATCATACGATCGATTTCAATGGAAGTAAAATGGTATTTAAATCGGCTAACTATGTTAAGAGAAGAATCGTAGAATCGAGCTTGATTTCGTCAGTTCCTAATTTAAATCTATCTGAGGGTCAATTTTCTTTTAATCCTGTAATAAGAAAGCAAATAAACAAAATAGTAAAATGTCAGCCCTTCAATATGTTTAGGCCTAACCCCCCCTCCCAGATTAGCCACAAGTAGGTGATTGGGGAAAAAAAGAGGGGATCTTGTGTTATGCTTATATGCACTTCTCTTATATTTTCTACGCAGTGTCAGTTGAAAAAGGGTGTGAGATACACCGGAACTGTTCTGAATTAAATTGTCTTCGGAGAATGTGGTTTAATTCCTCATCTTTTCTTGCGATATTGCATTAATTTTCATCATATATATATATATATATATATATATATATATATATATATATATATATATATATATATAAATTAATAAATTGCACAAACTACCCCTTTCATTTGTGGACAAGAGTCCTATCCAGCAAATGAAACATACAATATGATCAGAAAGACAATCCCTGATAAACCTCAATCACCAGTGGTCTGCCGTCGTGGTGATGGGAAAAAGGCAGAAAAAGCGATACTAGTGTGTTTTGCTACCAACCAGGGATCCTTAGGTAGCCAAAGGTAGGAAAATTACCTCAATTACAGGGGAGTGTGGAATTGCAACCCCGTTCGTTAGGCTCCGCGATCCGAATGATGTGTCGTGTGCCAAAAAGGCGAGAGATTTAATAAGCCAGCGGTGTTTCAGTTGATTATTTATGAAGACGCGTCTGGGTGGAATTGTCCTCACCCACCCGTTAAACTAGGGATGCCGTCAATCTGCGACTAGCTCCCTACCAACCCTGAGAAATTTTGGTGTCCAGCCTCGCCTGGAATCGAACCCTATACACAGGCGTGGCAATACACCGCTCTATTTACTAAGCCAACGAGAGCTTGAAGACAAATATATATTTTTTTAGGAAATTATGTGACGAGAGGTAAATGAATACAAAATTCGAGCCGTAAAATTGCGGCTCTAAACAAACTAAATGAATGCAGTAATCAGGAAAAGAATCCGAAAGGGGCTCAGAACAGAGCTGTTAAAAAACAGAAGTAAACAGAAAGTGGATAATTATTAATTACATGGTCCAAAATTGATAGAAAACGAATGCTATGTCATACAATCGAATGTTATCACTGACTACGATGGAGTCGTTGCTACTTCTCAAGAGTGTATTTTAGTGAGACAAAATATGAAAAGTGATACTCAGGGGCGGGATAAATGCACGTTGATCGAGACGGTGGTTTTAAATCTAGGTGTGGATGACGGCAGAAGACTAACAATTCGTAACCGCCGTGGAAAGGTCGTTAGGTTAAGGAATGGAATGACGTCATACCAAGAGCGTCAGGCTAGAAAAAAAATGACAACGGTGACGATACAAGATTAACTTGGTTACACGGGACCTTGTGAAAAGGTGTTGGACAATGGGGTAGCAAGTTTGAGCAACCAAAATGGTTCGTTCGTGTATCCTTTCTTGAACAAGGACCGAATTGCGTCTGATGCCGAGAGAATTTGACAAAATGCGAATGTCCAGTGGCTTATTTTCCCTTTCTTTCTCCTTCCCTCTTTCTTATTTCCTGTGGGTCTCTCCGGGGTCTGTCGGCACTTAGATGAGGGAGATTTAATCGGAGCTCAGAATTAAAACGCGGCTTCCTCCCGAAAAGTAATTACTGACACGACCAGAAATTAACATTATTGCGTTTTCGTCCACGGCATTTAATTAATAATAATTAGCCAACGGAGAAAGTGAATTACCGATGCTAATTATGGATGGCTTTGTAGGATTACTAAAAGTTCTTTATAGAGATAATCAAAGGAAAGAATAGGAATATAATAATAATAATAATAATAAATAGAGGGCCATTCAGATAGGAGCCCTGTCTCGAGAACAGTTTTCGGGGGCTATATATAGAAGAGGGGTGTCCGATGCCTGGCCAAATCCCATCTTGAATTTATGCTAAAGTTAGGAGGGGCAGAAATTGGATCATGGAAGCAGCAACATCAAATTCATAAGGTGGGGGAGGGAAGAGGGATATTCGGTATGTTTATGGAGTGTATTCAACAGTTAATTAAGGTTCAAGTATATGATATATATATATATATATATATATATATATATATATATATATATATATATATATATATATATATATATATATATATATATATATATATGAAAGAGAAATCCCAATAACGCGTGACACGGTAGACGCTCAATAACCCATAGGAAATAAGGAAAGATAATACATAATGATTTGGTCTGTTTATAAGACTAAAAAAGATCAAACGTAGATTAAAAAAAGAATGAAGAGAGAAAGAGAGATAGCAAAGGGAATAAAATAATATAAAGTCTTTTACCCGTTATAAAAAGTAAAAAAAATAGGTGTGGTTCGAACTTATACCCTCGAGCGCTAACCAATGTGCTGCAGTTCACATCCCTAAAATGCATGGTATGAAATAGTCGCGTAAAAAAACCCACTTTTAAACAGTTCACCTATCTTGTTATGTTAATCGTTGGCGTACATTATCTTTCACTTCGTGTTTACTTCACTATTTCTATCTTATCTCTCCTATTCATTCTTTCGAATGGACACCTCCCATTTAAATTCTCGGTATTTCCACGGAATTTTAAAGTAGTCTAATACAAGGCTGAATTTTTAATTAAGGTGACTTGTGCCCTTGTTGACAGGCGCCAGATGGGCGCTAATGAATTTAAAAAAAAAAAGAAGTAATGGACGATAATTTCCCTTTAAGCGAATCAGAAGAAAAACACGAATTTTTTGCACTCGATCAAACTTAAGATTTTTTATTGAGGGTGGGGGGGGTCAATTCCGAATTTTAAGGTGTGGTAAGACAAAAAAAGCTCTAGAAGGTGATGATGGGGGAAGAGGCTGCAATGGAAGTATAATTATTGCAGCTTGGGAAGAAGGAGGCCTATTTATGTGTGAACAGCGTGGATATGTATATATATGGGCATAGTGTTTGTATGTTTGGGTATGCTGAAAACGGGGGAAGGGGTATCCCTTGAATTTCTTTGGTGTTTTGTGTTTGTAGTGTGTGTGTGTGTGTGTGTGACTTTGCTGGTGTAAAATTGGAATACAAATGCTTCCTCAGGCGAGAAATTTTGATGCAGCTGAAATAAAGCGAAGTCGAGTGAAGGATTTGGGGTGAGCCTCGTTGGTCTTATTTTCCACTGACTGCTCCCTTTGTCTTGGATGCGCGTGTGCGTGCGCTATCCAACTATATCAACATGGATTTCCTTGAAGTCCATCCTCTTCTCGTTTATTTTGTGTCGGGGGGGGGGGTGAACTTGCTAAGGATCATTTTTATGTTACGTGAGCCCTGTATGAGATATAGATATATATATATATATATATATATATATATATATATATATATATATATATATATATATATATATATATATATATGGAAAAGGCATGTGCATTAGATTTAATCTACATAATTTCCAACCAAAGTACACGCGCACACACTCGTGTGCGCCAAATCGCCACATTCGTACCATCGGATATCAATCATGGCGGCTTCTTGATTCTCATCCCGAGAGACGCGTGTCTTAAAGCCGAAAAACTCAACTCATTTCGACCTCATTTTTGCCTCTGACCTGACCTCAATTCTGCTTCTAACCTGACCTCAGTTCTGCTTCTGACCTGACCTCAGTTCTGCTTCTGACCTGACCTCTCTTCTTTCCAGATGGGGGATTCCCTCTTTTTCGACCTCCCGCGCGTTCGTCTGGACGGTGGCACCAAGGCGTTCCGACGGCGCTGGGGCTACGAATTGGCACCCCCGCCCACCTTACTTGAAGAGGAGAATGAGGAGGACCCATTGTACGCCACGCCATTTCAGGAAGAGGCGGGGCAAGGGCGGACCCAAGTCCGGATGGAGAGCGTCATGGATGACACGTCGAGTCTCGGAGAAACGCGGTCTCTTCGGGAAGATATCTTGGCACACGCTTACAAAGGTCAGTGGCACTCGTCCCTGGGGGAACTCTTTTTTATATTCTTGATTAAAAAGGAAATACATGCTCTTGTAATCCAATGAGGGGAGAAAACTAATGTATAAAATATAAGTATTTTAAAGGGATGCAGGGAGTTCTGCATCAATCAGGGCCAATTCTTAATTATTTGCATAGGCCGAAGTAATGCGTTCCTCTCAATTAGATCAATTGATTGGGTGTCTACTAATTGATGACTTGAGACGAACGCAATTGAGGCTGATAGGAAGAATTATATTAATGTCTTTAGGACTAAAGAATTAAACATCTACTACTTTCCCACATAGTGAGGTGGGTGTGCGTCAACACCACTAAAACAACCCGCCCTCATCCCCCTTTATTCAGCACAAGGTCCCCAATACTTTTTTCCAAGCCGTAGGCTCTCCATAGCAATGGGGCGCTACGTGTCCTATCAGTCAGCGTTCATCCCTGGATAGAAGGCCCCTAGCAGGCCTTTTCATGAACAACGCCACCCACACTTACCATACACAATTTCATCCTCTTCCTCTTCTGTCTGCATTTTCTCTCTCCAACACCTTTCAACCATTCAACCCATCCTTTGCGCGCTCTTCGAACCCTCCACACACCCGAATTCCATTAAAAGATCTCTTTTCATCATTACTCTTACATACACATACCACTTAAGAACTCTCATTCATAACCGCATTTACACTCTGCTTCACCCCATAAACATCTCTTTCCAAGTCGTTTTTCTCTCTATCCACATTTCGCACACCAATCATCCATCATAACTTGTCCATTTTCACTGCTCTCAGTCGAGACCTTTTCTTCGCCTTCCATACAATACTCTCACTTCCATACATCAACATTGACACTAGCATACTCTCATGCAACTTCTCGGCACATTTCACATTTCATTACCATTCTCTAACACTCTGATCACCCCAGACTTTCCTACCAATTAAACGCGCGTGACATCAATCTGCCTTTTCTGCACCACTTATACCAAAGACACTTAAAAGTTCTCACTTGTTCAATGGTTACAGAGCGGAATTGGATCTCTCATCTCACTCCCATTCTCACCCCAATACAATTAACTTACTCTATTCCACATTCAGCTTAAGACCTCTCCTTTCAAGCATTCCGTTCAAAGCTTCGCCCAACATTTCCATATCCCTCCTAATCTCAGTCATTAAAACCACCTCATCTCCATATACCCAACATAGAATTCATCTCTCACCATTCCTCATCACCCCCCAACCACCGTTTTCTCTCATCCTCACAAGTACACCTCTCAATGCTCCATCATAAAGATATTAAACATCCACCACGACATCAGAAAACAACGTCTTACACCACCACGTATGCCAACCCATTCACTTTCTGCTATCTTTCACCCGAACACCCACTTTACTTCCAACATAAATACTCTTCACACCATCAATTACTTTACCACTTACCCTATACTTTCTTAGCACCTGCCGTAATTCTTCTTTATCTATACGATCATAAACTTGGTGAAATTTATGTAAAAAATGTTGTAACAGTAGCAAAGAATATGCATTTAAATAATGGGGTAACAGTAGCAAAGAATATGCATTTAAATAATGGGGAAACAGTAGCAAAGAATATGCATTTAAATAATGGTCTAACAGTAGCAAAGAATATGCATTTGAATAATGGGGTAACAGTAGCAAAGAATATGCATTTAAATAATGGGTAACAGTAGTTAAGAATATGCATTTAAATAATGGGGTAACAGTAGCAAAGAATATGCATTTAAATAATGGGGTAACAGTAGCAAAGAATATGCATTTAAATAATGGGGAAACAGTAGCAAAGAATATGCATTTAAATAATGGTCTAACAGTAGCAAAGAATATGCATTTGAATAATGGGGTAACAGTAGCAAAGAATATGCATTTAAATAATGGGGCAACAGTAGCAAAGAATATGCATTTAAATAATGGGGTAACAGTAGCAAAGAATATGCATTTAAATAATGGGGAAACAGTAGCAAAGAATATGCATTTAAATAATGGTCTAACAATAGCAAAGAATATGCATTTAAATAATGGGTAACAGTAGCAAAGAATATGCATTCAAATAATGGGTAACAGTAGTTAAGAATATGCATTTAAATAATGGGGTAACAGTAGCAAAGAATATGCATTTAAATAATGGGGTAACAGTAGCAAAGAATATGCATTTAAATAATGGGTAACAGTAGCAAAGAATATGCATTTGAATAATGGGGTAACAGTAGCAAAGAATATGCATTTAAATAATTGGTAACAGTAGCAAAGAATATGCATATAAATAATGGGGTAACAGTAGCAAAGAATATGCATTTAAATAATGGGGTAACAGTAGCAAAGAATATGCATTTGAATAATGGGGTAACAGTAGCAAAGAATATGCATTTAAATAATGGGTAACAGTAGTAAAGAATATGCATTTGAATAATGGGGTAACAGTAGCAAAGAATATGCATTTAAATAATGGGGTAACAGTAGCAAAGAATATGCATTTAAATAATGGTCTAACAGTAGCAAAGAATATGCATTTAAATAATGGGGCAACAGTAGCAAAGAATATGCATTTAAATAATGGGGTAACAGTAGCAAAGAATATGCATTTAAATAATGGGGTAACAGTAGCAAAGACTATGCATTTAAATAATGGGTAACAGTAGCAAAGAATATGCATTTAAATAATGGGGCAACAGTAGCAAAGAATATGCTTTCAAATAATGGGTAACAGTAGCAAAGAATATACATTTAAATAATGGGGTAACAGTAACAAAGAATATGCTTTCAAATAATGGGGTAACAATAGCAAAGAATATGTATTTAAATAATGGGGTAACAGTAGCAAAGAATATGCATTTAAATAATGGGGTAACAGTAGCAAAGAATATGCATTTAAATAATGGGGTAACAGTAGCAAAGAATATGCATTTAAATAATGGTCTAACAGTAGCAAAGAATATGCATTTAAATAATTGGTAACAGTAGCAAAGAATATGCTTTCAAATAATGGGTAACAGTAGCAAAGAATATACATTTAAATAATGGGGTAACATTAACAAAGAATATGCTTTCAAATAATGGGGTAACAATAGCAAAGAATATGTATTTAAATAATGGGGTAACAGTAGCAAAGAATATGCATTTAAATAATGGGGTAACAGTAGCAAAGAATATGCATTTAAATAATGGGGTAACAGTAGCAAAGAATATGCATTTAAATAATGGTCTAACAGTAGCAAAGAATATGCATTTAAATAATTGGTAACAGTAGCAAAGAATATGCATTTAAATAATGGGGTAACAGTAGCAAATAATATGCATTTAAATAATGGGGTAACAATAGCAAAGAATATGCATTTGAATAATGGGGTAACAGTAGCAAAGAATATGCATTTAAATAATTGGTAACAGTGGCAATGAATATGCATTTGAATAATGGGGTAACAGTAGCAAAGAATATGCATTTGAATAATGGGGTAACAGTAGCAAAGAATATGCATTTAAATAAATGGTAAGAGTAGCAAAGAATATGCATTTGAATAATGGGGTAACAGTAGCAAAGAATATGCATTTAAATAATGGTCTAACAGTAGCAAAGGATATGCATTTAAATAATGGGGTAACAGTAGCAAAGAATATGCATTTAAATAATGGGGTAACAGTAGCAAAGAATATGCATTTGAATAATGGGGTAACAGAAAACAATATGCATTTAAATAATGGGTAACAGTAGCCAAGAATATGCATTTGAATAATGGGGTAACAGTAGCAAAGAATATGCATTTAAATAATGGGGTAACAGTAGCAAAGAATATGCATTTAAATAATGGGGTAACAGTAGCAAAGAATATGCATTTAAATATATATTTGTAAAATTAGGTAGTTTCACATAAATATAGTTTTTTAGTAGTAAGTTGAATATAACCTTAAAATAAAGGGAATATTTAATAGAATTATGATGCATTTGCTTTACAAACTTTATCCAATGATGTTTTAATGATAATATCCCATTTCTTTAAAATCCTGTAGTTCTATTGTCCTCACATTCCGTAAAAACAGGAATTATGTCCTCATTCCTGGACGAATATGGAGCTCATAGTGATCAAAACGATTGTAATCAATAAGAGAAATTTCCGGTATTAATATAAAGGATGCTGCAAATATTTATATTCCAATTTTCTAAGCTTAGAAACAACCAGCTGAGAGGTGAGATGTCTTGCATTACCATGGCGTAGTATCGGTCCATGGCTATTGATCAATGTATGCTGTTTGATGTCCAAACTTGTATTCATATCAGTAATCTGTTGCCAACACGATTGATATGTTATTGTTTTTTCAAATGAAAAAGTTATGATTCATTCTCCATTCCAATAATTGTAAATATAACCTTTATGGGTGCAACAATGGATTTGGCATAACACGTGTATTTTATATCTTGTCTCGACATTCACCAGACTTCTTCCTGTTACCGTCGATGATCCATTTTTCATCACAGGTCTCAATTCTCTTGAAAAATATATTCTTATTCTGTTTCACAACGTGGACAGAATTCAAGGCGCCGCAATTTCTGAGTTTCCTTCCTTTCGTGGATGGAACTAACTTTTCATAATTTATTTTAACCTTCCCTATTTCTTTGATATGACGCTATATGGTAGTTGCTGAACTCCTAATGTTTTCAGCAATTGCTGGAACTATTTTTGGTGGATTATAGGCTACTGTAACCGATAATTCTTTATTAAGCGCAGGTACGGGCTTCCACCGAGTCCAATAATTAGTTCCCATGTTTTTAGACCTAAATTTACTGAGCCAACGACGAACCAATGCAATATTTCACAGCCCAAATGCTTGGTTGGTGTTATTAGCAGCTTGAACAGCAGTATGTCCAAAATAGAATTCGTACTCAAAAATTACTCTAATTTCTTGAGTAGATAACATTGTTGAGTGTGGTAAAGGGCTCCAAAGCATTAATCTGCACTCTATTTAGATTGAATGTGAAAAAATAGATGCAATTGCAATAGTAAATAATTTATTTAGCATTTTCCTTCATGATGTAAAAAAAAGTCGTTGTGAAATAGCTTAATAATAATCTAATGGTTATATCTTTAGTAACAAGTTTTCAGTGGCGTTTTTTTTTAGCATATATGATTGACAACGTCTTAGAGAATAGAAGGCAATGATAAACCATAGGAGAAACACGGCCTCCTGGACCCTCCACACTCCCTCCCTCGTCCTATATATATGTGCAGTAAATTATAATTCTTTGTTTTAATTGTGGGTTTTAGGCTTTCTTTTTAGCTCTTTCCTAGTGGTGACCTAAAACCTTTAGAGTGAAATTCGAACCCCGGAGACCTGCGGAATGTTGACGTTGTCACATAACAGACCCCGAATCTTAACTCCATCCAGAGAATAACCTGAGCTATTGTAGTTTAACTTCGCTCCATAGTAAAGTAATGTTTCCATTGGGCTAAGTCTGAACCGATGCAATCTATAAAATAGCAACATTTCTATATCTGTCTAAGATTGGCCAAATCAATCTAAACCCTCTCAATAGTATTTGTTCACTCTCCTTTAACGTATTATTAGGAGAATTAGGAGAGACCATAGGACACTACCAAATCACGAAGGTCTTTGAAATTGAAATGGTTTGAAGAGAATTTTGTATACGCGGAAACGAAGGCACAAAATTAGCCCGTCCTTCTCACCCGAGGTTAGTCAGCAGACTCCATTAAATTGTGACCTTGAGAAAGCAGAACATTTTCTATCTTCCGTTTTTCTTAACACTTTTTATTTATTATTAAACCTTGTTTATTTTCAATTTCAATTTTCCTTTGTTCATGATCGTTAGCTTCGATTTGGTTTACAATTTTTGGTTTAATTTTGTTAAGGATTATTTATGAATATTCGTATGTTTCATATATTTATTTATTGACTTTCTTCGTTTATTTTGCCTTTATTTGCAATCTAATTCAATTTCTCAAGTAACTCATTTTCTCCTTGATATATGCATACACGTAATGCATTTTAATATTCCAATTATTATTCTTTGGTTATTATTTAGTTTACCGTAATCAATTTTCCTCTACATCATATTAATTTTGCAGCAATTTTTTTGTGTCTTGTCAAAAATCTGTTCTTTTTGGCGGTCGGAAGAGTTTGAACTCAAGTCCCTCGAACTCGGATTCAACCTGGATTTTGCCGCATTTTTGTTTCCAATTGCCAAAAAAAAGAACACAATTGAACAATTAACTTACAATATTACAAGAAGAAATAAATATATTTACCTTATGTTTTGGCTTACTCTCGCGAAATTTGGAATTTACAACAGGACACCACAAACCACTTAAATAAAATATCTACAACTAACTCCTTTTAAACAAACTCCTAGCCCTATAACCTTCTGCGTTAATCGATATATCTATATCGATTAATGGTGTGGCTGAAACTAGAATAATCACAAACAAAAATTCTAAGGCACGATTAGAGTCCCTGTGAACCTCTTTTACATCTGAAAAATACATTTCACACCAACAAAAATCACCACCCGAAGCTGTCCAATCCAAAACTGGAAGAAAAGGAGCAGAACTCAAAATATATCGGCGGATCTAGGATAACAATTTGTAGTTGGGAGGGGGGGGGGGCTAACCTGAATTCTTAACTCTGAGGATTTTGAGAAAAGGACATTGAACATTAATAATGGTTATCTTACACAGCATTTCATAAAGGAGTGACCACTAACTCTCTCAGGTCCGATTATTTTCCACACATAAAAATTATGAATTGTAGTTTATTGCAGTTTTTGGACGTCAGCTAAAGTATAATACTGATTTTAATAATTATTTTTTTAAGAATCATCTGTATCTTATACATGTATCATATAAGATACATTCGATGGCAACAGTTTAAAAACTGTTTATATATATATATATATATATATATATATATATATATATATATATATATATATATATATATATATATATTATATTATATTATATTATATTATTAAATAAATATCTAAATAGCAGAATACAAGTATGGCGTAAAAAAAATTATATAAACATAAACGGGTCTGACATTTAGGGGTGGGCTTCAACCCCTTACTCCACCCCTCCTGAGTCCACGCCTGTGTGACGTCACTCTAATAAATTTTGCCTAAAATACTTCTCCATTGTTACGTCATCATAATTCAATCATAGAGGTATAGGAAAATTCAAACTGTAATTATGATATTAATAACATCGACCGCTCAATTATATTATGTATATATGGATTCACAAAAAGGTGCCTTATATAATAAGAATAATTATATTTGTTTTTAAGTGATTACGATTTTAATATAGTAACCTATTCATTATCTCATTGTATCGGTACTTCTCCTCCTCTCCTTTCTTTTATCTTGAAGTAAAATATAATTATTTTGATAAAGATCTCGACTCTAATTTAAAATTAAAAAAAAAAACATTTTTATGCTATAATGCTTCTATGTTTTGGACAAATTAATGAGGTTAGATTGAAGCAAAAACACATCAAATATATCATTAAAATAAATTTGTTACCTTTCCTGGCTATTATATTCTTAATTAACCTAAATTTACCTTCCCTAACCAAACAAATTTTTTTTTTATAAATAATCAAGCAAGAAACTCCCCTTTAATTTATTAGGATATAACTGGGTTTATAGCTTTTAAAAACTATCATCCTTTCATTCGGTGCAACGTCATGGGTAAATAAGAATCTGGCAAAGTATTTATTATAATGTTTCTTCTTATCGCTATTGCTTGCGTGTAGTGCCCCAAATTTGACTTGACATCCTTCCACAATCTTAATATCTTGAGTGCGGGCTCCACTTTGAGGGGCAACGTAATTTAAAGAATGATTAACTGTTAAATAAGTAAGCCTTCCACTTGTCGCTCATAATTACTGAACTGGACAAAATTTACTGTCGTATTAAAGGTATTAATGTATTTGCTCGACGGTCCAGTACAGGGAAAACAAATTTTTTTTATACTCGTTTAATATCCGTAAATGGTTAAACACCGCTAACTTTCCTACCTCTATAAAATTTAGATTTTTCAAACTTGCTTTCATCTATGTCGACAATAATCTCATTTCCACCAATATTGGGTTGGTTTCTAAGCGTAAATTAACAACAAACTTCTGGACACATCTACTTCCAGTCGATAAGTGCTCGTGAATCGATAACAAAATAATTACGTTTTTCCAATTCATAAAATTCCACTATTTACGAATGCATATATCTTGTAATTTGCTTTACGATCGTCTTTTGTTTTTGCTGATGACGTCACGTCTTGCTTATTTCTTTTAGCCCTGCGCTTTTTTTCAATTTTACTGTAACAGTATCCCTCCCATTTATAGAAAGCCAGCCACAATATAATTGAATAAATTTTTAAAATATTCAGTTATAGATTTGTTACCATTAAAGTAGACGTTTTTTACCAAAATATCTTATGATAGAAAACGAATATACTAGGATGACATATATAAATATATAACGATATTTGAAAATTGTACATATATGAAATAGAATTACATTTATAATATAACCGCTCACGGTTGGTAAAATAAAAAGTTAAAGAAATTAGTGAACCATTAGTATAGTTGCTAAATAAAAGTTAACTAAAAACGGAATTTAAATAATAAAATAAAGGTAATTGTGTAGAGTATGACCGGATCCGGGTCATAGCATATTTTAGGCTATTTTTCCTAGTTACTTTTTCTGAGCTGAAATCTACGTGGACGAAGTTTATGGCGATTTCCGATTATATACTAGCGGGCTGTGCAAACGATTGAAAATATCAGGATCATCGTAAGCCCATTCCCCCGACGAGCCGACCCTCAAAATAAGCTAGAATCACATCCACCCATACTCGCAACATTTACCGTAAAATAAACACCCTTATTTCCCGAAATGCTCTATCAAGGAGAGGAGATATGAGCGCTCATGGGCAATGATAAAATTTTGTAACCTACAAAACAATAATTAGCAAAGCCCAGATGGATGGGTTTATTGCAAATACTAAAAAAGAATATAACCAAAATGAAAAATAACAATAGGAATAAAAAAGACACTAAAAAGAAATAATAAAAGAAAATCTAAAAAAAATACTGAGCAAGAAATAGGAGTATATAGAAAGGCGAAAATGCAAATACGATTAAAATTTAAATTAAAGAAAGGGAATATGAGTATTAAAAGAGATAAATGTAGGAGAAAATACAAGAATATTTATTTTAAAAAGGGGTACACTCTAGCCTCTCCACCCGCACTTTTTTAGAAAGAGGTCCAAAAGAAATTGGTACCCAATTCGCCTATTGAATAATTGAGACGAAGATTACAAATATTAATTAAATTAAGAACGTGGATACGTCATAAATGAAAAAATATATATAAATAAAAATGTTAGGGAAGAAAATAAATCCACCACAAGCCAACCTTCCTCCCCACCCTCCAACTCAAACCCAACAGAAACTGTGTCGCTTCCCTTCTTCCCTCAGCAGCAGCTTATTGTGGGTATTTAAGATGAATGAAACAACCCACAAGAATTTTAAATATATTTTCCTTCAACTTTCCCTCATTAATGAATAAAGCCGCGAATGAATGAGAGAGGAATATTCACTGTGATCACGCGGCTGGCTCACGCTCAGTTATTTCCGCTCTAAGCGCCAGTCATGACACCATATGTGATTCATTGTTCATAATGATTCCATTGAAATGAAGATCATTGTGCGAATTATTTAGCGATTAGTTTATCACTCTGAGTTATACGCCCCTGTTACCGACCTGTATTGCTAGGGTGTAAATCATTATATTTATACACTACGTTCCTACTACGAGTGTATTCTTGATGTTTGTATTTCTGTGGGATTCAACAGTCGTACGACTTATTTATTACCGTATGCACTGTTTTGTATATGTGTGGAGGAGTCTAGGTCTCCTTGTACGGCTTCTGTCTGTATGTCTTTCGCAGTTTGGTGTGTTTGTTAATGTAAACAGTTATCTTGTTTTCATAGTCGGATATTTATTTGATATTGTGTCCATTTCTTAGGATTTTACGTCTATTGGTTTTAATTCTCGAATAGGGACAATGTATTGACAGCTGCATCGTTCTGGCTGTCTTCCAACCTGCAATAACGTATTAATTTTCTTGGTGCTTTAATATTGAAGGGGGGGATGTGGAAAAGAAAATGACAATGACCTATTTTATGTCGCAAATACGGTGCACACTTGGAAAAACACTAGGTAACAAGTGTAGAGTAACAGAATATTCATATCTTTCGCCACTCTGGGCAGGTCCCTCGCAAACCAATGCACATTCAGTCGCCTGTAAAGATGTTTGTGCGCATCCTGCCGAGCTACAAGTCCGCGAAAATGAGAGACACACGCCCCATACGTTTACATATAAATAAATAGAGGGGCAGGGCGATGTCTATGTATGTCTAACATCGCAGAAACTAAAGTGATTGACCCTCAGCTATAATTGTTTATAATGGAATCTGTGCATTTGTGTATGTATGTGCGGATATATACGCGAGAGTTTATTCTTATAGTGAAAGGAAATACATATGAAACATTAGCCTTGTTCGCCACTGTCATATAATTTCCTCCCAATCCCCAAACCCTCGCCACGAGGGAAGAGGGTAGTTTCCGATTACATTCGTCCTAAACCAAAGGTTCATAAGGAGCGAGCTATTTTAGTGGTATTTATTTGTACTTATTAATTGATTAAGTGTAAAATGTTAAGGGAAATCCTGCACCACCTTGGAAGAATGGAAGGGTGGAAGTCGTAAGAATGGTTTTAGCAAAAGAAATAGAAGAGAGACAAAAGAAATGGCCACTGTTCTCCAAATGGCAAAGCCTTGCCGGGAGACGATGGGCCATTTATACTTTAAATTTAAGTTAAAGACCTTTTCTTGTTATTCATTTTGTGCTTCAGTACTTCAAATCTTGGCCTCTTAACAGTGATTGAAGGCTCCTGGTGGACCAAAATTCTCGAACCATTGGGGAAACCTGAAAAAAGAGGAACTAATGTGTATGAAATAGCTCCTGAAGAGAGCCTTAATAGGTGGACTCAAATCCAGTATTATTATTATCGATCATTTTTCTACCTATTTCCTCCTTTTCTACTATCAGTTATCTTCTTCCCAATCCTTTTCCTACTGAGCCCGGCTGTACTCCAGTTTCTGGCCTAATTTAAATTTATCAGAAATTTTTTGAAAACAATTATGTAAAAAATGGTGAAATTGGGTAAGAGAAGATATGTAGATCACTGCGGGTGCTATGGGTGACAGGAGAGCGCGCAACTCTATGGAACATAACTCAATTCCGTAACCAAGGAAGGTCACCTTGCAGGGGGGGTTCCTTCAGCATTTTATGACCGTTAGACGGCACCAGTTTCCCTTGAGTAGATGCCATGGCATTGTCGATGAGTGCCATTGTCCTAGATGCTTTTAATAAATTTATTGAATGTAATAGCCCCTTTTGGCGGGAGGGGGCTCTTTCCATTTTCCCCCTGTCTCGAAACACCGAGCTCAAATTGCTCTCCCAGGAATCCTATGTCCCCGCTCGTTAATCCTTCCTAAACTAGTTCGGTGAATCTGTCTGATCTGTTGTGGAAGGTCGTAATATTAGTTTCATTGATGGGGTCTTCGTTGATGTGTGTGTGTGTGTGTGTGTGTGTGTGTGTGTGTGTGTGAGAGAGAGAGAGAGAGAGAGAGAAATAGAGTATCTCGTTTTATTATTCAGAGTTTTTAACTCCCCACCCCAAATCTTATTTTGATCTCTTGGGTCTATGAATCATGATTCTTTTCAAGCATTTAGCAGATACTTAGCTGTTTTATTATAGTAATCTTTACCTATAATGTATTTTTAATAAAATAAATTCAAAGAATGTTTTGTCCAGTGTGGCTGAAATATTTTTTTAACCTATTGTTGATTTTCGTTACGTTAAAAGACTGCGAAAAGCGCAGTTTTAAGCGCATTGGCAGTGTGTGGAAGCAGAAACCTTCGTTCACTTTATGTGTTGTGTTCATTGCTATCTATACTTCTTTTCGTTCATGTTTCTCGCGTCTGGTCTGCTTACCCTTCATTCTAACTGATACACCTTCGTCTACCTGGGCCTCATTGTTCTCATAAATAGGCTGCAAATAGGCCGCCATCCGCGGTTTGACCCAAACTGCCTGGAACTAAGAAAGAAAGAGGAATGAAGAAACACCTCTAGCCTACCACGCGGAGGCAGCAAAAATAGCGATGGCAAAGAAATATCAAGGATTTCTCTGGATTTTCCAGGATTGAGAGAAACGCCTGGAAGGACATAAGCTACGGGTCGATTGAGCTTAAAACTTTACGAGGATTAAAGGCAAAGAAAGGGGGGTAAGGGATTGCTGAAACCTTCCCAAAATAAATTTATTTGTTTGTGTTGGGCTTTTTTTTGTCGTTCATGTCCACTAAACATGATCCCAACCTCTTATATTAGAATCGCTTCGATAATTTAAGTAACGATTCTATTTTTTTCCTCTCGAGTTTCGGTTGCTTTATAACAGACTTTGCTGTAAACTTCCTTTTCTTCATTTCCTTTTGTTTCCTTTGTTTTCTTTGATTAGGTAGTGTTGGCCAGTTGGTCATTGCCGCTCTCATTTTCTTTAAGAGTGAAAGCTAGTCTTTTGTTTCCAGGTGAATCCTTTCTATTTGGGGGGGGGGGGGGTGAGACAGTTTGTCGAGCGCCATCTTTAATTTCAACTCCCTCCGTTGCGGCGGCTTCCATTTTACTCTGAACTGTCTGCATATATCTCAGTTAGGTTGAAATCTCACAATTTTACTTCCTAAGTCGGTTCAAATCTGGATGGCTTAGTTCCAGATGCCCTTAAACGTGTTTGTTGCAAGAGGTTTAGAAGTAGCCCCTTTTTGCGCCTTGGCAATTTGGGGGGCCAAAGTAGGACTTGTCATTTTCAGATCTAGTTTTTGTCCTTTTCTATACCAAGTTTTTTCAAAGCACGACTGTAATTTCTAAAGTAGTTTTGGTATTTTTTGACACCATGGAGATTTTATCAAATTAAGACTTGTAATTTCAAATCTAGTTATTATGCTTTTCTCCTTTTCTACATCATGACAAGTTTTTCAAAGCAGAACTTGTAATTTCAAATGTAGCTTTCAAGCTTTTGTCCTTCTATTCTTTTTTTCAAACTTAGTTGGCACCGAAGGGGGCTCTTTAAAATAATTGTCATATTCATCAATGTTCATGTTCTATGACTCTTCCACTCCGATTCTTTCCCCTTCAGTGATCATATACCGAAAATGGTTATGACATGCTTATTTAAATTTAGGGGGTTAGTATTGCTTGAAACCTGTTGCTATAGATTATGTTGTCCTTTTTAGTGAAATAAATGGAATTTATGAGACTGAAATTAAGAAAGGTACGACACGAAAATCACTGCGACATTAGTTGCTAATTTTTTGGCTGATACGTCCCTTTCTCAGCGGTGTTAATCTCACTTCAAGAGCTTCGATTAGCCTCTTCTGCCATCTTCCTCACCATATAATGCTCCTAATGACATTACTATGGTAGGGGAAAACGACCTTTTGATGTCTTAGGGGCAATTAAACGAAATTACTTCAGATATGACATCGAAATACGCCTCCTTGGGTCCATACCTCGTTAAATACTCTGTGGAGCTTGATGGTAGTTGTAAAGATATGGGTGAATCCTGGAAGAGACCGATCGTAAAGGGGAAGGTAAACACGGTAATGCGTAAAGGGAGTTTGGAGGAGGCGGGGGTGCTTTAGTAAATGGGGTCAGGCTGTTATTGGACGGGAAACAAGAATGGGTGGAATGAGGTGGGTAATTGCGGCGATGATCGTCCAAAGACTCTAGGTCAAGAGAAGAGACATTTTGAAAAATAGCGCTTACTTTATTTTATGCTAAATGGACGAAAGAGTAAATTACAACTGGCGATCATTGAGGGCGAGGTCAAAAGAAACAGTCATAGATCCACACATAAGCACGCCCTTATGCATGCGTACATAAATTGAGGTGTATGCTATTTTCTCAGCCTGTTTAGGCATTTTGTTTATCACTGCCTCAAAAGCGGCCATTAAAAATAATGAAGAACAAGAATAGGAAAAGTTGTTTACTTGGGTCATGTACCTCCCACATATTTTTCAGTTTCTCAACCTCACCAATTTATTTACGAGCTTTCTTAATAATGCTGAAATTCACTCGTTAGTCGTATTTTTTTATAAAAAGAATATAAATTACCCCTTTTATTCTTTAATTGTTTTAGATGTTACCTGCAATATCCTTAGTTTTTATGTTTGTTTATTTGTTTCTGTAATCGCCGATTCTGTTTGTCATTTCTTCTCTTTCCTCCTTGATTCGTTCACGGACGTCGCTCCCATTATATGTTCAATCACTATGGCAATGTTGGCACTCAACCTCGGAGAGGGAAGGGGGACTTTTTCATGTTGATTCCTATTTAACATCAATGTAACGTATAATTTGTCACACGTAACCTAACCTAACCTAACAGAGGTTGGGTTAAGTTACATGTGACGAATTATATATTGCATTGATTTTAAATAGGAAGCAACATGTAAAAATTGTTAAAAAACGGACACAATATGTTTAATTGTTGTATCGGGAAGCATCAATGGCCTTCGTAGGTAGCATCCAAAAAGAAAAGGATATACTAAGAATATATAGAAGAATAAATAGAATGTAGCAAGAATATATATAATGTAGGAAGTTTAATTCAGAGGATGAACAAATATACTCCTAGAAACACTCGAAGGCTGAAATCGGCCGTGGTCGAATACCTTAAGCTTATTTGTATTATCCGCTCGTTCGTTTACCTCCTGACTCGCTTGCTTATTAGGCAACATTTTTTTATTTTTCATTAAAGCCCCCTCCCCCCATTTGGCGGCTGCCACCAAGGGAAGTTTTAGCCTATTACTAAGACTACATTAAAAAAAACAACATAAAAGCGAAAAACAACACAAAAACAAACAAGCAAAACCCAACCAACAACAACAAAAAAAACAGAAACGAAAGTACAGAAAGAAGAAAAGGGAAGAACGAATCGGACTCCTAATCATTAAAAACAACAAAAGGCGAAAAAATACCCCAAAACAAAACAAAGGCAAAACCAAACAAGAAGTGAAACAAGAGCATGAAGAAGAATGCTCTGGCGTTGGCGAGAGGCAAGACAGCTGATCTCGGCGGCTCTGTTTGTCTTGCGATATCGGCCGATTTTTTTTATTGCAGACACAATTCAATTCTATCTATTTCTATAAATTTCAGTTCATTTAGCGGTCAATCTCCGACTATTCTAAGGTATTTAACGCCCTAATTGGGTCGCCCCCAGCATGTTGAAGAATTGCGGGAAGTGGAAAATATGTAGATACCAAACAAAAAAGAATAAATTGAAAAAATAGGACAAGGAGAATAGAATCGGAACTCTATGGAACAAATTAGTACAAAGTACGGAATTTGAAGTATTTTGAACGTGGTCTAACCACCGTGTGTCCATTTTTCTTGCTGTGGGACCATCCTTTTCAGCTGCCTCCCCCCCCGCCCCCCGTGCTCCCTCCAACCACGAGAATGACTGCTTCGATAGGAGAAAATAAGGGGAATGTAGCAGAAGAAATCATAAAAGGAAATTTTACTTTTTGCTGAAACGAGTCCATCCAGAAGATTGAGGGGAGAATTTGATGGAAATGGCAACAATCGTCTACCTTGGCTCGGTCCCCCTCGAGACGCTTTTTGGTATTAAAGGAATTTATTCTGGCGACCTCCAGTGAAGGCATAACCGGCGAAATTTTAAATTATTCGAATTATATATGTAGCTTATTTACAAAAAAAAAGGATAGCAAACCAAACAAAAAATAACTATAAGATGGGATGAAGGTTCTCTCGTGGGAGTGGTGGATTAATGAGAGTTACCTGTCCCTACGGCTTATCCTAAGTCCTTGGGAAGGACTTTTGCACACCAGACGGTGGGGTGATTGAGTTTAGAGTAGGGGGATCTACTTCATATTGATTAATTATCTGAATTATTGGTTGCACGATCAGGGTTCCGAGGGAAGCGGGTCTCCATCTGGCAACTGAGAACTGAGTGATCCTACAAGATATTTATATATTCTTGTTGTCTTGTTTAATTTCAGATTGACTTAAACTATATATATATATATATATATATATATATGCCTTTGGGTCTTCATTTTCCATATATATATATATATATATATATATATATATATATATATATATATATATGGAAAATGAAGACCCAAAGATAGATAGAAGAGAACATTTATTTAGCTCTGTCAAACGTTTTGTTCCACATATCGGAAAATCTTCAGTAATTCTATTTAAAGTCACAGAAATTACTCAATTTAGGAACGTACATTAAAAAAAAAAAACAAACATGAAAAATAAAAACACCAAAAACAAACAAACTTAGAGCGCATTAAAATATGATTTAGTTTAAAACCTAAGAGACGAACGAATACGTGAATGATGCAAAAAAATCAGATAGACATTTCCTTATGCAAATAATTAATCTTTCGTTGCCAAGAATGAAAAATTGAACGAAAAAAAGAGCATGAAATTAACTTGGCAGGTTGCAGGGTTATAAGATACGTAGGGGAAAGGAGGCATCAGTCTCGTTAAGTGTTGGTTTAGCTTACTTAATATAGAGCGACTCTAATATTTTTAATAATTGAATTGAAGGAGCTACAAAGAGAATGGAAAATTGTTCCGATGAAAAAGGGTGGCCAGTATTTGCTGGATGATTTTGTATGCTGAAGAATACGAGTGTAGTTAAAGGTCTTTGAAATAATCCAAGATGTTTGTTGACCCCTCTATTTAAATGTAGATTAGTCTCGCCTACGTAGCAGCCATTGCAGCCGGCACACTTGAATTGATATACAACAGAGGATCCCAACATCGAATCAATACGATCTTTATAGTTAAAGGAAAAACACGAACATTTATGATCAATATATATATATATATATATATTTATATATATATATATATATATATATATATATATATATATATATATATATATATATATATATATATATATAAGTAAAAGAACTCAATGTTGAGTTATGGTATATGATAGTGGAACCACCGTATAGGAGCCAAAAGTTTAATTTACGAGACTAGTTTCAGTAAATTAAACTTTTGGCTCCTATACAGTGGTTCCACTATCATATATATATGCCAAAAATCACACAGGAAAAATGAAACATACAATACATTTTTTTTGCAATTATTGCTCTACTCACGCGCTACTTTGTGAGTTTCTCATATATATATTGAAAGCTCAGCGATTTAGTTGGTTTTTTACCAAACACATTCATTTAAAAAGAAATGAATACAGGACAAGTGATCCACCATCTACAAGATAGAATAAAAAAGATAGTTAGAAGAAGAGAAAGTTGCCAAAGGAAATTAATTAAGGCGAAATACACAATGGTCTTCAACAAAATTTGCACTCAGGAAATACTGCTACCCAACTGCACTAATATATATATATATATATATATATATATATATATATATATATATATATATATATATATATATAAGGGAACATACAATACATTTGCAAGAATATTTAGAATTAAAAACGTAATTCGTTTGTCTTTGCAAACTATTTAGGTCACCTCTTTCAGGAGACCTTGGTAATTAAAGTATATTTTATTTATTTTTTAAGACGAGAGATTTTAATTCAATTTTCTTCGTTTAATTACAGGTAAGACATTTGTGTAATTCACTTTCATGGGAACCGCCAAGGTAAGATTGAAGTTATGTGTATTGTATGAATGTGTGTGTATTTCTTCAACGTGATTATCTGCCAATCCTCTTCGTCTGTCTTCGTTCCAAGTCTTTTTTTGTTTAAGTTCCAAGAAGAAATCTTGGCTTGCTTTCATGGCCGATGATAACGGGAAACGTTTCTAATTCGGGATATTTCTCGTTTTGCCCATCGGATTTTTCTTAAGTTTTGTTTCCCCTATGATTAAATAATACGCCTTATTCTACCTTTCATTGTTCCCATTTCTTTTGTTTCCGTTCTTTCATATCCTTTGCGCTTGTTTTGTATTGTTTGGATTTCTTTTACCTCGTTTTCATGATGTCTAGTTTCTATCCATTCAATTTTGACAGTGAATATGTATAATTTAGTGCGGGATTTCATCCATTTTATGCTGTTGATTTATTTTTTTTTGGGGGGGAGGGGTGTTTTTCCTATTTGCTTTACTAAATGGAATGGGAAATCATCTTTAGATTTCGATGGCCTTATTCTTTCAGATTGATGGAATGCCTCCTTCATCCGATTAAAATGTACAGTTGCCAAATTAGTCATTTCACAGTTTGTGCTGAATTTCGTTCATTGAGTGCTAATTTAATATATCACTATTTTAAGAGATATGGAGTGTTTAGGGTATATTTTGTTATTAATATACTAGATAAGACAAGTTTCCGAAGTGTGGCCTTTTCCCTCGAGCTTATTAAGCTTAATTTATTTATTTCGTTTTTAATCATGGATCGGACAAAGATATTCGAATTAACAAATGGCTATTTTTAAATTATTTAAGCGGTATATTAAGTTTTCTAATTAACGTGCGAGGGAAAATATTATTACTCGCCAAAGCAGCACAGCAAAGCTTAGCAGTACCATGCTAGGCTATTCGATGATTTATAAAACATATAAATAATTATATCGTAATTAACTTAGTCTTGTCAGAAACATTTTAAAAAATGTGACCATACTAATTTAGGCAACAGTACGTCACCAAATTTATGTTTCTTAGATTTGAATTTCAAGATTCGAGGCTGGGCTGAGCAAAGACAAGGAAAGCTCCTGCCAATCGAGTCAAATAGGCCTGGACTTCCTTGGAATAAAGGGATTTTGTTTTCTTTATAAAATTCAATTTGAAAAGAAACAAGGGCGTATCCCGGAGAAAGAAACTGGTAAAGATATAGGGAGTCAAAAAATGTCGCCGATCCTCCTCGGGCATTGTGTGTCATGCTGACCGCTGGGAGGTCATGATATTCCTACAGGGACTTGACCTCTACTACACCTCACACTTGTGGCATAATAGGAGGAGAGGTTTGGATATATTTACTTCAATACTATTTTTAAGGTCTAATTCCCACTGTATAGGAGCCAAAAGTTTAATTTACGAGACTAGTCTCGGTGTTGAGGTTTAGTGAGTAGGTAATCCCAGTCCCACTTCCTGGACATATATTTTATTACCTCACCGAGGTTAAGCGGAGGTGAAGCGTATCCAATACACCTACCTTAGCCACTTCCGGTGAATAAGAATAACCCCGGTGCGTATCTTTTGATCAAAACTAAGATGATGATCCCCTGAGTGTGTTCTCCACTCAGTATAAGCCAACCATATGCGGGTCGGTGGAATAATGAGTTTTAAACCGAGTGGGTTGCTTAATAATTGCCAAGAGATCGTCCAAATTAGTTAAACACAATACAAAAATAATCTTTAATGTACATGAATTTGAAATAAGCAACAGCGTATATAAATATAAATAGGATTAATCCTGCACTGAATAAATAAGTCTACAAAATGTCGTGGGGATTACTGGCAGATTACTCACTGGGATGTTTGCGTCTTAATGACACCAGGCAGAACGAATTAAGTAAGCACTTCTAATATTCGAGGGTATGGGCTCGGGATGAGAATTCTAGTTCACAAATAAACTGGTGAAGTTAGGAGAGGGGATAATTCAATTAGCAATACCTTTGAGTTCGCAAGTATTTTTGAAGGGGGGCAGTGAAGATCTCCTTCTGGTGACGATGATCGCACCTAGTCCGGCCGTACGAGGTTACCGAATGAGAGGGTAATCCTAGACCGGTGGTATGCTGATCCTTTGCCGGATCACGAAGGTGAGCCACACGGTGCTTCAAATCAGACTTCTTCCTTGAAGTACCTGTCCGTTTATTCGGCTCCTGGAGTGGGTAGCCAAAACTGATTACCTAGCTACGTCTAGGGTAATCCGCAGAGGGAGGTCCTGTGTAACCTCATACTCTGAAGGATGGGGGGGGGGGCTGCGAGAAGTTTGGCACCTACAAGTACCGTGACGGCAACAACCAATTCCCCGAGAAGTTCCTTCCTTGCATCGGGCGAACGGTTTCTTATGTGGATCGAGTTTCACACAAACTCGATGTAGGTCCAAGGGCTTCTGCCTGATTCCAGGGAAAAGTCTTCCTTTTATTTCTCCCACGAGCAAAATCGAAAGAGAGAATCGAATTCTCGTAAAATCCGTATCGTCGCGCGAAAGACCCTTTTTCATCTTTAGGCTGACGATATGTCATTCACGGCTTCGAGCCATCTCGGATTTTACGGCGGTACGAAAAAGGGCGACGGAGAATTCGAGGCAGACAAGAGGTGCGTTTAGGGATACGAGAAGGCGCGCAGCTTTGTGTCGGAGTGTTTCTGCGTACACCAATGTACGCGGTATTTAGACTTTTATATTCGGTATGTAGTTTATCATACCCTCTTCAGTTGTATACTAAGAATGCGATTGTTACAAAAGTCTATAAATAGAGCACAGATCATTAAAAACCCCACAAAGAAACACAAAATGGGGAGGGGGGAAAGTTCATTAATCAGGGGGTGTGAGTCTAAGATCGTTGACTAAGCTGTTTACGATGAGTTACGGGAATGGAGGCACTATTTCGATTGCCCATTTGACAAATTAAAATTGGAAATTTCTCCTATTAATATAGGTTCTACTATTTTTCTTTTACGGAAATCTTTACAATTATATATGATTTGTGCCTTTGAATATAGTCAATTTGGTGGTTGAAATTGCTAATAAGATTAAAAATGCTGGATGTGGTACTGCCTTGTCTGACATAAAGGTGATGTCAGACGAGGCAGTACCACATCCAGTATTTTTAATCATATTAGCAATTTCAACCACCAAATTGATTATTCAAAGGTACAAATTAGTTAGATGGGCAATTGAAATGCAGCCTCCATTCCTATACCCTCATCGTAAACATCTTAGTCAACGATCTTGCCCTTCTTAGTATTCGATACAGTCGATGGAAATCGGCCTGGCGAAGGTCCGAAATGTCCAGTCGATAAATGATTAGTGTAATTTCGTGGGTCTTCATATTACTATATATATATATATATATATATATATATATCGAGAATTATTTGCAATAGCGCAATCATAATTATGCGGTTAAAAAGGCTATTTTTGGCTTACTAGCTCTTCTCACATACACGAGAGGATAACGCATAAAATAAGCTTTTCTAAGGAAAGAAAAGCTTATTTTATGCGTTATCCTCTCGTATATGTGAGAAGAGCTCCTTCAGAGGGCTTTGATGAAGAGCTAGTAAGCCAAAAAAAAGCCTTTTTAACCTCATATATATATATATATATATATATATATATATATATATATATATATATATATATATATATAAATAAAGATCCAAGAATTCCGGGCTGGTGACCCGCAACCCCCGGAGAAACATTGAAATAAATACAGACCGTTTGACTTTATCATTTTTACTCAGGTCATATAATTGTATGTATAGGTATGTACTCATAACCTTGTGACCTAAATGTCTACATTCTTTTCTCATTGTTGGAACTTCCGGAAGTAGACCTTATCTATATGCCTTTACCCTCCACATCCGGTATCTAATCCCGTCTTTGATAATATTTCTCTAATGTGTGTCCTTCCGCTGTACATGGGTGGGACACCACTTTGTTGTCTCTTATATGTATATACCACTCTGTTAAGTATTTTCTTATTCGTGATAATGAACTTAACAAGTTCGAAAGTACTTGAAAAGTAATACTCATGCGCTATTTTGTGAGTTCCTCATATATATATATATATATATATATATATATATATATATATATATATATATATATATATATATAACTCAATTGTTCTCCTAAATTCCACGAACGTGAATTGTTTTTATATCGCTGAGGCAATAAAGATTATTTACATAACATCTGAAGTTGCGTTCTTCACCCTTGCCTCTCTCTCTCTCTCTCTCTCTCTCTCTCTCTCTCTCTCTCTCTCTCTCTCTCTCTCTCTCTCTCTCTCTCTCTCTCTCTCTCTCTCTCTCTCTCTCTCTCTTCTCTTTCTCTCTCTCTCTCTTATATTTTTCTCTCTCATGTCACTCTACCTCTCCGTATCCCACCATTTTCAATACCGTCGACACAAAGAGGGGAATAGACAGAATAAATGAAGGAGTGAATGCAAGAAGAAGATTGCACACTGATAACGGAACCGGAACCTTCCATGACGTACCCACTGACACCCATTCGAATTTCCTCGTGTTTTTTTTGTTTTTTTTCATCCTTGATTTGGAATTCAGAGGTGGGGACGTTCCCCCCCCTAGGACGTCTCCCTTCCCGAAGCGGGTGGGCAGAGCCTTCATATATTTTGCTATACTTTCCCTCATATTTATTTATTGCTAGTCCTCCATATACGGTGCCTCCTCGGTATGATTCGCAACGTCTTATGAGGTACTGTTTTCCTCTTGTGCCCCCTCCCCCTCCATCCCGCCAACTCTCTCTCTCTCTCTCTTTGTTCGAATCTAATCCTGAACGTTTCAAATGTATCCTGTCGAAGCATTTGGACGCGTGGATCTCCCTTCATAGTTTACCCAGGGAAACCTTACCCAGTAGGCCAATTTGCTCCCCACAAATCAAATGATTACAAAAAATAGGTCTTAGTACACTCATTTTGGCAAATATTTCGCCACTGAACATTTACCACTTTGCTACAAAATAAGGTCTGTTGTACTAACGCTATTGAAACAACCCACCCCATTGTACCCCATTTATATCCTATTAAGCTCCAAGCCCCCCCCCCCCATGTTATTTTGTCCATGCCCAATGGACCTTCATAGCGATCAGGTGCTATGAGCTGTAGCATCTCGTCTAGTAACGATTGTTCTTCCATGTACTTCTATGAGTTTGTCCTCTGCCGCCTTTTCCCTCTCAAATACTCATTCACACAAACAACTCACCTTTTTACACGGTCTTCCAACCCCTCACACCCCCTTGATACTCACTCTCGTATACTCCCCTCCAACTCTATTTCCATTTATTCCTCTTATATGTCCACATCACCTCAGAATACTTTCAGTCACACCCTTCTCCCTATAAACATCTATTACTTACTCGGCTCAAAATATTTAATTTCTTAAATGTATTTGAATTCCTTGAAAACTCTTTTGCATTACCTATATGGTTCAAATATCCCTTTCCTAACCTTTGCAATTCCAGCTTTCATTAGTTTTGCAATAGTTTTCATTTCCTGTTTTTTTTGGTAGTAAAATGAATCGAATTAAGTGAATGTAATCCCTATTATTAACGAGTAAAGAACCCTTTTTTATTATTAAAATTCATCTACTCAAATAATAAATACATTTGATTAGAAAGAAGTATTTTTTACGGGTTGATCTAGACCTTATTTTTTTTATTTATATATTGAAATCATAATGGAACTGACGTGTAAATATTTTTACCTTTTTCGGAATAAACTTTATTTTTTCATTTCAGTCTTTTAATGTTTCCTTCAAAAAGTTACTAGAATTAAGGGCTAAAAAAAAAATTCTTGTTGAAGGTAGATAGCTCACTTAGGTAGTTTTAATGTTACCTGGCGATTTGATGTGCTGGAAAGGTGAGCTTTCTTGCCCTATCCCGCAACCTGATGGGAGGAAACGTTGCCAAGTAGGATTTTCCTCCTATTTTAGCCGTGTGGAAGTTAGACGAAATTTTTAGACAGTTGACCATTTGTCTTTGTAAGATTGTGACTCGTCCCGTGTCTAATATTTCTGAATGTTTTGTGTGAGTGTCTAAAATTTTGCCACATGTTTTAATAATTAAGTGAGCTATGGCAGAAATAAATATAATCATGGGTGGTGAAGTCACCCTAAATGCTCTGACTATACTTAGATATATGATTATGTTATAGTGTCAATATTATAATTGGAACCAATACATATTTTTTATCCAATTCTTCGAAATCAACCCAACCCATTAGTGCATTTAGATATAATTTAATTGTAGTTTTGAGGTGTTAATAGGAGTATGGAGATTCATGTTTAATATTAGAGGTCAAGAATAGGTAAGAAAAAATAGAAAGAAGGTGGTGCAATCACTGATTGGGCGACGTTTGGGAGATGGGCGGATTTTGTAAAACGAAGTGTATACCTGCCCCGCCGCGAGGGATGTACCTGGCGTGCTGAGAGTATTTCGAGGCGGTGGAGTAGTATTTGTAGTAATGGGAAACAGTTGAATTGTGCTGTGGGGACACGTGGTGTGTAATATCACACTTGCAATGAAAGAGTGGATTTTGTAGTGGACTTGTTGTACAAGGCGAAGGACCAGTCGTTAATAGTAGGCATTGCTATTGTGAAATGTGGTGGGGGCGCGAATGTGGGTATTTGTAAACAGGAGGACCAAATTGCCTTCGATCAGTCTCCTCTGGAGAGAGGCCCAACGAGGGAATTCCGAAAGAAAATACTTGTAAAAAAAAAGCAAATCCAGAGGACGTGAAAATTAGTGGAAAGTTCCTAACTAGAAGACTACTTGTACTACGAACCAGGTAGGGGCAACTCTCTTGCCCCTGTCTTGGTTACATAATGAAGGCGGGTCCTGTCAAGGAGTGTGAATCCTAAACCACAGTAACCTAAATCCTTTTTTTTACACGGAAAGGGAGGAACATCCCCTGCGAGGATTTGTCTTAAAATGAGTGCCACTGTGTGGCACTGATGTAAGGTGACATACACTAGTGCCTGCGATTCCCCGCCGCTCCTTAATTCGTGGGGGGGTTTTTTAATGTCTGCGTCATTTCTCCGAGAATTATTAGCTGGCTGAGGATGTGCGTTCATGTGTTTTCGCACGTGTACATGCATTCTCTTACCGCCGAGTTACCATGTACGTCTTTTAGTAAAAGCCATTATTATTTGGATTCGAACCTGGTTCTATGTGGATGGAACATATGGTTAGGATTACCAGTTTTTCGGGAACTACTAACAAATTGCGTTGAATGGGGGGGGAGGGGGGGGGACATAATATTCGGTAGACTAAGGATTGTGTTCACTTGGATATGCCTGTTCCTGAGAAGGGGGGAGCCTGTTCATGGGAAGGGGGAGGCCTGTTCATGAGAAGGGGGTTTGTTTTTATATTCATTTTCAATTCTTCTATCACATCTTTTATCTCACTGCCTTACTAACTTTATTCGGTCATTTTTTTGGCAGGGGGTGGGGGCACTAGTCTTTAGATATTTTTTCTCACCTTTGGGTTATTGGCTACCTGATATGGCAATTTTCTTTGGGGCTTTTCGATTCATGGGCTTATTTTCTTTTGTGTCCTGGTTTATTTTCTTTAGCTGACTGGCCTCTTTTAATCCGATAGCTTCCCTGCTTCCGATCCCCTTGATTTGGGTGAATCGGGGCTCTGTTTCGCGATCACTGTAAACTCTCCTCTTGCTTCCTCACGTGTCGAAAGTTGCTCTCCTAAAATGTCCCAACTGTTCATGCAAAGACATCTTTCTTTCCCCCCCCCCACGATCATTCTCCCACTATCGATAGACCAACGAGCTGGAGAATTTAATGGTATGCAGTTTGTCTGGTTAAATTATGTAACATTCACATTTTAACTCCTCTGTGTTTGTTCCTCTTTATTAGTTTTAATGTTTTGTTTTCTTAGGTTGGTCATTTGTCGAACTCTGCTTTTTTCGTGTAAGAAGTTTCCAGTGTTTATTTTAAGCCTTTCTGTTTGTATTAAATTTTGCATTGTAGGCCTCCGTTGGTGCTTTGTTTAAGCTTGAATTCTTCGCTTAATTATCGCTTCTCTTAAGCACCTTTCTCAGGTTGACCTTCGTATTTATACCTTATCTTCCAAATTCGAATAAAATATTTCGAGAAGCAGGTAGCTGACTCTTTTGAGGTTCCTGGTAGTTATTCCTTTCAAGTTCGCACTCCACCATTAATGGAATTCCAATACGTTAGGTGCCCCACCAACTCTCATTAGGGAGGGATCGGAGCGCTTTCGGTGATGGCTTAAGGCCTCATTGAACACTCAGGAGACAGGTGTAAAAGATTTGGGGGGCCGGGGAGGGAAAAGCAAAACTTGTGCCAATATGGTTAGTGTAATTTCAGATTTGATACCGCAGGCACTGGATGGAAACGCTACCCTACCGAAACTGCCCCAACCCTAGAATTGAATATGGAGGATTGGGGTTCAGATTGGCTTCCATTTCTAGGGCTTCTATAATAGATGACGCGCTTTTGTTAATTTTGTACAGTTAAATGTTGTTGTAATCATATGGATTCGGAAGTAATGGCATAGATTCTAGTCTTAAAAGCTTAGTATAGTCATCTGGTATCAACCTTGGACTGTGCCGTGAATACCTACGGAGTAGCCATCAAGGTATTCGGGTAACAACTGGGGGACTAAAAAATGCGGACATTTGATAGCATAATGCTTCGAAAGAATAGGGAATTGGGGCGTGGCGAGGGGGGCGGGGTCATGACCAATACATCAGGTTTGTAAATGGTACCGGAAAGGACTCGAAAAATACCGGGACATTGTGTTATTGTTTAGAATGAGACGGCGCGCGATGAGATGGCATCCGTGGAAACAAATCTTAGATTGGAACAGAGAAACTGAGGGGAGTGAACTTTGGCTATTTCCTTAGGGGTTTGGGGTTCAGGCACTTGGTATCCAGTATAGAGCCGTTATAGTTAGGGGGCCACGTTCTTAACTCCCGCCACTCACCTTTATGCAATTATGGAAGGACGATTTTATTCTGCTGAGGCAGAACGAAGGGAAAGAGTATGACTTGCATTTCTTCGCTCTCACTTCGACTCTCAATTAATATTGTTTTCTTTTTCTTCCCCCCCCCCCTCTTTGTCTCTGTCTGTCTGTCTCTCTCTCTCTCTCTCTCTCTCTCTCTCTCTCTCTCTCTCTCTCTCTCTCTATATATATATATATATATATATATGTATATATATATATATATATATATATATGTATATATATATATATATATATATATATATATATATGTATATATATATATATATATATATATATATATATGTATATATATATATATATATATATATATATATATATATATATATATATATATATATATATATATATATATGAAAGCCCTGTATAGGAGCCAAAACTTTAATTTTCGAGGATAGTCTCGATATGTAGTTTATCATACCCTCTTCAGTCGTATACTGAGAATGCGTTTGTTACAAAAGTCTATAAATAGCGTACAGATCAGAAAAAAAGAAGAAAAAAACACAAAGAAACTCAAAACGGGGTTGAAAAGGGTCATTAATCAGGGGGTGCGAGTCTAAGATCGTTGACTAATCTTTTTACGATGAGGTTACGGGAATGGAAGCTGCATTTCAATTGCCTATCTGACAAATTAAAATTGGGAATTTTCCCTATTAATATAGATACTACCTACTATTTTTCTTTTACGGAAATCTTTACAATTATACATGATTTGTGCCTTTGAATGTGACCGAAGATCCAGACACCTCTATTCGTCATCGCGCGCAGGAATTGAACCTCTCCACAACTTTACATCGAATTTTGACAAAAAAATTGTCTCTACACGCTTACAAAATTCAATTGACACAAGAACTGAAGACAGCTGACCATTTGAAGCGCCGTACATTCGTCAATTAGGTGCACGAGCAAAGACAAGCCGATGATGATTTTTCGCAAAAAAATCATCTTTAGTGATGAAGCCCATTTTCATCTTGGTGGATTCGTTAATAAGCAGAATTGTCGCATTTGGGCTGATGAAAATCCCAGAAAGATTGTTGAAAAGCCACTCCATCTACAAAAGGTCACTGTTTGGTGTGCATTTTTTGCTAGCGGAATCATTGGGCCGTAAATCTTCGAAAATGATGCCGGGAATTCTGTTACGGTGACAGGCGAGCGATACCGTGCCATGATAACCAACTTTTTATGGCCTGAATTGAATTCTATGGATGTCGAAGATTTGTGGTTTCAACAGGACGGCGCCACATGCCACACAGCCAATGCAACAATGGCTTTATTGAATGAGAAGTTCCCAGGTCGCATCATCTCTCTAAACAGCGAGGTCAATTGGCCACCACGATCGTGTGACTTGGTGCCTTTAGATTTCTTCCTTTGGGGTCATCTCAAAAATAAGGTCTATGCCAACAAGCCAACAACAATTCAACAGCTGAAGGATGAGATAATAAGGCATATTGGTGAGATCGAAGAGCAATTATGCAGAGACGTCATCAAAAATTTTGACCATCGAGTGGAGGTGTGCCGCCGAAGCCTTGCTGGTCATTTAGGCGATATTATTTTTCACACATAATTGCCATGAGTCAGATAACATGATCCAATAGTGAAATCAATAAATTTTCACCAATAACACTTTTATTTACTGCCAACTTCGATTCGTCTTAATGGAACACCCTTTATATATATATATATATATATATATATATATATATATATATATATATATATATAATATATATATATATAATATATATATATATATATATATATATATATATATATATATATATATATATATATATATATATATATATATATATATATATATATAATATATATATATATATATATATATATATATATATATATATATATATATATATATATATATGAAAGGAAACACAAACATTATTATGAGGTCATTTTATATTCAATTCCCACTCTACTACCGCCTCACCCACCCGATTTCTGCTACACACACACACACACACACACACACACATCGTCTTCTTTTCTACATACACATTCAAACTTACCTTTTTCATTTTGCGTGTGTTTCGCTTCGTAGATTTGAATGTTTCGGTGGGGTGACCTCATCCACCACATTCCCCCATTCTTCCCTCCCTTGGACTTGGCTGACCCAGTCTCCAAAGTTCATCTGAGTAACCTTACGCCCTTGCCAACACGCCCCTACCCACCCCACTCCAACACTCTTACACCCTCACATCTATCTCCCACCCCCCTTTCGCTTCGCACGCCTCGATTGATTCTCCCATGTATGGTCACCTATACAGACACTTCACGGCCTGATCGCAGCCTGATAAATTTTCATCACGCATTCTAGGGATCAGGGCCCTTGGCTTTATCGAATTGTATTAATACACCCGTTTGTTTTGTACCCATTTTCCTTGATGGCTGAATATTCGACTCATACGCTCTGCTGCTACCTAAGAATAAAGCATTTTTACTTGCTTAGTAACGGACTTTGAGCACCGCTTACATAGAAATGAGCCTATTCTTGAAGTCTTTTGGTGAATTTCGCTTCACCCTTCAAAAAGAGACATTACTATTTTTTATCGAGGATTCATAATTCGAACACAAAGTGGCATTGGTGAAACTGATTGAAGTTTCATCAGGTTTCATTGCCATCCGTGTAGAGACAAAAGATATGGAGCGGCTCCTGTCTGAAGAAGGTGCTACCACACTAAAACGCATCGGACTTGAGGCAAAGACCCCACTCCCCCACACGTGGCAGCGAACCCTAGTGTTATTTGCCGCAAAGTGGAGAGTTGGGTCGGTGAAAACTCGACCAAAGACCTGAAAGAGGAGCTTCAGAGGAGCAACCCGTGGGCGAAAGTCCGGGATGTAATCAAATTCCGTGTGAACACACACACGTGTTCAAAATAACATTCTCCACCACCGACATGGCCAGAAAAGCGACGACGGACGGGATCTTGGCTTTCACTATGAGAATCCCAGGAGAGAACATCCAACAAGAGAAATTTAATAGCATACCAGTGTGCTTTGTATGCTATAAACTCGAGGATCACACAACAACGACATGCCCGGACAAGAACAAACTGTGGTGCAGTGAATGCGCCACAGAGGGCCACCGATTCGATAAGTGCGGGAGCACTAAGACGAAATGTCTCAATTGTAGAGGAGAACACAGCACCATGGCCCTGAACTGCCCAAGGCGCCGAGACACCATCAAAAGGAAGGAGGAAGAATAGTAGAAAGCCAAAGAGGTGGCCTACGCGAACAGCGCCAAGAAGAATGGGGAAATAAAGACTGCACCTGCACCTGCACAAATGAATATCACAGGAGATCTAAGTGCAAAGATACTTATCTGCACTCTCCGCGCAAATGTAGCTAATGCAGTGAAGCCTGGCTGTTACAACCATGTATTTAATGCACTCTTAAAAGCCAACAATCTCCCGTTAGTAATCATGCCTGCAGACCCTGAATGCTCCAAGGTATTCAATGAATCAGTCATAAGAAACAACACTGTCAAATCTGGACTGGAGGAGATCGTCGAAGCTCCCTCATTGGAGGAATCCGAAGAGGACGACGAAGAAGAAGATGAAAATGAAGAGGGATTCTCCTCTTCTGACAACGACAGGGCCCCTGTATCCTTACACGAGCTACAGAGAGCAGGTCCAAAACCCCAAGTCCACCTCCGAAGAAGGAAAACCCTGGGCACAGTAAAACTGCCCAGCCATCCCCCGAGAAGAATAAGAAGAAGCATTGATAAAATCAATTCACCATGTTATGGAACGCACTGAAGATACTGGAAATTAAAACCAACAGCTGGACGACGAAAAGACCTCTTTACGTAAATGTATTTATAGAAATTGATGCAGACATCATCTTAATTTCGGAACACAGGATCGACACACGTAGTGCAGAAATGAAAATCTGGAACTACGATGTGTCGATCACGAATTATTCGCAGGAGCGGTTCGGCGGTGCCGCTATTTGAATAAAGAAAGGGATTAAATACAAGCAAATAAGAAATCTAGAAGAATCCTACCTCACGATTGAGGTCGAACTCGACATAGGAAAGTTGGTCATTGCTACCGGATATCAACCGCCAAGGAGAGATGTGTTACCAATTCACATTCTCACTGGCCTATTTGACAGAAGAACCTCCACTATATTAATGGGGGATCTGAATGCCAGATGCCGAAAATCCGGTTACAGGACCTTCGATGGTATAGGAAGAAATCTGGACCTATTGCTGCACAGAAATATTACCCAGCGAGTAGGCTCCGACTTTCCTATCTTTGTCAAAGCAGGAAGTGCCACAAAGCCAGACATCTGTCTGGCGAATCGTCAGCTACCGTTCATTTACTACATGAAACCAGTCCAAGTATCATGTAGTGACCATATAGGGATCCGACTCACTATCAACAGCAACCTTATACAAGTTCCAGCTGTAGTCAGAAAGAACTATATAATTGCAGACTGGACACGGTACGCGCGCCTTCTCGAGACCTACGATCCGCCCAACTTGGACGAGGCAATTCTCGAAGAGATTGACGAGGCACTCGATGACCTCAATAACAATCTCATCAACGCAGATAGGGCTTGTATCCCTAAATCCGAGTATAGGACCATCTCTACCTAAAGATGGACCGAATACATGAATGATTTATACCGTGAGCTGAAATTATTGTATGAAATCAACATCAGAAATGCATCGGTTCACTCAATGCAACAAAGTAAAGAAATCAAAGAAGAACTAAACCAGTTGATCTTCGAACATCAATGAAGGCGATGGGATGATGTGATTGGCAGCCTCGATCACGAAGGAACTTCCAAAGATTTTTGGAAAAAGATCAGAAATCTCAAAGGATCGACTGGGAAGAAGATTGAGTTACAAAAGAAGATGGAAGCATCGAAACGGAAGAAGGAAGAATTGAAGAGATATTCCGAAGTTATTGGGGAAAAATCTTCAGTATAACTGAGGAGCAAAACGAAGACTGTGACCTAGAGTTTGAAAGCAACATCATAGACGAGCTTAATGAGCAAATAAACAAGACGCACCCTCAACACCAGGTAGATAGACAGCGCGACGGAGAGGCCGAGATTACCGAAGAAGAACTACTGGCCGCGCTCCGCTCATTCCGACAAAAAGCCCCATGACAATCGGGGCTTGCAAAGTTAAACTTTGAAAAGGCACCAGCCAATGTCATCGAAGGGGTGAGAAGGATATATAACGCCTGTCTGAACACAGGATACTTTCCAGGTGCTTATAGAACGGCTAAGATGATTTTCTTGCCTAAGCACGGAAAGGACCCAACGTTGAAGGAGAGCTACCGGCCAATTTCACTTCTAGAATTTGGTGGGAAGCTCTTCGAGAAAATCCTCAACCGAAGACTGGTGTCTCACCTTGAGGAGAACTCCCTCTTCAACCTGCATAAATTCAGATTTAGGAGGAAGCGAAATACGGCGATGGCGATTAATGCCATCACGGAAAAGCTAGCCCAAGCAAAACGGGAAAGGAGTTACGTGGACATTGTTTGTCGGGATGTATCAAAAGTGTTTGATAAGGTGTGGCAACGGGGAATGCAATACAAGATCTTACGACTGGGCCTAAGTGAAAACTTAGAAAGAACTTTCTGTGACTATGTCATGGAGAGAGCGGCGTACATCAGTTTAGGGTGCACGGACGGACCAATGTTTCCGCTCACTGCGGGCCTCCCGCAAGGGGGGGGGATGCCCGTCCCCCACTCTCTACTTGATTTACACCGCTGATGTCCCAGCCCCTGTAAGCCCCACTTGCCTCAACATTCAATTCACCGATGATTTCACCCAGATAATCACCTGTCTATGGAGGAATGACCCTTGGCAAGTTCGTATGAAAGCAGCAAAGATTGAAAACCTTAACACCTACGCGGCCCGGTGGAAGATCCGCACCAACCAGAAAAAGTTCAAATTTGTCCCCATAGGCAGGAGACTACTTTGCGACGTCAGGGTGGGAGATAGACGTTATCCCTACACCAAGGAGTACGATGTACTTGAAATGAAGATTACTTTAACCGGGTACAAGAAGTACGTCCAAGAGAGAATCACCAAGGCTAGTGCTGCAGTCAAAACTCTATACATGTTCAGAAATCTTCGTCAAATCAATAAGAGAAAATATCTACAATTCACTTGTAATATCGACGCTGCTATACCTCGCCTTCGCCCTTTCATGTTTCTCGGAGACACAAAAGAGGAAACTACAAATCTATGTACCTAATTACAGGTACATACAGGCGAGAGAGAAGAGGCCAGGAAGAGCTGCACCGGGAGGCGGAGATAAGTCCTATTAACGTTGTCATAGAAGAACGGACAAGGAATATGCAGGAAATGATTAATCGAGAATGGAACGATGATATCGTACAAATGATTAACCAGAACAGAAGAGGCATAAGTCGTGCCAGTTTTCCATCCTCCGCTCTGCTTTTAGCTGGCGGAGCAGAAGTGCCGTTCTACACATGAAAATAAGAATGTTTTTACCCAGACCAAAGAAACTGACCAAGAAAAAGATTACCCAATTATGAAACCTCACTGATTTCTACTAGAATTCACCGATGAAGACCCCAAAATACCGAAGAAGACATCCAAGAAAAAACAAAAGTCACGATTTACACTCACTACATAATATACAAAATACAAAGACACTAAGCACAACGCTAAAGTGATTTAAGTCATTTATTACCACAACACAACAGCAAATGCGCATATCATACCCAAGAACATTAATTTTTGTGAAGACAAATGGATTGAAAGCCATATTATATAAATTACCTCAAAGAAAACAAAGGAACCCCGAAATAAAAAATATTTAAAAGCGATAGGCCTGATCACCAGGCTCTTTGCATCTCTTTGCACCCTACTACACTTTCTCTTTTCACTACTTGTCTATTTTCCGCTATCTGTCCCCACACCCTTTTTTTATCCCCTACCCACACCTACACTCTTACATCAAATTGTAATTATCCTTCCGCATCTTACAAGGGTATGGATGGGATACTGCAATGGACACAGGGATGGTTTGCGGTTACTATTGTAAGTAGCGTGCCCCGACGGGTGGATGAAAACGATCCCGTGTACTGCCACAATCTCTGGGTGAAAACAATCCCGTGTACTGCGGCGACAAAAGTTAAGGTTACGCATTGAGTTTATTTTTTCCTTCAAAAGTATCGGAAGTTTGGAACTGTTGTAATACAGTTGAAATTCACTAGATTCTACTACGTTGAGTCCATTCATCTTCCTGTTCAGGGCAAATCTACCGCCATTTGGCCCATAGGGATTAAATGCCGTACTTAATTAGGATTTTAATTCTCGAAAAGATTTTACTTTGAAGCGGATTTTCAAGGGGTCTTCTTGTGGATTTAGGCGAATTTAGGAAGGATTTTCAGTTTGGATTACCTTAAGGGGTCGGTTTTGACCCTCTTTACCTCAGCAACCTTCTTAGAGATTAGTAGTAGGATTTTTCCCATAATCCTGGGGATTTGCAGAATTCGAGAATTCCACGAGGCCAACAGATAGTATGTTAGAGTGTCGAGGAAGTGTCAGATAGAGTCAGGAATGAATGAATTGATTTATTATTTAGGGTGACACCCTCTGTAGTAGGGCGAGCTTTGCATTTTTTCTACATAGATTACCTGGAGCCCCCCCTCCCCTCTTAATTTTGCCTATATTTTCAAAAGCCTCGGGAAATAAGACCAATGCCATATCTCGCATTCGTGGTATTTGTTTTTATCCAAACGCAAGAACATTTATCTCTTCCATACATAAAAAAACGTTCATAACACTTTTAGCTCTCGTGTACGTGTGTAAGGGCTTACGGAAACTTATTTTGCGTGAATGGGTTGCGTGTAAAGGAACATGCATTAGTTTCTGTCTTCGTGGTCCAGCGTCCTAGAATTTTCTTGATATAAAGGTGACCCTATTGGGCGGTGGGGCGGAGGCAATGATTCAACGGAAAAGTGCTACGGTGTTCTTTGTTGGCACACTTTTGAATACGTGCCAGCAGACGCGCAAAGGTTTCTTCGTTCGCGTCGTGTCTCTTGCAACTCAGCGACATCACTGCCTCTTTTTTCATCTATTCTCATTTTTTAAAATTATTTTTTTTGGGGGGTATTTATTGTTTGTTGATTAATTTATTATAGTTAAGCTTCTCCTTTCTACTACCACCCCTACCATTTATAGTGGTAAGGCGTTGGATTTGCATTCACGTGTCCCGATTTAATCTCAGCGAGAGGAACATCTCCCCCCTCCTTAAATAAATTGGCCTTCGTAGGGAGCTAGTCGCATATTCAGGGAACACTGTTTCGGATGCGTGGACACAGCCAATCACGACAGCGCTCTCTTTTTCTCCCTCATTTATTCGCACACACAACAGATTACTCTCCCGTCCCAGAAACAACCGAAGGGGTTTCCACGTTCACACTTCCCTATCGCGAGCGATTGGCTCTCCATTGGTCCAGAAAGGCTTGCGAAAATGCAGTACTATTGTCTCTTCGGCCTCCTCCCTTTCAACGAAAATCGTCCTCCTTGTTTTACCAATGACTGTCATTCTAATCTTTATGTGAATTTTATTATATAAGCGGGGGCCATAGTTTAGATTGAAAAGGGACGGGGTAAGCGGGCACGCAATTAATTAAATGAAATCATTCATATTTCTCTATTAGTAACTACATACACTTTTTTTCTATTCCATCTTTTATATGGGGAGGGGGGATGATTGCGAGCCTTATAATTCAAAATTTTGCCAAGAGTAAATATTTTGAGGATTTCTTTATGATGTTCAACAGAACCGCTGTTGTTGTTTCTCTAAGTGTTCATCATATCTTGTCACGCCACTACCCGGGTCCACCGAAGGAGTTGGGGGCTTTTCTTCCAATAGGTCATGGTCGGAGGAAGTTGGTCCAAAAGATCCTCGGAGAATGTGTTGCATAGCTTGGTTGGGATCACCACAAGGGCATAGGGCATGCGGCACTTTGCTACTCGACCGCAAACTACCGTGCACTTGTATGGTGGTAGATCGTGTCCTGCGTCTAAGGTCGACTCAGAACTAAACAACTGAGTCCACCGAAAGGGCTGCGGTGTTTTCTTACAATAGGTCTTGCTCGGATCAAGTGGGTCCCATGGAGCACCCTCAGAGAATGTGTTCCATTCTTTAAGATCAACGTTTGTGTTTGCGTGGGAATACCCCAAAGGGCTTGGGTGCCTTCTATATACTATTGAGTTCTGATATCCGTGAGGAGGGGTCAAATTCCCTCCGAATGCGGTGGCTGAGAATTCCACAAAGATGAACCCCCTCCCCCGGTTCTAATTATGCACTGAGTTGGGGGGGGAATAAGGAGATGGAATCAAATGCAAAAAGAAATAAAATAAAATAAACCGAGGGCAATGGAATTGAATAACAGCAAGGAGGTGAATCTGGGAAGACGAAAGAGCTGCTCTCTATTTGGGATCCTTATTATGAAACCTTAAAAGGTTGTTGACTACATCAACAAAGTAAATAACTTTTGGGAGTTATTGGTTGTACTAAGCCTATTTTAAATACCCCCTCCCCCATCGCCCTTCTAACATTTAAAAAAAAAATCAACTAGGCTGTCAAATATCGTTGAATCATTGGATTTTTATTTATTTATAGGCTTAGGTTATATCTATTATTATCATTATTATTATTATTATTATTATTATTATTATTATTATTATATTATTAATAATGTATTTAAATATCTTTTAATATTCACAAGTCCGTTTTGTGAATTGTAAGAAGACTTGAGGCCGAATTTTAGTCTTTATTTTTAGGATATCGGAAGAGTGGTGGGGGTTATGTCATAAGTATGCAAAATCTGTGCGTGAATTATGTATGTTATGTGCATATAAATGCATGTAGTGGGGCTTGCTTGTGCGCTATGTAAAATAGAAAGAGCCTTTGGATGGTTATTTTTGGTTTGTAAATTCTTAGTTTGAGAGAAAAGCTCAAAACGGCATCTGGCGGCCATTTTGATCATGGCACTCCAGGAGAGGAAAAAAAAGATATTATTTTTATTATTTAAAAGTAAAAGAAAATGTAATCCAACTGATACGAATTCAGTTAACATGTAGAGAAGAGAAGGTGAAGTATGCATTGATAAAATAACGAATATAGAGAAAGAACTGGAGAATAAGAACTTGGGGTGGCGGTTTCCTACCCTCCAAATTTGAATCGATCATCGGGGCTCAGACTTGTGGACTATTTGACTTCTTGGAGGAGGGTGGCCTCCTCTAATTTATTTGACTCCCGTGCCGAGACGCGCTTCCTCTTTCTTCTTCTTCTCCTCCTTTTTCTTCTTCTTCTTCCACTGGAGTAGACTGGAAGGTGGCGTGTTCTTGTCATGGTGGAGTGGAAGCAGTGGCTGATTACTAAAATTGAGTGTAATAATTGATTTAATGTTTCCCGGAATTCTACATGTATGTGTGTGTGTGTTTTCAGGGAGTGGGAAGAGGAATTGTGGTGTGGAATTGCCATCTTTGGAAGGTGTAAACTTCATATCACAGTGTTCAGCTGTGCATAGCAATGCATCACACCATAAATGCGTGATTTTAATAGAATCCTTCAGGTATTGTTATGGTAGAGGTTGTGGGATGGTGGTAGGAGTGTTGTCGAGGATGAGTTTAGGGGGTTTCATAAGGAAGTGGGCGCGTCCGAACACACTCGCCCACTGCAGAGGAGTAAATATTTACGCGTAAAATCGTTCAATTACGTAAGGGCTATCAGCTATAAGGCACCCCCCCCCCCCCAATAAAAAATTGCAGGATCGTCCGGACAATTGCAGGGCGAGGACCTCGAAAGCTTTTCATTTCATCCATTCAGTGGTTGTCTTCTGTCCACTGAAGGTTAGCTGTTGGCCTAGATGGCGTGAGCCATCACTAATCAGAGGAGCATAAGAATCACTATATTCGGGGAGACAATTACTATTTTATATTTGGACTAATTCACTCCATTTGGTAAAGGAGGCAAAGACGGATTTACCCCAAGAAAACGAGTAGCATGAAGGGATCGAGAGTAACAAAAGGAGATTCAGCAGCGAATTTAGGTTGGAAAAGTACAGAATACTGTAAAGTGTCCGATAAATAAACTTACCTGTAAAGTTCTGATGAACGAAACTACTTGTAAAGTTATAGTTGCCGTAGGCCCGCCCCAATACCTGACCCTGGTTGGTTCATGAATAAAGACGTATTCAAATCGTTCATGCGGTGCTGATGTCCATTAAGGTCTCTTTAAAGCGGACATTCATTGAGGGATAAAGGAAGTTGGGCGTTTCCCTTTCCTATGGTCATAGGCACCTTCCCTGCATAAGCTTTCATTGGGGATAATTCAATGGTACAATATTTGTCCTTTTTATGGTTCTTTGTTTTGTTTTTCTCTCCAATTCTCGTTTGTAAAACGTCCTCATTTACATTATTTGATGCGTTGATATTCTTGAAAAGAGGCAGGGTCAAATAAGTCGCTGCGTCGTTGTCTGTGGAATCCCTGGATTTACGGGCCCAAGAGGTTAGCGCACGCTCTTACGAGCTTCAGTTCTCTGCGAGACCATCTGGGATAAAGAGGATAGACAAAGTGAAAAATCAGTTTGATGTGGAAGAAAAATATAAAAGAAAAAGGACTACTATAGACGCAGGACGCGACTGCCTCCCTACCACTCTCTCGCTAACCCGAATGCTAAGAGAACCAGGCGAAACGGGATGGGAGCATCTCAGAACCTATAGGAGATAACGTAAATCTGAACGCTAGATTAAAAAACAAAAAAACTCAAACAATCCAATGCCACGTTTAGTCACGTATTATTGAAAATATTAATGTAATCATTCTCTTTGCTTCTAACCCAAGAAATTGTAGGGTCGACGGAAGATAACATCTTTTTAGTAGTTATGGCCCAGTCTTCCGAGGCTTCTATGGGTACAAAATTGAAAGCAATCGCATAGTTGGTATTTGGTGTTTATATTTATGTAACACAAAAACGTAGGGTGAGGCATGGGTGATGTAGTAGGCTCATTTAGTACTTTAAGATTTCTTTTAGCTTTGTCGCTATTTACCACATCTTGTTCATCCTCTGCGTTTTTGTGAGCTATGGCACTCCTGAATAGCCCTTTTCTATTTTTCTAATTTACATTTTCGACCTTTACACACCAAAGATAAAATAACAGTTTATTCCTTTTTTTTGCAGTGGTGGTCAGTTTGTTAACTTTATGACACTTATCTCGAGATAACTCTTTAAGGGAACCCTGTCTATCTCTATGCTGATAGGCAGCTTTAGTGACACCCGTCAAGTGGACTCTTTCTCTCCTCTATCCCACATCCTTGTTCACACCCACACCCACATTTCCTCTCCCAAGCAAACAAAGCGAAAACGGTATTCATTCATGAATGTTAATAACGGATGACGATTGGTGTCTGGTGGGAGCGCTTTGCTCTGGTCTTGCATTCGCGCTTGACGGCTCCGACGGGCACGAATAAAACGCATCAAGCAAGTGCTGCGTGTGCGTTTAATTCAGATCGGCCAAGTGCCGGCTCATTTGCCGTGCTACGCAAATATCAGGCTTACAGTACCACTAGTACCTTCCACCGAGTACACCAGTGCCCAATCATAGAGCGTACTGAAGTCTGCCAAGGATTTGCAAGTGTCAACTCAAGAGTAGAGTGTGCCAATCCATCCAAAGTGGCCCCGGTTCTTGATCTTTGGTAGTGCCACGAAATGGCACTCAAACTGTTACTGATTCACTGGTATTGTTTAGTAGTACGTCGGGGCTTATCCCCCGTCTTTTTGTGAGGTCCCCGATGATGGAGAGGCGCCAGAGGCTGAAGCGAGCGACCAGCCACCGCTCGCCTGATGAAGTGACCACTCACACCCCCTCGTCGGTGGGACTCACGGGGTCGGTATCATTGCGGGAGAGGAGTGGCATCGGTGCCCATATGGTCGCCAATCCCCGGCGGGGTCTGGCGAAGTCGCAGTCGGTCAGTTACAAGCGGGCGTCTCTCGGCCGCCGCCTCTCACGCATCGATGAGCTGATCGCTGCTCCCGCCCTCGCTAAGAGCAGCTCACTGCCCGACGCCCGTCGTGCCCTACTGGAGGGCAGCGGCCGGAGGACAGCCACACGCCCTCGATCACGCCACCAGGGCCTTGGGGCAACTCTCCTTCATGGCGGGTCCGGAGGCTCTCGGCTCGGCGCTGGCCCTGATCGTGGGGTCGTCGAGGGCACGTTCCGCAAGTGCGTCAATTTGTTCCGGTCGCAATCGGCCGTGACGCGACGAGAACGCCCGTTCGCCGTTGCGCGCAGGATCAGTCCAGGTAAAGAATTTTTGTGTTCTCTCTCTCTCTCTCTCTCTCTCTCTCTCTCTCTCTCTCTCTCTCTCTCTCTCTCTCTCTCTCTCTCTCTCTCTCTCTCTCTCTCTCTCTCTCTCTCTCTCTCTCTCTCCCCCCCCCCCCCTCTTAGTAACCCTATAGCCCCTTGGGCTAGGGCGAGACGAAGCCAAGTCTCGAGTGGCCAAGATCGTCCTCCGCCCGATTCTTTCTCGCCCTAATACCCCGCCCCTCCCCCTCCTCCTTAGTCCTCTCGGAAAGGTGGAACGAAGATGTCGGGTATTTATTCGCCATTGCACATTCCCTTTTGCGTGAGACCAAGTCGAAACCGGGTATATATCGCCCTTCACGACCTCAGTCCTCACGTCACTCAAGAAGTGACCGATGATTCCGGAGTCGGCGAATGCGTGGTTGGGTCGTCGGGGTATCATTTTAATGGGATCTCCTCGCTCGAGAATTTTTTTTTTGCTCTGAATATTGTTACCGGCCATACTTAGCCGGACTCCTGTGTACCCCTAAGTGTAAGTGCGTATATTCTGCCGAGCAGCGTGAGTGGCTTTTCCCCAACAAGGCTAAACTCTTATTGTGAAAAGGAAGAGAACAAATGTGACCAACGAGAGAATTTTACTAAAAAAAATACGTGTGTGTGTGTCCGTCGGTGCTTTCAAAGGTGCCTGCAAGACAAACCTCTTCTCTTAAGCCTTTTCTTAGTAGATAGACAGAACGCTGTGTGGAAGCACAACATATATATGTTGAAGAACAACATATAAAACAGTTCATTATTATTATTATTTTTACTATTATCATTAAAATTACTATTATTATTATTCACTAACTATTATTATGATTATTATTATTATTAAATTACCATTATTATTATTGTTATTATTATTATTATAATATAGAATAAGAATAGTGCAAAAATGAATGATAAAGAAGCCTGCAATTCCAGTCGTAGCCAGCAGTAAAGAGGCGCTCAGAAACCAGGTAGATGAATTGCGAGGAACGAGCTCGTTCAAGGAGCAGAGGCGGGCCGAGAAAGAGATAAACTTCGTACCTCGTCCTCCAAGTGATTAATTAAACCAAACATTCAAGGAGGAGGGATCTCTTTAATTGGCTTCATTTCGCCGCACGGCCGATTTAGTGAAATCTACCAGGGTACCCTTAGGACCCGTGCCTCATTTTGCCCCTGTGAGATGTGTTTATGACATATGCTCACTTCTGCCCACTGGGTAGATTCGATGCTGTGAGGGTGCACGGTAGGTGGCGCGAATATTGACCCGGAGCATCTGGGAGTCTGAGGCTACTCCTGCCGTACCTTCTTCAGTTCCTCCATAGGAGGCGGGTATATATCGCCCTTTACGACCCGAGTCTTCACGTGACTCAAGAAGTGACTGGTGATTCGTGAGTCATTCCTGAGTCGGCGAATGCGTGGATGGGTCGTCGGGGTATCAAAGCAAACCAAGATCTATATGAGAGAATTTATGGATTTACCAGAGTATGTGCCAAACTCCTGCGTCTGTGAATCATCATATGTATGTGTGTCATATCCCCTCCCCCACCTTACAATTCGTGCGGGCTGGCCTATGTGGCGGCATCTCGGACGCTGCCTCCTTCCCCATAGCTCTTCATCAGTGCCACTTAGCTTCAGGCACTCGAGGACCACCATAATTTACAGCGCCGATGGTATGGGAGGGGGGGGGGGAGTGAAGCAATCTGCGTTTATTTAATTTGGATTGAAGTTGATTTCGACTGGATTGAATTCGAAAGTGGCGATATCTTTTGAAGGCAGCATTCTGTGATTGTTTTGCCAATTTATAATCCTATTTTGTATCTATCTATGCCTGTGCACCACGTTTATGTTTTAGTACCCATGTGTATCTTTATGTTCCAACACGTATGTAGAAAGGGATGCATGTATATACACTGTCTAAAACTAGAGAACAAAATACCTAAATCTATATTTTCTTGAAAATACTCATTTAATTTCCATGAAAATTGCAGAGAATATATTCTTTGAACTTTACCTCTGAAGGTGTTCAAGCTTCAGTTCATGGAACAGCAGATAATAGAAATGAGGGAAGTCATTTGTATTTGAAGAAATGATTCGTTCAAAACTAAAGAACGATAACATAACTTTAAGTTTACATATTGAAATTAGCACCTGAACCTGAATTAGCTCGCAAGACTGTCTCACGTCAAATGATAGGTGGGTGTGGGGCTCCTATCACGTTCCTCTGCTAAAAAATTACTCAAGTAAAAAAAAATAGAATAAAGTAGCTATGTTGGCCGTTGCTACTAAGCATGTCCCGTTGAGTGCTAAAAAGAGAAAAAGTGTTTTTCAGCAACGTAAGCAAATTTAATTTGTTAAAAACGGATGGCAAACAGCATGTGAAACGTCGTACAGGTTAAATATTGAATGTCATATGGACCAAAGAGAAGGTTAAGAAATGGATATAAGGTGAGTTGTGGTGTTTAACATATTTTTAGAGGGTTGGAGACTGCCCTCGACAGTTTACACGTTGAAGTAAACGCTGCAGTATACAAAAATATGCTTCAGGAATATGATCCCCTCCCCCCCCTCTCTCTCTCTCTCTCTCTTCGAACATAGGAGCCAGTGTGTTTTCATGCAGGGCAATGCTCCGGTGCCTCACAGCAAAGATGGTGAAGCAGTTCTTGGCTACTGAAAATATTTACGTGATGAACTGGCCTTCACAGAGTTTTGAGAAGGTTATGGCTCTCAAACAGACGAATTTCTAAGATCTCTGGCAAATATTGGAAGAAAAATGGAATAAAACAACGCTCGAACAATGCGAAAAATGTTGAAGTCTTGCGATCGAAGATGTTCAAGGCATTCAGAACAAAGGTCTGCATACTTCCTATTAACATTTTATTCAATTATATATGAGATAAATGTGCAGAATTTACTATTGTGGACTCTAGTTTAGGGCGGTAGTGTACAGATGGGCATGTGTGTATTTTTTCCGTTCAAGGCTTCTTTTATAGTGTGTCGTCGTCAACTTGTTTTATTCGTAAGCGTTTTTTCAGGAATGGTTGGAATTCGCGGTAATTGCGGGAGTCTCGCCTCCGTCGATGACTGCCTGGTTGGTGGCTGGCTTTTTTTTCTTTCTTTTGCTCGTCTCTTAGTAATGGGGCGTTTGTTGCAGGGGTAGCGAGTAATTGACTGGAGTGAGTATACACCTCTATCTATGCCTTTAATCTACAGACTGATGCTGATATTTGCAGGCGTCGCATAAGTAAATGTGGAAATCCGTCACCCGAGTTCGAGAGCTCTCGTAAACAATTTACACCATGTCTTAAGCTGGGTGGTTTTCTTATTCAAGGTTTAGGTGATGTTGGATAGCAGTCTCCCGCCCGGGGCTCCGCTTCGTCATAGCGACGTGTTTCGATAAGCCTCGGGGCTGGATCTACAGGATCCTTTTTTCGACACTTCCTTCCCTGTTTTCAAGGGACGGTTGAAAGGGATGACACACGAAGAGGATTGGGATGGTTAATCATAAGATTCGTATTCACCCGATGATTCACATAACACTTCCGGGTGTGTGTCTCCCTTTGACTATACTTTTCTCATATGGAGATTAATAAAACACATACAACTGTCCAAAGAACTAACACCAGTAATTTTAAAATCCGGAGATGAAGGCCAGTTAGAGAGCAAATGTTAAAATCATGGTTGGTTTGAAGCCTTTACAAGTAACAGGTCCTGGGTCTTATTTTAACGTCTCATCTAATACTGGTCTGGCTTTAGATTCCATGATTCCACCAAAGCCACGAAGTCAGTATGATGCTCTCATGACGTGTGGACGTCTGGAGCTGCCCTCGTGTACACCATTTTCATCCTGTGGTTATGTGAATGTGTACACATTCGCTCGAAACCGACCTCCCTTTCAATTAAATTGGTCAAGTATGTTGCTGAACTTCGAGCGACTTGTACACACATATACACATATTCTCAGTGCACACTCGACAACCATGCTGCAGCCGACATCTTGAGGATTGCGTCGACCCAGACCCCAACACCTGCAGGTGTTTCACTTCTATCTTTTTCACGATGTTTTGTGGAACGCCATTGTTTGTTTTCGCTTTTAGTTTGAAATAGCAACAAACTACGGGGATGGAAGGACATGAAACGATAGCCATCATAGCTATGCTACTCAGTTGGAAAAGGATAATAATAATACAGGTTTTATATGGCGTCCTTCAAGACCTTGAAGCCTTCGCAGGCCGCCTGTCCATCGACTAGGAAAAACCGTGACAGAGGAGATAGGTTTTCAAAGCCTGGTTGAAAGCGCCGAGCGAGAAAGAGGAGCCTATTACAGGGGGCACGATTAACCCTGCACCAGAGACGAGTGGGAGGAACAGAAAGCAGGAGGGTTTTTTATCTGGACGCAGCAAGTGAGGAGGACAGGTAAGGAAGAGCTGTGGTATTTAGTTTTTAAATGTGGAAAAAATAAATAAGAGAGATAAGTAATGAGTCGAGGATGTGACCTTTACAATGACGTCTTTACATTTGAAGGAGCAATGGGGGAATGAGTGGTGTGAATAACGGACCACAACGGAGCACTCTTTGGAGGGGCACGCAAATACGTTGGGTATGGGGGCAGGGGGCAACAAAGCCAATACAAGCATTTAGCAAGAGTAAGCGGATATTAAGTTCAATCGTGTTGCATATACCTACACTTCACGGAAGAGGGAGAAAAAAACGCACATACAGAAATCCACATACTCAAGCCCGTGCTTGCATACACGACCTTAACATTCATACCCGTTCTGACTAACGGGATGCTCCTTTCCGTCTTTATTTTTCTTTCAATTAAAAAACGCAGGATCAATGTTTATGCTTGGCATTTCCGGTGTCTCGTGGCATCCTCCCAAATCGACCACCTGGATTGGAACGGGGGCGGGGGCATTTTGGGTAATCTCTTCGGTTGGTTACAGGGTGCTTTCGAACCTTTGTCTTTTTTTATTGAGTCGCCTTACAATCACTTACGTGTTGAAGGATTCTTTTGGTCCGGTCAGTTTTGTGGGGGGGGGGGGGGTCATTCTTTTCTGGCTGTGCTTGGTAGGGGTGGGTGGGTGGGGGGGAGTTGGCTATTCGCCAAACCGTCTTCCGGCGCATCAACTAAACCCGGATTGGCCCCTGACCTGTGAAGACGCGCACGCGAGTTTTCTCACCTCTATTATTGTTTTATTATCTCTGTATATACATACTTCTCATTTCTTTTTAATTAATTTCTCAGATTTGGCGCTATTCCCATTAAGAGTTTTCAACTTTTTTTGTAGCTCCATCGGTTTTCAATTATTGTTTTTATATTATTTCTGTTTCGTTCCTTCTTTGCCATCCCTTTTTGCCGTTTTTTAGTGCTTTCCCTCGTTTCTCATATTTACCAGCTTTCTTTTTTCGGTTGGCGTTTATGTAATCAACCTTTTTGTGTGTTCCATTTTTCGCAATTTTTATTTTATTTATTTTCTAATTCCCTTGAATTTTCTATCTTATTCCAACTTTCATCTAATTCAATAATATAAAAAAAAATTCTTCGAATCACAATGAAATTAAGCTACATTGGTTTTGGTAAGTCGCTGGATGGAGTAAAGATTCCATTCTACCTCCCGACAGTTGCCATACGCTGTAGAAAGCCCGGGGTTTTATCCCACGTCAAACCGTAGTTCCTCGCTGAGAAACTAAAAGCCCCCAAATCGGGGGCAGATCCGTTGTCAAACATATACTAAATTAATGGAAAACTAAAGCTGTGAGTGATAACGATTTTTTGTTAATTCAAAAGTACAGAACTAAACAAATAAACAATTTATTGGCACCTACAGGAAGCCATAAAAGCTCATACATGGTAGGCCCAATTAAGAATAAGGCTAATTCGGGTGGAACCTCCTCTAATATTTGTAAGCTATTTTAACTTTATTTTCTTTTAAATATTTATCAAATCTGATCTTCATAATTTGGGACTCTGATATGTTGACTACTTCTTGCGGTAGATTGTTCCAGACTTGAACGATGCGGTTGCTGAAGGCATCACGCCCCATCCTTCAGCTGTACAAAAGACTGACAAAATATTACCATAACACATTCTTTTTGCACAAAATGAGAGAGAGAGAAAAGAAAATATAACTTCGAACAAGAGAGAGACAAGGCGCGCTAAAAACAGGGAGGCAATATTTATAAGGAGAGGCTCGCTATCTACCTTGTTTAATTTGTTTTCTTTTCACTCTCTCATTTTGTACAAAAAGAATGTGTTATGGTAATATTTTGTCAGTCTTTTGTACAGCTGAAAGATGATGGGGCGTGATGGTCCGGAACTAGTCCTGTACTTGGGAATAAAAAAAAAATCGTTCTTTCTCAAAGTTTTTGTTTTCTATTAATTAGAATCAACATGCTCGCTATGCTAATCCACCTCTACTAAATTATTATTATATTATTACTTTACCTCCACTTCCTCCTTTTCTTTCTCGTTTACTTAAGTTTTCACTTCCGTGTTTTTAAAAATTTATATTTATTTTCAATTTGGTAGTCATTCGTTTACTTTTTTCTACACGTTTCCCCCCCATTTTCGCATTTTATATCACTATTTTAAACTACATTATTTTTTTTATTCTTTCGCTAACATTGTTTTAGCATGTCAAGATTTTCCAATGTTCAATTTTCCTTCAATTTTCGATAATTTTCCCATATCCTTTCCTCCTTTACTAACCCAAGATTCTTCTCTTCGGATACTTTTTCGCAGGATTCTTGGATATCGTAAGTATATTCCTGGTTTACGGAGGCATTGTTCTGACGTTTCCAATTTTGTCCAGTAAACTTGGTATAATATTTAACTGATCAATAAAAAAAAACTACTTGTTTAATCGATTTTTGTTTTCGTTCTCTTATCTTCTTTCTAGTTTCTTCCCAATCGAGTTTCATGTGCCCAACAAATTTCTAAACATGTCCAAGAATAGGCTGGACATTTACTTTCCCAATAATGTTATTTATAATAAAATTGGGCATATTTGTGGTGGTTTGGCTGTTACGATTGATGACAATATAACTCTGCTTACGGGCTGGCCTTGTGTGGACCCGAAGTTCTTTGCCAGTTCTTTGTACTGTAATACCTTAATATCCTACTCACTCAAGATACGATTCTAGGACATTTGCATATTTGAATGGTCGTCCTTGAATCGAGTGGTATCCTATACCGCGAGTTTCTTGAACATTAAAATAAATACGATGAAACGCCATACATTCGCCTTACTTTCGTTTCATTAACCAGACTTTAGTCAACTTCAGTAAATTCCTACGAAGGAGAGTATAGCAATGAGTACCCATTTTCACACTGCCTTGGATACACCTGGATACAGTCGCCTGCTTGCCTCTGGATGAAGAGCGTCCCCCTGGCGTGCCCAATGCAGTTTGAAGGGCACTTCTCATTGCTATAGTAATCGCATACTATCACTGGGCATAGTACAGTTTACCTTACCTTTTACACGGATGACACCTGCAGCACTTAAGTAGTTTATGCGGTGCTGCATCAATTACTTTTTTGACAGCTAAATTGTATCTTCTTTGCCCTCAGTGAAAAATCGAATAAATTTCCCAAACACGATCTGTTTTTTTCATGTTAACTGTCACTGGGATGTCGTTTCTGGGTTAACGGTTCATTTGATACTATAAACAATGGCTTCCTAATCATTTCTGTCAACTCACTCAAATAATGTGAATATTCCATAGAGAGACCGAATCAGTTGATAAGCTTCATCTTTATATTGGGGGAACAATAATTTCCCCCCTTCATAACTACTTTGTTTTAACCTCGGTTCTTTGTTGGTAGCCATTGTTTAGGAGACTGTAGTTTAAAATGTAGCCACACACACTATTTCACAACGTTTGCCAACTTTTTAACAAAGAGTCTCTAAGTATTATAGAGCTTAGGGTTTAACTGCTCTTACCCTTGGCTCTATCCACGCGTGGGAAAAATCAGGGGAAAACAGAAAGATGAAAAAAATGAACTATCAAATGTGTAGATAAAACTGATACAACAAACCATCAACCCCCAAAACCAGGGGCCCAAGGGTACTACAATTAAGGTGTCCAGGAACAAATCTATCCAGGGCGCTGGGACTAAACGCATAAATTTCCCCCCCCTCCCAGCCTGCGGGGTTTCTCATTTATCATATGTTTCACCCTCATACATTTCTAGTGTTAGCTCTTCCATAACTTTACTACACCCATTAACATTTTATAACAATTCACATCGTTTTTTGGCTGTTTGACGCCATAGTTACTCTCACTCACCCTTACAACCATACGCCCACCAAACCCACACCGAACAATCGGCCATACACCCACTAATAAATGCATATATGCGTACCCACGAACCCACAGGTAATGGAGTATACAGATTGCTCCGAAGCTGCGTCTGTGTGCGTGCGTGTGTAAAATGAAACCGATGGTGTGAGAAATAGTGCCAACTTATCGTGTTATAAACACGGTAATATAATTTAAGATGGGAGCGAATGCTTTGAAAGGATTCAACATGTGTTAATGCAATCGTTGTTGTAGCCTTTGTATGTGTGTGTGACACATGGTGTGGTTGTTGGTAGGGGGATGTATCGGATTAACTGACTGCATGACTGCATCAAGAAATGTTCTTGATAAGTGGGTGTGACTGAAAGTCCAAAATGACTCATGTACTGTATAAGTGAATACACAGTAAAGTCCTATGTAGACATACCTAAACTCACGTTCATGTTGAGGATTAGACCAAGAATGAGTGTTAAAGTCTTCTTACAAGAAGAAACTAAGGGGGGATAAATGCTGGGGTGTAGCACCCCCTCTTCCCTCCTTGATGTGATATGTTGGGAGAATAATTATTGTCTCAAATCGCCACGCGAAATATCTTGGGTCCCTTTTTTATAGGGTTCAAGAAATTGTTCTTAATGTGTGCCTCGATCTTCTTTCTTATGGTCTAGCGGCGTGCAGCTCTGGTGTTACTTGTAGAGTAGGGTTACTCCTGCTCCCCAAACTTGTTTTTTTATTCGTTTGTTAAATTTAATTTTAGCCAAGGTCCGCGGGGCCATTTGTATTCCCATTTTCTGTTAAAGTAAACAAAAGGCTTCTTGAAATTTCTCTTTTTAAAGAAATGGATGGTTGCCTAGACGTTTATGTAAAGCTCCTGAAGAGGGTTTGAGCAACTCCAGGAAACTTTTTTAGTAGATTAAGGAATTCTTATTATCACCCTTACCTAACCTACACACACACACACATATATATATATATATATATATATATATATATATATATATATATATATATATATATATATATATATATATATATATATATATATATATATACTGAGTGTCTTTGTGTGTCAGTAACCCTGATCGAAAGGTAGAGTATAAAGATAAACTTTACCAATTGGTTCAGACGTAATCTGTGAATGTCGCTCTCCTTTCAGATCTTTATTTAATTAATTCCGAGCCACAGAATCAACATCCTACGAAATTGGCCATTTCGACTGTTTTTTATTCTCTTATTTCAATTCAAAGTCGAAATATTGGGTCAGTTTTTTAGCGATTGTGCGTTTTATTTCGATCACTTTTTTTCACCAAGCCATTCAATGAACACTGAATTTCCCTCTATTAAAATAAAGTGAAATACCATATATAACCTCATAAAGTACCCGCGTATAGTCTTGGCATTTCAATCTATGACCACTAGAAGGAGAGGATACGTGCGTTCGGATTGTGTAAACAAATAGACAAAAGAAAGAATAAATAAAATGGACAATATACTAGAATTAAAATGGGAAATGGCAGGCGACCGAAAGAACTCTCGTAACTCGCGAGTAGTAACCAAAGATATGTGCGTGTGTGTGTATGTATTTGTGTGCTTAGGTATATCTAGGTGGTCACTTCCATTTTGAAATGTCAGGTTTTCAGTGTTAATTTTCATCATTTAAATGCTGTTTGAATTTTTAAAGACACATTTAGTACCGGTCACATATCAACGAATGTGTAAACAAGATACTAACATAAATTACATATATGCCATTAAGCCACTTTCAGTTCAAACCTTGCATCATGTCTATGTGAGCAATAATGCATGCGTGTACGTATTTGTGGGAAGGAAAAAGGGATAGACTTAAGCTCCTACAACATCTTCCTCAAAAGACTGAGCTTCTTCTAAGGAAGGCGCTTCGCTCTAATGTTATTGATACTTATCGGCAGAATAGAAAGGCAAGCAGGACGAGCTAGAACCGTGAAACAGACTGCCACTCAAGGAGGTGTTGTGTGGTAAAGCGACCAGTTAGGGTGAGATGAACGTGTAAAACATTGTTTGGATCGAAACTATTAAGAAAGTCTTTTGTTCGAATTGGAGATGTTTGGAAATTGTGGAAAAAAGTAACGAAAGACAATGTGACAATGGAGTTTTGAGACAATGGTTCACTAATAACAAATTGTGTAGGGCCACACACACACACATATATATATATATATATATATATATATATATATATATATATATATATATATATATATATATATATATATATATATATATATATATATCCCAAGTGGATATGACACGACCACTCCACTTGGATGTAGTCAACGTGAGGCTAAGTTACAATAGATCTCCTACTTCCAATAAATTTCCCCTACGATACAACAGCCTCCTTCTGCTCTAACCTAGTCCCTCAGAGCAACCCTCAGAGAAGGCGCGCCCCCCATTAATTGTGGTAACGTTGACGGGCTCCCCCTACAGAATAGGCTCTAGGATCAAATCTTTCTCCCTTAATCCCCCAAGCGGTCGCGGGGGGCAGAGACTCAATCTGCTCCCAGGGAACTATAAACAACAATATTACCCACTGACAAAATAATCGAACAAAATCTTCTCTAATTAAACATAAAACACCAATAATTACGATAAGCAACCACTTATCCTCATCAGAGTTCGAAACCATACTTAAATGTACCACTCGAAAGGTACCCCGACAAAGTCTATAATAACACTATACGAAGAAACAATATTGCTTCGTAAAATTAAAGGTTAAAGCATCCAGATTATAATCTGTCCTATTTTCAACAAAAGTTATTTTCTTTTAAAATATAAAATACTTCCGGGATTTGTCTTATTTCATCATCCTAAATTTTGAAAATGAGTTTGGGGTATTTTCTAATTCAATTAAATAATCTCTCTTTTCTCTGTGTTTTACCTAAGCATTATTAAAATTACTCGATTGGAGGTCCCATTTATGCGGTTTAATTCTTCTATCAATAATTTTATTTAGGTATTTTTTGTGACAACCCACACAAGGGTATTTTATAAATTCAACCTTACTGGGTAGAAATTTATTTATTTTGTGCTTAAGGACAAAGGAAGCCCTTTTGAAACAGGAGGGGAGTAAATTGAATTTCTTGTGGAATGTATTTCCTTACTGTGTTAGAAATATCAACAGGAATTTTTTTATACTAACCTGAGTTTTACTGGAGCTGGTACTCCAGTAATAAACTTTTCAAGCTTTAAAAAAAATGCCTCATTTATGAAATAATCTTTATATTCAAGATTACCAAAGACTACTGATGTATTGAAATTCTTCATCGATGAAAATAGGGTCACAAATCCGAAGGGCGCTGAAAAACATGCCAATGGTAACACCTTTTAAAAGAACGACAATGATTAGAGAACATGTGAATATATTGATTGGAATGTGTTATCAATAAAAGATAATTCCCTTATCTTTCTTTTCCCACCTAAAGAAAGTAGAAGGAATTTAAGGAGATACGCAAGTAATTAATGTCTATAGAGGAATTTACCAACCCAAAAGTGTCGTCTACATAACGAAATCAATTAACTCTAGGAAAATGAAAATAGAGGAGGAATTCTTTTTCCAATAGTTCAATAAGGCTATTGTTCAAAACTGGAGAATGGAAATTAGCCCATAGAGAGCCCTTCTTTTTGCCTATAATAATTACACTGTACAACAAATTTCAGGATAAAAAAAAATCATAGTTCTCATGTGCATTTTATTATGAAGTTGAGTGTATTAAATTCGAAATTGATAATAAAAAATTCCCATCACGTAACATTTTCTTGTAAATTGATAATTTAATAATTATGCAATTGACAGCGATTTCCACGATACCATAAATGTATTTCGCTTCCAAAGTCAGATTAAATGTGTCCACTGTAATTAATTCATGAATATATGATTATTAAGCATGTTTGTTAGCATTATACAATGTATTAACCTACAATTTAGTATTTACTTCTTCGTTTGTAAGACGTCTCAGGTGTGTCACGACTCAGGTTCCAGCAGAAGCCAGCCAGCATAGCATGGCTCTATTTTCCCATATACCTGTTTTCCAGTGACGCTATATTTTGATGGAACCTTCCTCCATGTTCATCACTCACATCTCCTGCATTCTTTGGGAAGAAGGACAGATGAGAATGAAGAAAGTGTTTCTTCAGTGGCATATTGCATCCGAGATCTGGGTAGCACTTGATTAGGCTCTTTACTATATGCTCTCGCTGGGCCCCTTGGTGCTTTCCCAGAAGTCCTTTGCATACATCTTTGAATGCATGTCAGGCTGTTAACTCAGTTTCATCCATTGTCGCCTAAAAGTCCTCATCAACTATAAGTTGACGAATCTGAAGGCATCACTTATTTTAGGGAAGATTGCTTTGAGGTACTGGAAACATGGCTTGTTATGGTGCAGTGCGTTGGTAAATTGCTTCATTAGGCCTAGTTTTATATGAAGTGGTGGTAAAATGATTTTCTCCTTAACTAGTGGCTCATAAATTACATTATGGCATCCAGGCGTCATAGTTTCCCGAGGTGACCATTCTGAGCGTACCTAATGTTCTTTTCTGGCCCTACTGACCCACTTGAAAAGGAAGCACATAAACTTAGTGTATCCAGTTTGTAGCCCATTAAGTAGGACTCCTACTTTCAAGTCCGCACAAATTAGCCACTCATACCCCTTGTAACTTATGCAGTCTAGAGTAAAAACAAGGTTCTCATATGTCTCTCTTAAAATGACTGAGTGAGCAACTGGAATTGAAGGCATGGTGTTCCCATGTACAACAGAACCGCTTTTATGTTGTAAAGAGATGCATCTATGAATAACCTCCACTCATTTGGTTTATAGGTCAGCTCAAGAGCATTGGATAGGACTCTGATATCATTACAATAAGTCAAGTTGTTTTCAAAAGTGAAGAATTGCTGTCGAACTGAAAAACGTTTCCTAAATACTGTAATTAGAGCAAGTTCATCCAGCAGGGTCCATTGTTGCAGACGTGAGTCTAGGAGTTCATTATGTTGCTTAGTAAGTGTTCGATCACAAAATAGATCATTGAGTTACGGTTGTGTGATGAGGTTCGAGTTGCACGTGTCATCGCTTGGTAGCTCAGAGGGCACCTGTGGTACAGGAATAGCACTTGAATGTCAAACTGGGCGAATAGCTGACTGAAGATCTATCTGGATACATGATAGATTCCTTGCCTTCTCTGTTGCGACCTGCAGTGAAATAAAATCAGACTAAAAATGGATATTACTTGCTATGATCACTTGCAGAAATAGTGGAAGTACAACATAGTATGTATTTTGATCTTTTCAATAAAGTAGATGCTAATAATAAGGGTTACTTGCCAGGAACAACGATGGCAGAAATACGTAGCCTTTATTGCAGTTACAATAGAGAGGCAAGATGTCTCCCAATAATGCCTAAGCTTTAATTCGAAATGGCGAAAAAGAAACGTAGTAAAATCAAACGTTGGACTGTGTGAAAAGTAACTGACGTTTTTTTACCTACCATTGGGATGAGTTTGAATGATTAATATCTGGTGTCAATAGTGATCATACCATAATTTAAATGTTTTAAACGAGTTTAGGTAGGAGAGACAAGACACGAGTGTTTATTCTTATCGATCATATGTTTCGAGGATCCCCTTTTACAGGACATCTGCAAGTGACACTGTATGAATTAACGAGTACTCTATTAAAATTTACATATGCGAAGCCATTTTTCCTCGCGAATTTAAAGCAAAAACCAATAAGAACAAATACACCATAAAGTATAAAGTGTTGCATTTGGGGAAGTGAAGATGTGGGGAGAATAACTGCAGAGCCTCTTACTGGTATTCGATCCGAAAAGGCGGTTGTTGAGGCCGAGAGGGACCATAATCTTACGGATGTCACCTGTCTTACCCCTGTGGGTCATTGACATACAAAAATAAAAATATTTAGGAGAAACGAAAGATTAGTAAACAATAGAGATAACGTAGGTCCTCGAAACGGATTTAAAGGACCAATTAATAAATAGTTTTGTTTTTCACCCCTTGGTTATTCCCCCCCCCCTCCCTCGTACACACACGCACAGATGTAGCTACGCATGACTTCTCCCATGTCCGTTTATGTAGATTCTCCCTGTAGGGCGAATCACACAAGTATTCCGAATATCATTCATATAATTGGCTCTAGAAAGAAACCGAAGGCGTCTTTTTTGCTTCCGTTTCGATCCAGTTTCTCTCACTCATCCTCACCACAGAAGAGGAGAGGATCACTGTAAAACAGACTCATACCTGTACTCCTTTATCCTCATGCCCCACGAGTGCCTCATCCTCTCCAACAGGTGGCTGTAGAGTTCGTTGTTCCTTAACCATGGCACTCCTCCACACATTTCACTACAGGTCGCAACAGAAGAGGCAAGAAATCTATCATGTATCCAGATCTTCAGTTCCACATTCAAGTGCTATTCCTGGTCGCTCGTCCACGGTAGTGGCAAGTGTCCTTGACCCCTGCCAAGGGCATTCGTGGTCGCCTTTACTTCGCTTGGCTCCTTGTGATCACGGAGCAATTTTTGTTTCGCCGACGTCATCCCTTCCTCTCTACAATCAATGGAGCCCTTATGGTGGCACTCCCCTTCATGTTGCGGCTGTATTACACGTCCTCTGACCATTATCCCTCGCAAGGTTGATCCAGTTCGTATTTCGGGGTATATGTGCTCAATGTACGACCTCACATTTGAAATCGTAAACACCGCAACTCACCCTTACCTGTCCTCACTGGATGTGTCCACACAACAAAGAGCCCTCATGCTTTCGGTTCCTCGCACTCGTCTCTGCTGCCTAGGTGATTGTGACTTCTCAGTAGTTGCTCCTAATCTATGGAATGGTCTGCCTCCTGACATACACCCCACTTCCCCCCTAGGCGCTTTCAAGCGGGCTCAGCAAACCCACCTCTTTTGTTCGGCCTTTTCCTAGTAAATGGACGGTCGCCCTACGAAGGCTTCAATGTCTTGAACGGCGCCATATAATACCTATATTATTATTAGTAGTAGTAATAATTATATTATTATTCTATTGCTATTATGGATATGGTTATTGTTAAGATTATTACTACTATTACTAGCAATACTACTTGAGGTTTATAATACGGTCTCTCGCCAATAGTGTACGAGAGTGTCAGTTGTTATGCTGTTTTTGTCATTCTTAACGATTGTTTTCAGCCTCTATTTATTCCATTTTTTTTGCAATTATTTTCTCAATTACTAAATAATTCTCCTCTTAATTAATAGGACGATTTAAAGTGAATGATTTAATTAAGGTTTTTGCTTCATTAAAGGACTCCATCGGTTTCGCTTCTGCCAAACTACAATGGAGTTTCCTCCATCCTCTACCACAAAGGCTTTCGTCTCGAAATATGTGCGTGTATTTGTACTCGTTTGCACACTCATAACCCTCTACCTCCCTCCTCCTCTTTCTGACTTTACCCATGGAAGTCAGGTCACTTTCAGGCCACACTTCTACCCCACTTCCCCCGCCTCCACTACCCAGACGGGCCCCGCGGGGAAATGAGCGATTCGCCAAGGTCGTCACATCTCACCTCTCTATCTAGACCCATTCACTTTATAGCTAAATACGCACAATCCACTTGCAGACACACACGCATAGGAGGTGCATTGCGTTGCCAGTACACCCAGACACAACACCTTAACTAAGTTTGAATTAGTTGTCTTGGCCAATATGTTTTATTTCGCCCTTACTGTATTCTCGCCTTTATTTTCAGTTCTAGCTCTTTCCTCCTCTTATGTTTCTTACGCCTTTTTATCTATTTGACTGTCTATCTATAAATATATGCATGTCTATTTATATCTGTATCTATCTAAGGAATCAATTCAATTATAAATTCCAGTCTCATTGTAACCTTTCAAACATTCAACACCCCTTCAGAGAGAACCATATTTGACCGGATTTAAGGAGGTCAAAAAAATGTGAGATTTCTTCGATATGGAAAGTAAACAAGATTAAAATCCTTAACAATCGACTCGGTCTTTGTTCACTTCAATAAAATTAGACCAAAATGTGGAAATGAATGAATATTTGCGTGTGGTCTCCCAAATGGCGTTTATGCGAATAGAAGATCGACTCTGACCCACAGCGGAAGAATACAAATAATGAATAGAAGGGACAGTCGAGTCGAGATGAAAATGAATGGGAGGGAAGGGGGAGGATCGAAGAGCACACTTTTGTCGCCAAGGTGGGACCGAAATGGCGCCGCCATTCCTCCGATTCTATCAGGTGTGCGCTCCAGTCAGAGGGATGGGTCTTTTTCTGCGTGTCATAGGTCCAACGTTTGCACATGCGCCTTTAATATTAAGCAAAAGGAAAGCTAGAACTAGGAATATATCTGTTCCTTGTAAATGACAAGGACTTATAACAAACTACTGCGCTCTCCCTTGAAATCCCAGCAGCGTCTGTCCTTTGGCGTGTTCCAATGTTTTAAGTGGGGTGAGGGAGGGGTGTTCTATGAAACACTCTTGCGACGGATCAAGGACTATTTTAGACTCGTGGGATAGGCTAATATGTTAGAGGTTGTGTATTTTACCCTGTTTGAATTTCCTTAATTGACTATTCTTCCCCGGGGTGGTAAAAATAGTTCTCTTTGGGTGTCGCAAGAATTTCGTTACCGTTTCTTAAAATGATACACTTCTTTAGGATTTATCAAATAATTAATGTGTCTAACCTTATTCCTAGATCAGACACATTTTGCTCTTAGATTTTTTTTAGCATTAATATTTAGATATTTAAATGATTGATTATTTCTTTTACTTATGGCAAAGTTTATGATCAACATATGGCAAAGTTTCCGAGGGGAAGTTATGAATGTCACACAATTGATATATGCCTGGACGACGACAATACTGAAATTTGAATGTCTCTGGTTTATACACCTCCCAAGATCCTTTCATACTGTCGTGTTCTTTCTAATTTCTTTCTGTCCAATTTTGCCATTGTACTATGCTCCCCCTTAACGCCCCGGGTCCTTAGGTCGCATCCATTCTCTTCGATAGCTAAGTCAAAATCTTCTCACTTTATATTTCTAAAATATTTGCATCACAGTATATCGTCTTAAGGATTTGAGTAGGCCAAAAATCACCTTTCAAAACATCTTTACTATTCAAAGGGACAAAATAACTGATTGATTTTAAAAATGGAAAGAAAACTGCTTGTTGATTGCAATTTCTCAAGCCATTTTTTTAGATGCTGCCTAAGAAAAATATTAATATTTTTCCATCTGATCCCACTAAATTTATGCCAATAAAGATAAAGAATAAAAAATGTACTGCATTTAAAAAAACAGACGATCATGACTATAGTTGTTGCTAAGCAACAAGGGATTCAAACAATCCCCAGTCCCTGCCACACTTCATATATCGACCCATGGAAGGTTATTTAAATAATACACATCCTCAACATTTCAAATAGTCGAAATTTCATGAGTACTTCGAGTTTCTAACAATTTACTTATAGTTTGTATCAAGTACTTATAATTTTTGCCGTTTTTGATGCTCCTTTAAACTCGACTAAAACTTCCTGGTTTAAATAAAGAACGAATGACGAATGCCAATCATAGGTGGAAGGCCATCTTTACAAGACACATGCTTATGAACCATTAGTAGATTGATAAGGCGCGAACCCAATTAAAAAGAACTGATGTATGAGCATTTAGCGCGTGTAGACAATAAGATCCTAAGTTTTGATTGGATGAAAAGATTCCCTCCCCTCCTCGGCAAATCATGGTTTTGTCCCTCTCACCGTATACACCCTTCGTAACCGTATAGTCATCTTGTGTAATCAGAATTTTGCTTTTGTATACTTCCTTTTCTCTACTCTTCGAAACTTGTATTCTTAGGTCCTTAAATTGAGTAACTTCTGTCTAGGCTTCCCAATAAAGGATTCAGAGTCAAGGCACGATCTAAAGCGTCCTCCAGTTGGCAATGGAATTAAAACCATGCGAGTTACTTGTAATGGTAGTCACCTGCTGCTACACCTGTCCAATTAGTATGTTTTCGATCTGTAACACGAAACCTATCATCCATCAATAGATTATCTAATTTTTTTATAGTAATAACGAATACATGGGATTTATTTACTTTATCAGGGCAAAAGCTAACGGAAATCGTCACTTTAAAGTCTTTTAAAAGAAAAAACGTATGGAAAATAGTAAAATTAGGGAACTTAAAATGTGCGAAAGGTGTATAAACAGCATAGTCAATGTGGACAATACTTCGGATGTGCGCAGTTGCAAAGGCCAACAGCTCTTCTATCCCTCCTCTGTCGTGAAACGACGGTGGACCCGATTCTTGGTTCAAGAATGAAATATAAATGAATTTTCAGATCTAAGAACTTCATGTTCCATCATTTGCTGCTAACTATTCAGAAAAGGTTCTTGAGTAGGTTTTGGTGTCTTGTTATTTTTTTTCTTAGCAAATTTCGTTTCCTAAGTTGAAGATGACATAAAAAGAGTAAATATTTAATCATAATATGATCTATATGCATCAATATCCTACATATTTCTATAAAATTTCTTAGATCTATTGGTAAAAAATTCAGTTAAAACACTAGTTACACTTGCATGTATATGTATATTTCTGTCTGCTGTAAGGTTCGTTTTTAAACTGGTATTATATAATTCGAAAATAACATTGGTTTTCTTCAAACGGATCAAGTTGTTTTGGGGTTTTTTTTTAGCCATTTATTATAAGTCCAATTTTATCCTAAAATACTTTTAATTTTGCGCTTAGACACTATTTATACGAATAATATGATGACCACAGTCGTAAAAAATAAAAAAAATGGTGATTAAATAAATTTATCCATAAAATGAATAGGAAAAATATGTTTATTGAAGAAAGAATTATGTTTTTTGGCTTTAAAGTCTTTTTTTTCTTCTTCTTTGGGCGCATCTCGCTTCAAACAGCAGCATATTGATATCCTAGTTTCCCTGCTACTTTTCTTCTATTAATTTGATATCTTGTTGAAATCGTGCACCCTGTCCCTCCCTCACTATAATTTCAGTCATTTGAAGGAAAATATTCAAAGTGGGAGCGCTAAAAGTGCATTTTTATGGACACTTGCGACCCATGAGATTTGAAAGCTTCCATCAATTTTTCCCCAACGGACTCGTATTCTTGACTTCTAGAAATTATCGTCAAGAGAATCAATGAATGCCTATCAGTCATTCACTTGGAGTCATTGCGTCTTCGAACTGGGTATCCTTCATCAAAGTTCGAACTTGAGGATATCAAACCCCAGCATTTAGTTTAGCATCGAATATATGAGGAAATTTACTCTCCAGATATCGGATTTGCAGAACCTTCCTTATTCATTGATTTGATTCTTTTGAAGCGGTATTTGGAGGTTTATACGACTGGGAGTGGTCATTAGCATTGGTCATTTTGCATCTGGCCATTGGCATTGGTCATCGAAGTCTAAGGTTTGAGCTAGGTCGGGTATTGAAATTCTAGGGCAACGGAGTACGGGTATCAGGGTCTCATCGCAGAAGGTACGTTAGGGTGCATAACAATTTCTTTTTAATTCATGAAAATAGAAACATTTCTATAAAATTTGCATGTAGAAGAAGCAGTCAGAGTAACGGCTCATGAAGGAAGGCTACATTACAGAAAAAAAAATAAGTCGATGGAATCTGGAAATTTCCATTTTTATCATTCATTTTGTCCCTTCGAGGATAATATGAATGGAGAGGGAAAAAATATAGACTCCATCGACTTATTTTCCATCTTCCAGACCGCATTCTTTCCTCACGAGCCACCACTGCATTTAAATGGATTTATTATAATAAATACTTAATAATCCAATAATATTATCTGAAATAATTATTTCAGGTGTTATTGTGAACAATATGTCAAGTTTCACGGCATGATTTTAAAAATATTTCAGAAAAATAAATTTATAATCCCACCTTGGAGATTTGCCATGCAGAAATAACTCTGCCCCGTGATTCGTTCATTCTCTCCGTGGGAATTCCAAAAGGCAACGCTGCTATTCTACATTTGTTCTTCCTCTCTAATTTTTCATGAACGTCTTACAGCAGATATGAGGGTCAAAACTTTTGTTCTGGATCCCCTAGCTAAATTCCAACGTCTGCTCACAAATTTCGTCTTCTGGGACTTTTTATTTAATATGGCAATTATCCCGCAGATATAAAAAATATAATTTTATATCAGATAATTTTTACACTATTCATTATGAAACAATTTATTTTTATGCGTAAAAACTAAAACAAAGATATAATACAAGTGAAAGAAGGGGAAAAAAATCGAATATAGTTTAGGGATGCCAGATATTTGTAATAAATGGATTCGCTTATGTGATTATAACCGGAGAAGCTGAGTTTATTGAGAAAAACGGATTGCAGATTCAAAACAGCAGGAAAAACCTTTGACAGCAAAATTAACGCATGACAATCTTGTTTTACCTATTATTGAAACTTTTATTGTGAATATGAAGTTCAAAGTGCTTGAAAAGATAGTAATCAGTAGTGAAATGTCAGGTGGCATTTCCCGTTTCCAGCTGAGAAGTGTTGGGCCTAGTATTGTCATTAAGCAGTATTGGCCCAAACAAACTATAACTTGTAAATAAAACGTTATTAAAACCTGCATATAAACTCATTAAAACCTATAAAAACGTTATAAAAACCTATAGAAAATGTTATAAATACCTATATATAAAATGTCTTTGGTATATGACTTGTTTTTTTATTCTTGTTATCCCTTCACCGTACTATTTTTTGCTACCGAATAAGATCCATTTTTTATCACAGATTTAATTGTGTGGAATCAATTTTTCCGAATTTTTAACCTTGCATATTGACTTGAGATGTCATAGGGTGGCTGCGGAAGTCTTCAGCAACTGCTCGTGGATTATTGGCTACTGTACTCGATAATCTTTGATAATTTAAAAGATCTTTTTGCCTCCGTTGATCTTCATTTTCCCAGAGCTGAACATATTGATCTAATACTAAGCATTTCTCACTGTAATGGTAGCAACTTAACCTTGCCTCAAATGCTTGATTGATGGCATCAGTAGCTTGCTTAAACAGTAATGTCCCAATTTCAATTCTTACTTGAAAGTGATGGTAATATCTTGGGTAGTTAGCATGGATTGTAGAGTGGTAAAGGACTTAAAAACATTCATTTTTACTTTATTTGAATTGAACCGACAAAAAAGATATAAATGCTTTAGTAAATCATGCATTTTAGGATTTTCCTCTATGATGTAAAATTTTGTTATCGGAAACAACATAATACCTTCAAATCCACTCACCCACTTTCTCTTATGTGAAGATATACTATTAATTTCTTTCAATTTAGAAGAATTCCATTAATTGGTGACCGAGTTATCACAAACCTGTCACAGGTGGATGGAAAATGATCTATTCAAAGGCATAAATAGTAATCAATAGTTTTACAGAAGATAGAGCAATTCAGATTTACCGTTAAATTTTAGAGAAAGCGCAAGAATACTTAGGGTATTTTGTGACTCCTGATGAGAACATGGGCAAAGAAATCAATAGGACAAAATTACTTCCTCATGACAGTTTGTGACACCGGATGGGAGCTGGAAAAAGAAATCAGTAGAAGAACAAAATTCGACTGAAGAGCTACAGTAAATGTTTAGCTACATCTTCCGAAGCAGCGTGCCTCTATGTCTAAAACGTGAAGCATTTAATCAATTCATCTTATCTGTCTTAACTTATAGATGAGAAACTTGAACATTGCACAAAGAAAACACTCAGAAATTCAGGAAAACTGAAATTTAGGGAGTATTAAAGAAATACATGGATAAAAACGCAAACACGGATGAGGGATACAGCAAAGAGAATAACAGTTTTGAAGTAAAAATACGCAGTGGAAAAATTTTGCAGAAGACTTTGCCCAACAATTGCCTGGAAATATATTCTTAAAATATTATACACGAAAAAAACACAGAAACAAACCTGAATGTTATCATGTTTATTAAATGCAATGTAAATTAGTTTCATGATGCTTTGAATAATCACTCTGTTTCAAGTAAATTTACTCACGAATTGGGAAGTTGGTCATCTACCTATTTGGGATATCATTGTGTATCCTACGCGCCAAAGCTTTCAAGCTGTCTGTCCACTTTAAGGATACTATGTAACTCATTTCCTATCTTAGATTCATTTCTACTCTAACCATCCTCTAAAAACTAAAAAGCCATTTTATATGTGTGCTCTTCGCCTTCGTGATCCTGAATTAATTGATAAGATTTTAGCTAATAAAAATATCGGAATTAAATTATAATATCCGTCATATTTCGTAAATGATTCTTTAAGCGTAATTTTTTATGGAAAAAGAAGATGGTGTACATGCGAAGCAGTATTTTAACTTACTTATAACGACTACCTCTCGAATGTACATATATTTTTTGAAGATTTTTTAATGTTCTTTTTGGCAATTATTTGATATTTTTAAAACTTATTAGAACTTCAGCCCCTATTGAAGTAGCATTTAAATATTGAGTCCCCTGTAAATCATGTTGGTCTATTTACATAGACAAACCACCAAAGGAATATATATATGAATTAAACAAATGAAGTATGTACAGTTGCAGGACTGGAAAAATTTCCAATGCTCTTTTTATTCAGTCCATCTAAACTCAGCAAAGTGAGTGAGTGGCCTAGCGCGAAACCATTCGCGTTATTGAATGAAATTTAATTGAATCGGTCTTCATAAAATACCTGCAAGAAACCAATTTTAATTTAAACGAACGTTTATTTAAATTAAATAACTTCATATTTAATCAAATTTGCTCAGTATAAATTTAATTTATCGAACTAATTTTATTGTCTGCCTATGTATTTTCCTGCTTTTTCGTCTCAATGTGTTTTTTCGTCGGTTTGTTTTAGTGACGTCATATTTTTCATGAAATGTTTGTGTTTTATTTCTCTTGTTTATTCTATCTTTGCCCATCAAAAACGAAACGATTATGCTTATTTTTTTTTTCGTTTGCGATATTTGCAGATTATGTGATTTATGTGCTTTATTATATATATATATATATATATATATATATATATATATATATATATATATATATATATATATATATATATATATATATATATATATACTACAGTTGTCAAAATTTGGTTTTCGATAGAAATTTAATAATAAAAAATTGAAGCGTTTTTATGCTTAAATTTTGCCCAACTATTTTTCTTTGGTTTTGACTACCACCACATTGGAAATTTTTGTCATTCTGTCCAAAAGTTTCCTAAAAATTCGTGTTTTTTCTACCAAAATAAGTAGCACTGAACTAAATTTGTGTAGTGGTACCAGTCTGTTTAAATAAGTGTGAATTTGGTGCAGTGCGTACATATAAAATATTTGATCAACTCAAAAATGTGTCATTTAACAAAACAAACAAACTGAAATATAAATATGGTTATTTCTACTGTCCTAAACTCATGTATACATTTTTCAAAAAGCCTACAGGCGAACCCACCGACGGATTCAGATGGATTTTATTTCTTTCCTGTGTAAAATATACAACATCGAAATAATAGATTTTTTTTTTAAACACGTAAGTGTTCGGAATGGCGACCATTGACATCATTGCACCGCTGATTGGCAGATTTCAACAATAATGTTTCAACAACACGCTTTGTTAAATATGCTTTTCCACTATACTGTAGTTCAGTTTTCAAATGACCTCATAAAAATTCAAGTGGTACCTAAATATTCGATCGTCCTCCAATCTACCGATTATGAAATAGTTTATCAAGGCAGTTACTGATATCGTGATGGTAATGAGAAGGTGCTCCATCTTATCGCGGTAACTGTTGAATGCAGGAAATCCTTTCCCCAAACATGTTTACGTAGCTATTAAGGGTAAATGTACCATCGAAACAGAATGGACCAACCAAACCTTTGGAAGAAAAAACACAAATTTACTCTGAATTTTCTTGTCACTTTTATGTCCAATTATGACGATTAATTATACCATTCATCTTAAATGTAGCCTCATCCGACCACAAAATTTTGTCCGAAAATTGCCTATCTTTGTTTTTTACGCGAAAATATTTGCAAAACTGGATTCTGCGATCTGGATCTCCCTTATTCAAGTCATGTAATAATCTCGAGTTTCAAGACTTCCATTTAGCATTCCTCATAATTCAATGGACACTATTCCCTGTCTCACGAACACATCGCCTCACAGATTTTCTTTAGGATCGATTGAATCCTTGTAGCATTTCATCAGAAGTGTTAGTCTTTGTTGATGTCTTTGGACGCCCAGTCGCTTGTTTGTACACATCATGCACAGTACCGTATACGTCAACTTTATCACTATTGCGTGAAATGTTTAAGTCGAGTTGAAGGATTAACTCCCAAACAAGTCTCTCTACTACTTTTAAACCTTTGATATATCCTTTAAAACACGATCTTGGTATTCACTTTACTTGCTCAAATGATAAGCGCACACTCCCATTGCCTGTAGACAGGCAAGGCTATTACTAATGTCGAGTTGGTATCTCTTTAGGCTAGGCAAAGCTCTTAATAATAACACTGCTTTATCTCTCTAGGCTTTTTTAACGGATGGATGAAATTCGAGAAAGTATTTAGTGAAAAGACAACGATGAAAATTATTGAGAACGATTTCCATGTTCTGTGAATGTGGAAGCAGGAAGGATAGTATATAAGAATCGATTAACACAATCCTTTTGCCAGGGTTTAGTAAAAATACTCTGAATATACCTTCCCTGGCAAAGGACGATGCCCGCCCCCTAGTAGTCTTGAAGCAATGTCGATTGTCAATTTTTGCTTATACTAATCATGCCACTTGTCTCGAGCTTCTGGAATTTTTAAATGATTATCTTCTCTCTTAAAATTGGCTAAATCTATATCCACTCTACATTAAAAAATCTCTCTGTATTAAATACAACCACCCAAATTTAAATAATGATACGTCATTTTTTCCATTGGTAAAAACTTAACACACAACCAAGTTGTATTCAATCTTAAAATTCCGTCTCGGTTTCACTTGTCATTGTCATCCGACCAAGTAAGTTAATATTCAGTTTCTTTCTTCAGTTTTTAATATATTGTATATGTATTCACTTCTCTATTTTTTTCCTGCATTTCAATTGTTAAGTTTCGTACTGTTACGTTTATTTTGTTTGCGTTTGATGGATATAATTTCTTTGCAAATATTTTTTGCTGTACTTAACTCACTAGTTGTTTGCTTTTGTTTTTTCATTAAAATAACGTTCATTTTAGTATTGACCGTCTTTTTTGTGTCATTTTATCAGATTTATAATATTACACCATTGAACCTGTGCCGTAATATATGTATGTAGGCTTTTGTTTTTAGATTACTGATTTCGAATTTGTTTTTAGCTCCTGAAGATGGGTTTTGTAATAACCCGAAACATTGATATTAAAGATAAGACCCGCCTTCTTCGTTTTGTCATTTTCAATAAACATTAAACTCAAGCTTTTTAGAAGACATAAGGGTGAACACACATACACTCACACGCACCCCCCCCCACACACATATATATATATATATATATATATATATATATATATATATATATATATATAGATAGATAGATAGATAGATAGATAGATAGATAGATAGATAGATATAGATATATAGATATGGTGATTCATCTTAATAATAAAATTATCTCTAATTCAATGCCTTTGATTATTTGCCCTTGTTTTGTCTAGGCTGACATTTACTCCTATCAAAATCGAAAGAGGACTGAAGGTTACAAAGATTTCTGCTTCTCTGGTGCCGATTCATGCCTCCCTCTCGGAATGACCTAATATTCTCCGCTGTTCAAACCCTAAAACTGCTTTGGTCTTTCAAATTATGTATATGACTGCTCCATTTCAAGTGTGGTACTCAAATTAACAATTATAATTGGGTATTGTATATTTACACTTTTGATAGAATACTAACGATGTTTCTATTTGTCGCGTGCTCTGTAGGGGAGGGTATATGCAAGTTTGTCTGTACTTAGACTTAGATATGTGTATCTTTTCAGGTGTGTTTTTGTGTATGCTAATGGTTTTTTTTATTAACTGCTTTAGGATGTCTTAGCTTTTACTCTCAATACGTGTCTGAGAATTGCAATTATTAGAATGTCAACGGGCGAGCCTCAGGAGGAAAGCCAAGGTCAGAACTTGCATTACCGGGTCTCTCTCGTTAGACTTTCACATTTGATCTAACCCCAGCTGCAGCCTCAGGGATGGACGCGACCCTGGTGAGTCTGCAGTACTTTCCGGAATCCCAGCGCACCTTTCTCTGAGGTTGGTAATGGAGGCTTCTCTACCGGGTCTCAGAACACAGGAATTATGAATCGTACTCGCTAATTGGCTTCTATAAGGCCGAAACTCTTGTTGTTTTCCTACCAGGAGTCTCGGTTGGCCTGTGCCGAACCACCCGTGACAGGGTATCGTGGTCATGGTAACAGGTTTGTGACGTCAAGGAATGTTGTGCACCAAATTCGACTCCAAGATTTAGGAGAATCTTATTGTCTAATTAGCTCCCACCTGCCACTTCTCATCTACACAATCCACCATTAACCTTGCAATAACAATACTTGGTCAGACAATAACGTGTGTTTATGTGTGTGCGACATTTGAAGAATATTTCCGTGTCAGTCTTGCTAGACTGGAAGGAATTAGGATTATTATCTAACCCAAATTAACTTAGAATTTACCAACACCAGGCACGCAAAGGCCTTTGCATTGTCATCCAGATAGATGAGTTTATGAAGGAGGGGGGGGAGACGGCAGATAGGAGAAGATCAATAATGGTAATAAGAGTGACAACTGGTGAAAAAATGTAAAACTCTCCAAATCTTGCAATGTCAGACAATCCCTTCCAAAGCGAGAGTTCCTATTTTAAAACATCCAGAATTTCGAAAAATACACAGATTCAACATTACAGGATAAATGTAAAAAAAAATGTATCATTAATACCGCTCTCCCTCACTCTCTAAACCCATTTATATACACACGGGCACATAGAAGTAGTGCACTTACCATTATTCACACGGGGTAAACATCCCGACCAAAATATAAACATTAAATATCGATTCAAAAACAATTAAGTAATGTTGTTTCTATCCGCTTCACGAATTCACAAACACGGATCTACGCACACGGGACAGTTGTTTTTGTAATCAATTTTAATCATGAAATTTTATCCGCTGATAGAAATAGATACATAATAAACGACATGATGATGCGCATAAACTTATTAATGCGTTCATATATAGTAACACCCACGCTGAAACATTTTTATTTTATATATTATAGATAATTAATAAATGGATAATTAAAAGGATAATAATTTGGCAATCATATCGACGTCCAATTATTGAATGAAATCAAATTCTCATGGAAAGGATGTTCCTGAGTCTCTGCGCGCGCTTTATTTTTCTACTATTTTGTACGCGCTTAGAGATATTTGGAACGCGTCTCTCTCTCTCTCTCTCTCTCTCTCTCTCTCTTTCTTTCTCTCTCTCTCTCTCTCTCTCTCTCTCTCTCTCTCTTTCTTTCTCTCTCTCTCTCTCTCTCTCTCTCTATATATATATATATTTCTCTCTCTCTCTCTCTCTCTCTCTCTCTCTCTCTCTCTCTCTCTCTCTCTCTCTCTCTCTCTCTCTCTCTCTCTCTCTCTCTCTCTCTCTCTCTCTCTCTCCGTCTTGAGCCTCAACCTTTTAGGTTGGTGAGTCTCATTGATGTGGCAGCCTTCAGTCATTACCAATACTTCATAGCACCCATCATTCTCTTCCATCTTCATATTTTTATTTTCATTTTTAGTTATTTTCCTGTTTGTAATCACTTTTTTGTCTGTATTTCTCTTCCGTGCTCATGCATATATCTTTTTAGGCCCGCATTACCATATTGTCATGGAAGAAAATGAGACAGTTGTCAATGTATATGTTACATTCTCCGATGTTATAGATGTCTAGTGTGCCGTAGTATATTGACAGGAAAGAGGATAATAAACCACTTCAAATTGAGGAAAATAAGAGAAGGATGCAAAATTTAACTAAAATGTCGATCAAGGAAAGTAGTCAGGCATTTGATAGTAGATATGAAGACATATTGTATGATGGTAAGTTTACAATCCCTTAAGCCGAATGCCCTATAAAATTCATCACCCTTTCCTTTTGGGAGTTTGTAAAGATGGGTGAACGAGATTCCGAAATATCAACTTCACTTACATTTCTAATGAGTCCAGACTCCCAATCGAGTATGCAGATCAAGCTATTTGTTCATGTTTTGAATAAACGTCTCAAATATCATGGCGCGTATCCATTTAACTTATTAACTTAAAAGCAAATTCATGTTGTTTTTACTTTTCTTTAATGAATGGTGTTCAGGCACTGTGATAAAATTCAAATGACGTAATATGTTGTGCACACGCATGCATTGTTTCATCATTACAATTAGAAGAGAGGAAAGCAAATACTCAAAATTTGTTCCCGCCAAAAATATCCAAAGAAATGCGCGGGAAAAGGAAATTTAAAACGCAAGAAGCAGCTCTCTGTGAGTCAGTTTGCGTTAACGTATTCGTGCGTGGGTTTTTTGGTTAATCAGGGTAAACGCATGTGCCAGTCATAACGAATAATGAGTGTATATGTAATTATTAGTGCTTCTATAGATACATGTATGCGGAGGTTGTTGTAAGAAGGAGGAAGAGGGGAGGGAGGTGATCTGCATCACATCGGTATCCTAACATGAGTGGATGGTGTGTATGTGTGTGCGCGGATGTTAGACAATCTGAGTAGATGAGAAAGGGAAAGTGAACACAGGGGTAAAACTGTTGCGGTAACCTCTTCGGAAGTCGATTTTCCTTCCCACTGAAAGAGACTACATTTCTTTGTGTCCTGGGTTGCAAAAGGTGGCTCATTGTAGATGAGGATGAGTGTGGGAATGTGTTCAAGGCCCATTAACTTGCACTTCAAGCCCCGTATCGAGAAAGGTGCACTCACCATCAGTCCGTGTCGGAGAACTTTGAATTCAAGGGTTGGGTACTAGGGTATGAGTCTTACCACGAAACCAATTTAAGGTTGAGATTTTATTTTGAAATGGCAGGTGGGTATGGAGTTGGAGTATCAAACATACCCAGGGATCGTCATAGACCGGTATCAGCACTGTCATATCTCTCGTACTCTGTTTCAAATTTGAGTTCTATGGACGTCATATCATTGCTGACTTGCACCACTTTTTCCAGCCAATGTCGGTTGGCTCCACTCGTAACTCTCTCTCTCTCTCTCTCTCTCTCTCTCTCTATATATATATATATATATATATATATATATATATATATATATATATATATATATATATATATATATATAATATATATATATATATATATATATATATATATATATATATATATATATATATATATATATATATATAAATGTAATGTCCCGCAGGAAAAAATGAAATGGTGTTTCCAAGTACTTTCGAACTTTATTAAGTTCCTTATCAAGGATAACTACAAGAAATAATATTATATTAGAGGTATATATACGAAAGAAAAGTATGAAAGACCAACCCAAAAACAAAAAATCACCAATGAGGAAGAGGAAAGGGGGAAGGTAAAAATTCACATTAAGAATTACAAGAAGCAAGTAGTAAAGTCAAACTGAGAAGATGGAAAGGGTAACAGATTAAAAGAAATGGAGATAGCCTAACGAGGGAGATTATAAGACACGAGGAGCGAAAGAGTGGGGAAAATACAATGTACATAACAGAGTAGTGACATTTAAAAAAAAAGAAATGGGGCCACATAACTAAAGATTGTATATAAAAAAAACTAAAGACAAAAGTCAGAACTAATTTCTTTAAGTATTAGTCTTTTACGAGTAATTATAGCATCTATTTTATATAAGCCAGGGGAAAGGTTAAAATTATCACATTGGCTTATAAAAGCACATTCAATGATATTCCTTTTTATAGGGTCATTGGAACGATAAATAAATTTGGCCGAGTTCCAGTTAATTAGATGGTCCTTATCTGACATATGGACAAAGAAAGCACTGTTATCTTCCCCTCTTCGGACATTATATTTATGTTGATTTATGCGAACAGAAAGTTGTTTACCTGTTTGTCCATAATATTTACTTAGACAGCCAGAACACTCAACTGAATAAACTCTCTCCCCCCACCAAACTATTACAATTATTACGTACTAATAAATTCTTAATGGTCGTCTCATATTTAAAAGCAACAGAAATGTTAAAGTTATTCAAAAGACGGGGAAGATCACTAAAACAAAGATAAAGAGGTAGAACTAAATTGTTATTACTATTAAAAGGGAGAGTAGGGACAGTTTGATAAAATGTATTTTTAGCAGAAAAAAGACAGTTTTGAAGAAACGGGTAAGGGTAACAAAGTTTATGGCCAATTTCAAAGATATTGGAAAATTTTAAATCCATATATTCCGGGCTCACAACTCGTAATGCCCGTAGAAACATAGAAGAAAAAACAGAACGTTTAATAGTCTAGGGGGACGAAGAGATAGCCTGCACCCCCCGGAGATAAACTTCTAATTGACATTTTTAGACTGAAAAATATGCACTGAAAACGATTAGCCATGTTACCATTACGAAAAAGTGTCCCATGTTCTCTTTTTCGGCCCCCGAAGACCCTGAGTTGGGATGTTCGGAGCCTCAAAAAAGTGATTTTCCAACATCACGGATTTTTCTCAGTGACGCATCATTTAGGGGTTTTTGTAGGCGCTGAATAAGAAAAATGGCTTATTTTTATGATTAGATCCTTATTTTACGTGATAATGGTAGCTGAAGGTCATTTTCAAAAAATTCTGCTTAATAAAATAACAAAAATCCAATAATTTATTGAGAAATTTGGTTAACAGAAGTTTTATTTACAATAACTTCAAAATGATTAAAAAACATGATTGAAAACATCCTATGTATATGATCAAGAAGTAGCAAGTCATTGTTTTCGAACAAGCAAGCACTAGAACTTTCTCAAATTTCATCATCGCTTTCAAAATAGGCATCAAAGTCTACATCCCTTTCTCCTTCCTCCTCTTCCACGTCCTCCAATTTATGGTCATCTGCTGTCATAAGATCAATTAGTGACATTGGTAATACAGGACTGCATGACCGCAGAGGTTCCAGCACACCGTCAGCAGACATGATCCATGATTCTCCATCGTCATATGGTTTGGGCCTCTCCAGAATGGCTTCATGGGCGCGCTTGTACAAGGCCACTCGGTGATTCACACGCTGGATATGTGGCTTCAGAGCAGAGTGACATGGAGGGAGGCGAGCCAAATCCACCTTTGACTTGGAAGTGAGATGCTTATCTTCTCCAATCATAGTGCGGAGCAGCTTGGCACGAACCATATTAACTGATGATTCATGGCTTTGTTGGTACATGAGACAGGTGAATTGTTCCAACTGCCTCAGCACCTCAGGTTGGACATTCCAGTCGTCTCCGAGTTGCTTAAAGATCACATGAAACCTGGGGTTCTTCTCCAGCTTCTTCAGAGGCCCGATCTTTCCCTTCCCCTTGAAAGCGCTGGTACAGTCCTCTCCGGTGAAGACGTAGAACCCAAGAAGAGTAGCACAGTAATCTTCACCAAGGGACTCTGCAAGGTCAGAGAGGTTCACAAGTTGTCGATGTTTTCCTGATCCTGTATCAAGGTGTACAGTTAGTTTTATTGCATGAGCGTGGTAGAGAATAATCATGAATATGCCTGTATCAGAGGTTCTAACCACAGCGTTCTTGTACCCAAGTGCTACAGCATGGTGTAGATACAGTACAACCCTAGTGTCCGTCTCTTCCTGGTTGCTGTAGATGGTGGGGAGATCTCGAACTTCAACCTGAAACACAACACCAATATAATAAAAAAAAGAAAAAAAGAAGAAATAGCAAGAATTCAGCTTTTTCTAACGAACATGTGTGACATTTTGATAGGGCAAGTATCATGTTCGATAAGGTTTGTGTGTGTGTATGTGCAATACCTGAAATACATTTATGCATTTATTTGAGATTTATGTAATGTCTGTGTCATTATACAACATATTTATACAAATGTGTGTATATTTTTATCTGAATGTATGTTGCTGTTTTTTCCTTTACTCACCTGTCCATTTGAAGAGAGAAGTTTATGAGCCGTCCCTTCAACAATCAGCACTGCCATCTCGGTTTCCCCCAGCCTTGAAGCAGCTTGTTGACCACACCACACCACACTCGCAGGAGAAGATCTCAAAACTGCTTCTTGTTGTCATCGTTAGCCAGAAACAGCTTGAAATCACATGGTCTCCGAGTTGCTGGTCCATCCAGAATGATCTTCTCTGATCTGCCTCGTCTTAACCTCTCCTGGGCTTTAATAGCCTGTGGGTGATAATGTCTGTCGAGAACAAGAAATGCTTCTTGGCTACCATTTGATTTAGCACCTGCAAACATATCTCACCAAATGTCGGGGGAAGGTTGGCAAGGGTATGAAGCAGCGCCATGCCGTCCTAGATGAACAGGGCTTCCTTGGGGTATGGTAGATCTGTGATGAAATCTTCCAAAAGGTAGCACAGCATTGTGGCTTTGTTTGTCTTTGAGAAAAAGCCGTCTGGGGTACCGAGGCTGAGAGGCACCGGCATCAGGCTGAATGTCATCAGCTTGTCCAGATCCAACGGTTCATCTTGATTCTGTGAATTGACGAGAAGTGTGAACGCCAGGTTGCCTTGCGCCTGATACTGGATGACCTGCGAGAACATAATCATATGGTGTTAATATTGATGTGACCAAGTTATATGTCATAAAATGCTTACTTTAAATGAAAATAAGAAATCGTGTTTCACTATTTTCATCCCCAATATAGCATCTTATGTTTGCAATCGCTCTTACAGTTAGAGAATTTGATTGCTTTGGCTACTTGTTTTGATATTAATTTTGTTGGTTATGGTAAAATGCAGGAAACATCAAATAACAAGGTATTGTAATGTCAGTTTACCTTTCCCTGTGATGATGTGAGGGTGACCTTCTTGTTGCACGCCTCCATAGTCTTCAGCTTTTGCCGCTTGATAGGGTCAAAGAATCTTCCTGCCTCTCCACTCTGCAGGCGGTAGATGAAGTCAGACTTGGTGACTTTGCCAAAAGCTTCTGCCTGATGGACCTGTGCCTCAACGTTTGGTGAAACTCGGGCTCCAGATGCTAAGGAGTAGAGCCGGTCCTTGTCCGAGATTTTGAACGGGTTGGTAAAGTTGTTGACAGCAGCAATGACTCTCTGAACTGCCTCCTCTCCTTTCTTGATTTCTGCCTTCTCCAGCTCACGATGTCTTCCCCTTTTTGGGGAGTCTGGATCGTCGATGATTCCCACCATCTCCAGAGTCTTCTCATAGAACTGGGCTCGTGCGGATGTTGTACGACACCATCTCTAGTATGCCCCAAACTTGCTGTACAGTCCCATGAACCCACCTGCAAACATTAAAAAAAAATTCTTGAAATTAGTTAAACCAAAAGTTGTCTTCCATCATTTTAGTGAAAGGATGCAAGCTAGCTTTGTAAATAATATTGTACCTTATTCAGTTATTGCTACTTTTACATGCTAACACCGGTGTAAATAGATTATATGTACCTGACGATTTCACGAAGCGCATGAACGTCTCTTCCATGGTCTTGTCCACAGCACTGAGTGCCCCAGGAAGCATCGAGCGGGCCACAGCAATTGCAACTTTGGTTAGAAGATCCTTTGCTCCTGGATGACTCTTTTCCAAGTTTGTTAGGTGTACCTCCAGCCATGTCAGGTATCTGCAAATAGAGGCATGATATTTCATAAAGCACATATGAATTTAAAAAGTATATGATATTGTCATAATGATCAAGGTTGCTGCTTTTTGTTTATCAATATTACTACCCATTATATTTATTAGACTCAATTGCAATCATTAGTGTGAATATGATCTAATTTATGATCAGATTCGACATTCAAATCTACAAACCTTGAGTAGTTGTGCCCATCAAAAGCAAAGAACAGGACTGCCATGTCTCCATTACATTTGTGGAACAGCTGCAGGTTGTTTGTCTTGATAGAAAGAAGCAACATAAAGACGAGATGACAATGATCCACAAAAGACATCCAGAAGGTAGCCGTTTTCCCCAGGTGACCCTTGCGCACCTTCTCCTCATAGTTACAGTACCTCTCCATGAGGGTCAGTATGGAGGGGTCGTCAATAGCTTCTTCCAGATGTTTTCGGTCACATGACTGTATCAAGTTTAGGTGTGCAGCAGGATCAGCTATAGGTACATTCTCTTCTTCAATGAAATGTTCCGTCAGCAGCCTCTCCATTGCCTCGCACACAGCTTTTAGACAAAAGAGGGACTTGGCATATGCTTTCACACTCAAAACACCTTTCAGTGAGCCGCTTGTAAATCAGTTGAGCCTCTAACAGGATCTCTGTGTACCCAGAGCCACGCATTTTGTGATTTGTGATCATCCCTATATAATTCATTGACGTGTGAAAGGGCCCAATAGTGACCACATGATGGGCAAACTCGTCTGGTCATCTCCAGATGATGGGCAGGGCTTTCATACATACACCCAAGTCGAATGTATTGAGGACCCACTTTTTCCCGACTTCAACTGTGGCTGCTTCGGAGCGCTTCAGTAGCTCATGTACGAATGCATTGTCAGTGATTGGTTGATGTATGGGAGTGAAGTAATCCACTGTTGATTTCCTGTAAGGAACAGTTGCAATTGCTGAGACAAAGCCTTCCAGTTCTGGCATAGACTGTGTGCCGCCACTTCCGATGTATCTGCAGAAAAGCCACATGTAATACAGTTGCATCTGAGAGGCATAGATTGCATCATTTTCAGCAGGGGGTGTGAAGGCTGCATTCTGTGGAAATGTCGGGCCAATGCGGGTAAATTAGAGGGGTAGGAGAGTTTCTGGTGTGTCAACATGTATACTTCTATGCTTGTTCTTGTCGATAAGAGGCAGCGTTCACATGTGTGGGCTTTCAAAATCAGGCTTGACCTCCTGCACCATTATGCCTCCAGCACTGTTGACAATGTTACTGCCGTGCACATTTGTTGTAGTTTTGTTCAAATTGTCCCATTCACAGTGAAACACAACGTTTCCTCTCCAGTCAAGATCTGCGGTGTGAGATAGGTTGAGACGTCATCCAGAGCTTTGGTCAGGGCAGTTTTCATCTCTAAGCCAAAATTGTAGGTCTCTAAATAGCCAAGTCTGTTTATAATAGTGGTCAACTGCTTGCTTCGAAACAAGCGCCTGACAATGACACAGAAGAGTATGTGTTTAGGCAGCTTCCATTCTCCATCTGACACCACACGGCAGACATCTTGACCGATGGAAACCACCAGCCGCTTAGTCTTCTCACTTGTCTCTGTGTCCTCTTTGCCAGCCATGACAATGTTGAGGAAAGCGGACGAGGTCTGGAGGTAGAATTCTTCAGAACTTAGCTCCATGTCATTGGCTGTCGGCGGTCAGGGGATGTTCTTTGAATCTTTATATGTACGTAGAATGAGGTCTCAAAGAAAAAATACAACATTTTGATATCTATTTGTGCTTCTGAGAGCATATGCCTGGGCAAGAGCCTGTGCAACAGTGATGTTTGAGCTGTAGACCAACCAAAATGAAACATAACCACCTTTATCTCTGTCGACTTTTGTAAAGCTGAGGTGGTTATTTATTGGATGTTTCCGAAGACGATTCAGCAATTTCTCCGACCTGTAGTTTGAGTCCTCATAACCACTCCGTCTCAGTTCGTCAACATATAGCAACCGCAGTGAAGACAATTGTAGCACATCATTTTTCTCGACAACCTGAGCCTTAACATGATTCACTATGGTGCCAAAGGCCTTCTCATGGGCAGCTGCAAAAAGGAATCTGCTCAGAATCTTGGGGTTCTTCAGCTCTGTGAATCCCGCGCTCGTAGTGGTAGAATGATGTGCGAAACGATTTTAAACATGATGGATGATGCTTGGCCTCAACGGCAAATAGATCTTTGTCTTTCACTTGACGATAAACCAGAGTAAGACCCATTTTCTGCGCTCGCTGTTCGATTTCTTCCCATGCATTTTCCATCTTTCTGTAGGAGGAGAAGGTTTCAGTTCTCTCAGTTTTCCGACCAACTTTGATTTCTAGCTTCTCACAAAAAATACACTCTAGTGGAAATATGGGTCGATGGGAAGCTGCTGAAATCGATTTACGAGGGGAATGATGTCGTTCTGATGTCGTTGCTGCGTGTTGATCATCTTGAAGGCGCTTTAGATGTCTAGTAAAATGCTGGTAGCATCCGCGGTGATACCCAACATATTGCAGGTCAGTGGGAAGAGTAGTGGGAATCTGGTCACACACAGATTGCATGCGATGAGGAGAGTCATGTGAGTGCTGGAGGTGAAGGTCACGAATCTTGTTTAATTCTTGTAGTATGTCACTTGCATCACCTTTTACTGAGCTGAGTGCTGTAAAATTACCATAGTCTGAAATAGAACTGGTGTAAAGAATGCATTTTGGGGAACGGTTTTCAGGGGCTTTAGGATGAGCGCTCTCACTATATTTTCTTTTTGGCATGATGGGTTGCTTCATTCGTTCCCGTTTATCTGAAATTGAAAGAAATCACAATTAAATGGTGAAATTGGCATCTACACTGTAAGTATGTGATAATAAAATATTTAGACATAAAAACATAGAAAAGATACACTTCATTCCATCAAGAAATCCAATGAATGCAATCAGATATATTTTTAGATTCTAATTTAATCATAATTAGATATTTTGAGATTCTAATTTGATAATAATCTTACAGTGTAATCATAAAAGTAAGTCATTTTTTGGACTCAGTGTCTTCAAAAACCCCTAAAATGATTTCACTAGGCAAAATCAGTGATGTTGGAAAATCACTTTTTTCCAACTCAGGGTCTTCGGGGGCCGAAAAAGGGTACGAGGGACACTTTTTCGTAATGGTAACATGGCTAATCGTTTACAGTGCATATTTTTCAGTCTAAAAATGTCAATTAGATGTTTATCTCCGGGGGGTGCAGGCTATCTCTTCGTACACCTAGACTAATAAACGTTCTGTTTTTTCTTCTATGTTTCTACGGGCATTACGAGTTGTGAGCCCGGAATATATGGATTTGGAATTTCCAATATCTTTGAAATTGGCCATAAACTTTGTTACCCTTACCCGTTTCTTCAAAACTGTCTTTCTTCTGCTAAAAAGACATTTTATCAAACTGTCCCTACTCTCCCTTTTAATAGTAATAACAATTTAGTTCTACCTTTTTCTCTTTGTTTTAGTGATCTTCCCCGTCTTTTGAATAACTTTAACATTTTTGTTGCTTTTAAATATGAGACGACCATTAAGAATTTATTAGTACGTAATAATTGTAATAGTTTGGGGGGAGGGGGAGTTTATTCAGTTGAGTGCTGTGGTTGCCTAAGTAAATATTATGGACAAACAAGTAAACAACTTTCTGTTCGCATAAATCAACATAAATATAATGTCCGAAGAGGGGAAGATAACAGTGCTTTCTTTGTCCATATGTCAGATAAGGACCATCTAATTAACTGGAAATCGGAAAAATTTATTTATCGTTCCAATGACCCTATAAAAAGAAATATCATTGAATGTGCTTTTATAAGCCAATGTGATAATTTTAACCTTTCCCCTGGCTTATATAAAATAGATGCTATAATTACTCGTAAAAGACTAATACTTAAAGAAATTAGTTCTGACTTTTGTCTTTAGTTTTTTATATACAATCTTTAGTTATGTGGCCCCATTTCTTTTTTTTTAATTGTCACTACTCTGTTATGTACATTGTATTTTCCCCACTCTTTCGCTCCTCGTGTCTTATAATCTCCCTCGTTAGGCTATCTCCATTTCTTTTAATCTGTTACCCTTTCCGTCTTCTCTGTTTGACCTTACTACTTGCTTCTTGTAATTCTTAATGTGTTTCTTTACCTTCTCCCTTCCGTCTTCCTCATTGGTGATTTTTTGTTTTGGGGTTGGTCTTTCATACTTTTCTTTCGTATATATACCTCTAATATAATATTATTTTTTGTAGTTATCCTTGATAAGGAACTTAATAATGTTCGAAAGTACTTGGAAACACCATTTAATTTTTTCCTGCGGGACATTGCATTCATTTGCAAACCTCACGTGATACTTTGTGAGTTTTTCATTTCATATATATATATATATATATATATATATATATATATATATATATATATATATATATATATATATAACGCAGTTTCGATGGGATTTAAAGATCATGAGAAAACGCCTAGAATCAGCAGTAAACAGTGACGATTTGGGAGAAGGAAAAAAATATGTTCTTTTTATTTAATTATAGCTATCGTTTGTTTTTTTTGTTTCTTTTAGAGTAATATTTGACTCCGCCTACCATAATTGATCGGTTGCTGTTGGCTTTTACCAATTTCCGGGGCCTACATTGTTCAGCCTTGGTTATTGATTTTTCTTGGTGAAAGATCTAGAAAGATAAAATGAGGGGCAGTCCAGCTACCCTTGGTCACCCTTCACATATAAGCCAGCGCCTTTTTGCCATCTTTAATCTTTCTCATTGTTGTTTCACTTTATCCACCCATTCTTCATCTGTCTACTCCATTCCTTCCATTCTCCTCTCACTCAATTCCTGATTTGCACGAATTCATGGTTCTTGGTTAACTCTTCCACCGGTTCCTTTTCAAATTGAGTGAGACCCACAGGTCATACGATGAAGTATTTCATTTCTTCATTGAATAAAATTGTACTCGATGGTTACATCACCCCTCCCTCTTTGTTCAATTATTTCTCTTCTTTTTCTCTGCAAAACCTGGAGATGTTTTTCCCGTCACCTGCCTGCACGGATTTCTCGTGATACACCCAGACAACCACATCACATAAAATTACACAGAAGAAGCAGAAATGTCTTTTTCTTCTCAAAACGTCCAAAATATGAAAAACAAACAAATTCCACAGCATGTAAACCATACCATTCTTTTAGCGAAACTTTCATGCACACATTTGCATACAAAGTGATCCCCCACTCGAAAAACAAATTTGCGTTCTTGAACGTTGCGTAACTGGGACTCGTCAGAAGTATGTGCGTAGGTCGAGGAAAACGCATTCCGAGACTTTTAAGAGCGTCCTTCGAGATTCGACTTTTTTAAACACAAAATAATACTCGATCACTCATTCAGTCAATCGTGGACCAAGTTTATGCATTACTGATTGGGGTGATGATTTGTCTACATATTATTGTAATTAATTCATTTCTTCTAATTATATTCATCATATTACTCTTTTTTTCTTTTTAGTTATTTTAATTTCTACTAATTATTTATCTTCTTTTATTCATTTTAATTTCCTCTCTTATTTTATTCTTTTTAATTTCTTCTACTTATTATCTTCCTCTTCTTTTATGCTTTTTAATTTCTTCTTCTACTTAATGATTATCTTCCTCTTCTTTTTATTCTTTTTAACTTCTTCGACTGCTTATTCATCATCTTCCTCTTCTTTTTATTATTTTTAATTTCTTCTACTTATTCATCATCTTCATCTTCTCTATATTCTTTTTAATTTCTTCGCCTATTTATTCATCATAATCTCTCATTTTTATTCTTTTAATTTCTTTTTAATCATCAGCTTCCTCTTTTTTTATTATTTTTTAATTTCTTTTACTACTTATCCATCATCTTCTTTTTATTCATTTTTAATTTCTTCTTCTCCTTATTCATCATCCGTCTCTCTTTTTTCTATATTCTTTTATTTCAAAAGGGTAAACCGCGAATGGCATCAGAGGATAGCTTGAAAAGACGTTGGCGAAGAAAAATGGTGTAGGTGAAGTGAAAGTGTGTGGTTGTTACATAACTCGAATAATCATAAGAGGAGAATACTTAGGATGCCCAAGACCTTGAATGTACACGCAACTCTCCTGAACTTGCGCTTGTTTTGCATCGATGGCAACTCCCCTCGCTAGGGGACGCCATGTGCAGTGTCAGAAATTAGGTAAATTTATTTGACGGAAATTGTTAATACGAGGACGGTATTTTTTCCCCCTTTTCCCCCAATTTTCCGATATTTCCGCCCAGATTTGCTGTTTGTGTTCCCGTGTCGTCATTTTGCTCGGATGTCGTCACGGGCTTTGTCTGTTCACTTGTGTCTGTCCCTCTTCCGGTCTGTTTTTTAGGTTTAATATTCTCATCCATTCGATGGTGTACCAGTACTCCCATTTAGGAATGGACGATGGGGTGGGTTCGAACCCGGGTCCTTCTAAATAGAGAACTTGGTTCAGAAACTCGTCCCCAAGACGACGTGGGAAGGAATAGCCATTTGTAGGTTCCCTCATTCACGGGACTCTCATCGAATGCCAGGGAATCCTTGCAGTCATGAGAATCCGGTATTAATTGACACTTCGCGCGCGCGCGCGCGCGCGCGTGTGTGCAGATCAGAGCAAAGAGAGTGCGTAGATACGAAGGACGATGAATGTGATCGACATTGATGCCCAGAAAACTTGGGAGGCTCCGTTAACAGAAGCTAAGTAGAGGCAGACTCCTGACTGCTGATTCAAAAGCGCAGGCTATGATGTTTCCCACTGTCCCAGGGTTTCTAGACGATTTCTTCATTATTATTAATATTATTATCTGTCTATTTTATTTCCCATGGTGTTCCGACCAGATAATGAAACAAATATAAATATCAGTATGTCAATCACTAAAAAAGGTTTATGTGTACTGAATATATCCTCTTTGAGGAATTTATGATGAAGGATTCGCCCATACCTTCAGATGGATAAACACGCATATTTACAGTCAAGTAGATGCGCACACTCACTGACATTCACACGCACCTGTGTCTGGGCGTGTATGCATCCCTTAACTATTTTCAAGGCCTAAAATTATTAAAAAAAAAAATCGATTGAGGAAACGAGTTTATTTTATGAATGGACGGATGTGTGTACAATATCTATGACTTGCCTGATTTATGACTTAAAAAATGGAACCGTTTCATTACGGGTTGCTCCAGTCTTTCATTCCCACAACTTCCTCCTCTCCTGCAACCCCTTTCACACAAATTGGGGGCGGCACTTATCAACGCTATTAAAAAATACCCCCACCTCCAATTCTCCCAATTTCATTTACATGTATACACAGGAATAAAAGTGTACACACATCGACGCAGGTGTATGTCTCCACTATGAGATTTTCGAGCAATGCCTGATTGTGCATTTTGTACATTTATGTGCATACAAAAGCGCATGTATGCTTGAATGCCTGTACGCTTTTATGTATTTTAGTATGCTTTATAGTAATGGTGTGCGTGGTGGGAGTATAAGGCTTAAGGCTTCATGTGTAGTGTGGGCGAATTAAAGTCACGCATTTTCTCATCTCACCCCCTGAAGAGTCACCCACATGAGCAAGGGTGGAGAACTTTTCCTGTGTTGAAGGCTGCATTAAGGTAGCTCTAAGCCGCATTTCTAAAATTTTAATGGGATACACTTAACTACTTATTAGAACTATACTTATTAGATATAACTACCTAACTACTATGAGTATGCATTAGCTTAAAAGTTTCGTATACATTGATTTGTAGACTATTTGCCTTCTTAGAGGACATTAGTCTCCATTTTATTTTACTCTCGTGTTGGTCGCATGCTCTTACTTCTTTTTGGTCTTTTATTTTTGCCCTTGGTTTTGTTTTCTTGTTTTTTGTTTGTTTTGGTTTTAATCTAGCTGAGCAATATGCTGTAATTACGTCAGCTTAAAAAAAGAAAAAAAAGAGATTAATTCTAATACAAGAAAATGATTTGATTACCAAACTTTTAATTCATTTAGAAATCCCCCTTTAATGGCCAAGAAGGCCGCAGGGTCCCCACCCTTGCACTAGACCTTGGCCACTTTACTCACATCCACGTTCCTTCGAACCTGCGCAGGCGCCTCGCGCATCAAAATGGTGCTGCTCATTTTAATTTTAAAAATACCATTGTTTGGGGCACCGTACTACAGCAGGTTAGAGTTCTTTAATTTATGAGGAAAATGTATGTTGAAACAGTATAGACTTATGCTTGCAGTTTATTATAAGTTTGAATAAAAGTAATCAACATTATTTAATGAAAACGCGCGTAACATAAACTGTATGAAACTTTGAATAATGCATAGACAGTTCGTAGTGGCTTTGCAGTTTTGTTCAAAGCATCAAAAGTTCCGCTCACTGGTTTATAAAAAAACATAGAATGTTGCCTATGTTGCCAACTTTATCTAGTACTAAATTTGGGTCCTATGGATCAGAGAAGAGAGAGAAAGACCAGTCTCAACTGTTTTCTATTCTTTGATTCGCCGCTTTTTCTCAGGAATCCTTCATCTGTCGTATCAGTAAGTTCCTTTTAGCAGAATTCCGAATCCATCTTCCTCCTGAATAATGTGCTATGTCGGAATATTAGATTTCCTCTCATTATATAAATACGCCAAAAATATTTTTGATAACACCTCTTCGTCAGCGCTCTTTTTATTATATTATAGAACGTCTCTAAGGTTTGAACACAGGAAAAATGCACATTTTTAATAAAAAAAATTAAACTAATTAAAATATTGATAAATAATCTGTCCAATGTGATTCCCACAATTGTAATGCAAAGTTCGATGCGCGTTGTGAAATTTCCCCGATGAACCCGATGCATTAAGTCCAAATTTCCGTCAATTTGAGCACCTTCATTTATGATGCACTGTTTCCTAAAGGTGTCTCGTATCTTTAATTTTCATTTAATTTTCTTATTTCCTCATAAAAAGAAGTAGAGGAGGTAAGTTCTGGTGAACGAGGAATATCTCTTGTGTCCAGACTTTAGGGACACCGTGTCTTATAGAAAATAAAATCAGCAGCTAATTGGCGATTCAGTTTACCTGACAACTTCCATACCTCATGAGAAGATGGCTAAACGCATATTCGATAGGGGGGGGTGATGATATTAAGAAGAAGGGTATTGGCCCATTTCTAGTCGACAAGCAAATATAGAGCCACTTTATGCAGGGATGGGTGGTTGTATCGTAGTAACGCTTGCGATCATCTGAAAGAGAAATAGAGTAAGTACGTCTTTTAAAAAAACAAACGCAAATCAGAATACGGTCAACGTCCTTTATTTTGGTTCTCTTTTGAGACAAAAAAAGGAAAATGGACTCACTTCAATGAAGGCATTTTAATTATCACAAAGGTGGGAGGAAATCCATTTTCTAAGAGCTGATTGTATTCGAACGATATTACTAGTCTGATGGTTACTGATTGGACCACGTCACAATGGCCAAATAGATTGCTAATACGTTCTCTTTCTAGTCCTATAACGTCTTAATTTTACCCAATTTTTCATTTGCTTTACCATTTTTCATGCTCTGAAGCGCCTAAATTATTTGTTACTTCTTTACGAAGGGAACTTCCTCTTCATCGATTAAGAAATTGATAGGTGGTATCTAGTAATGTCTGTAATCATTAAGTTTGCGATATAATTCTTAAACTCTGAAAAGTGTTGTTTTTTTTTGTTGTTTTTTAAGGTTTTGTCTCTTCTGTTTTAGTAGTTTTCAAAGGTATTTTTCACTAGATTTCTATCCTATGCTCCATAATCTTCCCATGGTCCTGTCTTAACAGCTTGTTGAGCCCAGTATATTGGTCTATTTCTCTTAATTGTCTCATCCCGTTTTATTTATAGCTCCTTATATACAAATTGGCTCTAGCCTCTCTTGTTTCGTATTCGATAACCTCATCTCAGTGTTGCTAAAGATTCAAATTATTAAATATTTTGTTATATATTGTATTTTCTAACGAGGATCCTGTCATCTTAGTAGTAAGTTTGCTAGTCTAATTTCTAAGCAATTTATTTTGCTTTGGTGACTCAAGTTTCTGTTTCTTATTCCCTTTTTCATGAATTTGGCTTTTTCTTGTTTTAGATCCAATTTTTTCTTACTCTTGATTAGTCTGTGATGAACCTGTGGTGAAAAAACTAATAAATGATATGTTCTTAATGATTTTTCCTGTTATAAGTAATGTATCGAATTGTTTTGCTCTATTTGGTCCAATCCATATTCATCTCGTTTATTATCTTTTGCAAGAAAGATTCCATTATGTAAAGGTTTGATCCTTCTGCAAAACCCACTAATCTGGTTCATTTCCTTTACCTGCTGCGGGTATTCATACCTATCGACTGTCGTGTTTTGCTTTCCATTTTTTCCGAGTTACCTATGTTTTGTTACATCTAACAAAGGATTCTTCAAGTAAACATAAATGTATAAATGATGCTAAGGAATTATGTTGCTTATGCGGCTGCTAACACTTGTGCGCCGTGTCTATAAGGTCTATTTTGATGTTCTCCTTGGTGACCAAGAGAAGAAGTGAGCTTCATAGAGCGTGTCATAATTACGAGGAAAGACCGTGACTGGAATGAAGGAAAATGAAAAGGTCTACCTTTTGGTGCCCTTGGTTTGGCGAGAGCCCAAGGACTACATAACTGACTGATATATTTGTTGGCAAGAAAAACCGGCATAATATCTCCTATTCCAGTATTACTTCTGTTATTTGACCTACTCCTCATTTTAAGGAACTTCCAGTTTCAGTTATTAATGGTCATGTCCCCTCAGATGATGAAAGCAATAAATCTGATCGGGAGTTTCAAGACATGGTCTACTGAGAAACAGCAGCCCCTCAGCATTTTACTCAGGCGGAATTGTATGATTTAGCACGTGATTTGGTACTCTCCAAAAAAGCAGCGAAGCTATTAGCCTCGAGACTAAATGTAAAAAACCTTCTTGACAGCTCTACAAAAGTCTCATTTCCCTTTTTGGCTCAGATCACCATCCCATTCCTAACCATTGAGCGTTGTCGATCCAAACTGAGAGCAGAGGTGAACATGGATCAGCATGTCTGAAGCTCTTAAATGAAATACGGACTAATGGCACATAAATGATTTACCACCATAATTATTGAGGAAATATGAACGCACAAAGGGTCAAGGAGAAGAAAATATCATCCACTAACAGCATCAAGGACTGGATGTTCTGGGATGGGACTATGCCTGTTTGCATATGCGTGAAGTCAACTATTTAACACATATAATCTTGCTTAAATAACCGGCTTTAGTAGACCTTTTTATCGTCATTCCTTATTTATTCGCGCTCTTTTACTCATCCACGAGCATCCAATTCCCTTAAGGAGCTCATGGATCCCTTGTTTGCTCACCAAGACCATTCTGAGGGAAAATGGCCAAGTTTGTTACAATATCTGCCATCTGTCAGCAAAGGAAATTCTATTCTGAAAAGAGTGGTTGTTTTCTTCTCACCTTTTACTTCAAACCAGTGGCACATCATTATTATTATTATTATTATTATCATTATTATTTCTATAAGTGATGATCCGTATGACTTAACAAGAATGGTTCTTTGTGTCTGAACTCTAAAACCGTTGATCAGAGGAAGTTTCTTCAGACTCAATCATTCCTTGTTCTCACGAAAGGAAGACAGAGGGAAAGATAAAGAGAGAGAGAACGAGAGAGAATTTTGAGAGCATCATTTTGAACACCCTGTTTATATTTGATTGTATGGAACCATTAGGCGCTTAAAGGGATGATGAGACAACCTGACACTTGCGTGTAGAACTGATCTAAAACCCTGGTGTTCTGAGTTCAAGCTAAGAGAGGAGTTGAAGCTGAGGTGGTGTATGGTAAAGTTGTTTGTTTGGGCCGTAGGGATAGAGAAGGGGGGGGGGGGAATTTAACCCTGGCAACCAGGGTAGTGGAGGCATTATTGTTATATGGGCTACGTCGTCTTAGCCGAGTGGGAAAACAATTTACGATTTTATCGAAGTTGTCACATGACATGTGGTTAGTGGCCGGATGGAGTGCCAATTCGGGGCGTCTTTGCGACGACCTCCATACGTTGTAGATACTCGTGGTTCGGCTCACGCGTTAATCAGTAAGTCCACAATGAGAGATATAAGGCATCTTAAATGAGGGCAAAATGGGAGGTAACCGACCCCCCCACCCCTCCATCGCAAGGAGGGTACTCCTGGCCCCTAGATCACAAGTAGATTCTTCTCTTCTAGTTATGTATCTTTTATACTATGTATCTTTCACACAGTGTTCGCTTCCACTGATTCCACTCTCTTCACCAACATCTTTTCCACGACCTTCCCGAGAAGATGCCCTCGTTGGTTGGCATTTAGAAATATGAAGGACCCTCTCTTCTGAGCATCTTTACACCCTCTGATTTTCATTTTTCTTTATTTTTGTTTTTCACAATTTCTCCTTATTCTGCCACCATCCAATATCCTCCAAGCAGGCGTAGATCCAGGGTGGGGGTGGGGGCTGAGGGGGCTAAATCCCCCCGAATTTCAAACCCGTTTATGTTTATATTTCTTTTTTAAGCCAAACTTGTAATCTGCTATTCAAAAAGTTATGTAATAATATAGAATATAAATAAAAACATTTTTTTAAACCGTTGCGATCGAATGTATCTTATATGATACATGTCTAAATTAGAGGTAAATCTCAAAAATAATTATCAAATTCAGTCTTATACTTTAGCTGACGTCCAAAAACTACAATACATAATTTTTGGATGTGTTGTAAAAAGATCGGATTTGAGAGAGTTAGTGCTCACTCCTCTATGAGTTACTGTTAATTATGATCAATGTTGTGCAAGATAATCATTATCAATGTTTAATGCTCTTTTCTCCGACCAGCTAGAGGGAGGCATTCAGGTTAGCCCCCCCCCCCCCTATTTTATCCTGGATCCGCCACTGCCTCTAAGTGCGTCGATTTCATTCTAAAATCTCTCTTCTTTAGATAAAAAAAACAGTTTGCTACCGCCTATAAGCCAGTCAATGCTCACATTGGTCACTTCTTTCGTATAAAAGTAACTGACTAACGGCAAAAATGCCTAAATTTAAGTGATTCAAAGTCCAAGAACAAAAGTCCTGTTTGTCGGCAGCCGTTAGGAAGAAACTTTAAAAAGAAAATCCCACTGAAGTCTTAACGGATTAGTTGCTCACTTAATTACATAAGTTAACCCATTTTCTTTGTGGTAGAAAACGTTGTCTTTTAGAGGTAAACTCACTTAATTATTTTTGCCTTGGTGGATTTAGTGGACAAAGAAAATAAAGTTAAAAAAACCCTTCTTGCCCTATTTTCTTTCTTTGTAAATCTACCAGCTACTTATTTATTTATACTCTTTGCCATTATACGTATAGAGCTCCCCTCCTATATTTATATATTTGACATATTTAATCCATTTTTAAGAATTTATCATTTATTTATATGTATGATAATAGTGTGCATTTTGCTAATATGTTTGAATATTTTGTTAATTTCTTATGTTTGAGGTTTAATCGTATAATTATTATCGTTCCGAATAAGTAATATGACTAAAAGTAAATAACTTACAGAAACTCAGAAAGCACAAATCCAATTTATACATAGCCAAGGTTATCTATCACAAGTAGACGTTCTTTAAAAATATTAAATGTTCAAGATATGATATTCAAACTAGTGATGGGACGATACCAGATTTTCAAGCGAGTACCAATACCGAGTATCATACCACTGTATACTCCCGATTCCGATACGAGTACCTAGTATGAATACCGAGTACTTATATATATAATATATATATATATACGTACTTTTTGTGTATTAGTAAATACTTATATAGATTTCTATTCATTTTTTTGAAGAATAATACTACCGAACAATGGGGCTTTGTTTAATTTTTCAAGCCATACAAAATAGAATGATTGCATACAGTGTCTTGAGAATTAATGGGCAAGTATCGGATTTTGATGTCGGAAATGAGACATAAAAGTCCCGATACCGATACGAGTTCCGATACCACTAAAAACAGCCGATACTATCGATACTGATTATTCGACCCATCACTATTTCAAACCACTATAAAACGATGTCAAGAAACCAATAGTTTTGTGTATCAAGGAATAGAAGTGGCATAAAACGTCATACAACACCAAGCGAGGACAGATCTATCGTTCGGGTTACACTAGAGAATGGCAGGAAACGTCTTCTGCATTTTCTGAGAAGTTCAACGAAGCTTCAGGTTAAAAAATATCGCTCAGAACAATTAGACCGAGAAAAAGTCTTAAAGATCAAAGGCTAAAAAGATGCAATGCTAGAAAAGAGCTATGTGTATATGATGTCAACAGAAAAAAACCTTTGCATTAGACAAAGATCACAAAAATTGGACACATGAACAATGGTCTAAAGTTATCTGGTCAAAGGAAAGGAATTATCAGGTATGTATAAAGAATATTGTATTGTTGTTTACATGCAATTTAATTCCATTTAAATATATCTTGAAAGATAATTATATCAAAATTTAAATTTTTGGAACAATTGGGCAGATTTTCAGCACTTCTGGGTCGACCTTTGTGAGACAACGAGTTGGAGAGGCATTTCTCCCTGCTTGTGTGGTACAACTATGAAGCATGGGCATGGATCACCCCTATGGAGTGGACACCACAGAGCCCCAAAATACAATATAATACTTGTGGGGAGTGCTTGGAAAAGGAAAAAGAAGTACCACGAATACAAATAAAACATAACTATGAAAAATTACAAGCTTAGTCGGGAAAGAGTCAGAAATTTGTGAAAATTTGGTGAAATCCATCCCATGAAGAAGTATGGCTTTAATTAAAGCAAGGGGGAAGGTAGCTAAGTAATAAAATAATTAAAAATAAATAGCTACATTGAATTCATTTACCACAAATATCTAATTACATTATATAAATGATTCCATTGGGTGTTTTATATTTTTGGTCAAGGGTGGATGTATCTGTATTTAAGTACTAATGTATTTGTTTATTTGTTCGTATGATCTTTTAAGTAAGTATACCATTATACCAGCAGAAAATTAATTTCCTACCATATACAAATTGAGATGTAAGCTGAATAAATTATCCTAGTGGGAGATTTAGAATATTACCATTGTAGTCAATTGCACTACTGTATAAGTTGGGAACCCACTCTCTTGAATTCTAATTAAAGTAATCCGTTAAATTGGTATGAATTGATTCGGGAGACCTACCGGCCACAACCCACCTATAGGATACGTATTACATCTTTGGCCATTTAATATTACCGTATTTTTACATCCAATTGTTTCGACTTGTGTCAACACTCAAGTCATGGGAAATAGGGATTGTGGGAAGGGGGGGGCTTAGCTCTATCTTACCACTCCATAAAGTCCAAATGGAGACTGTAAAATCTCGAGTCGATCGTGAGTCTTTTTATTACAGCCACCTCCATAAAATAAGAAAAAAAACAATCGAATTTCGATTATATTTCATAAACAGTTTTTTTTTCTTCTAAAGTTTTGTCATCTTAGTGATTGAGTGCACATACATGTGTACAGACATTTACATGTACAGGTATTTTCTTTTATCGGCGCGTTAGAATCAGGCCGAGTGACAAGCGCCTACACGATTTTATATGCCCATTTAAATGCCTAAGAGAGGCGCTGCTAGGGCGAGATAAGCCCGTCAGGAGGAAGTGCCCGTTTATCACACCAATCCATCCACTAACTGAGAACCCCCTTCGTTTTTCCCCAGGGTTATATCAGGTGTCTAGAAGTGGTACAGTCACGTTTATCTTTTATCGGATTAGTGGTATGGAGTGGAGGATTATAATCCTATTCCATTTGAGCGAACAAGTGCGTTTCTCTTTCCCACGCCGAAACTATAAAAAGCTAATCTTTTTCCTACCTACCTACCAGTATTGGTGGATTGGTATGATAATGCTAAGGCGATCGGTTTTAGTTAGATGCATTTGTGTTTTTTCAACTCTTACCTGTTTTTTCTGTAAAAATGTTCTCATCTATTACACTAAAAACTTTATCTTTATATTACTTTCATTCTTTATATTCGCTCACCGTTGCCATTGTCTCCATGAAATTTGGAAAACACGTCTCTCAGTGCCAAAGCAAGACGTAAATAGACCGAGCCCCGCAAGAGGCAAATGAATGCCTTCTTAAATTGGATGTAGCAATTATATGGAAAATGTTACAGTTATTAATTCTTTGTGCAATCCTTTATTATCTTCAATAACCTCACCTGCAGAGATGTGCAATTAACGAGTTTTTAAGTTATATCTTGAAGCTCTTTTGACTATGTTTGCCTCCCTCGGTCCGCCATGAGGTGCCAGGTGGAGCATAAGCTTCACCTGACTGATATATTGACGATTGAGTGTCCTACAGGCCTCATTGCCTACAGATAGACCCGTTATATATCTTCCACACATATTTATTTCCATCTTCAACAATTTCTGTATGGCTCTCTCTCCCTACAAATTTTAGGGGAGATGCACTCGGTGGTTATCGCCTTAAATTAAAAATATATATCCTTCCTCGAGGGTACCTCTCTGAGCATGGTATGTCCAAGAGACTTTTGTGACCTAATAACTTGTAATCCAAGTTTTCTACCTTTGCTACGAACCTTCCATCTTTAAATTCGTCTCTACATGCGAACGTCTCTTCAAAATTATTCTTGGTAATTGTCCTCGTTGATGTTCGCTTTAGTTTTTAAGAATATCCAATACCTTGTGAAGTGAAAGCTCAGGCAATTCCCTTGACTTTGCTGTGTTTTACGAATTTTTACAGTCGCGAGCAATTGTTCATAGACAATCAATTTTTTACATGGATTCTTGCTTAAGTCTTGTCCATTTTGCTCTTTCTTTTCTTTCCAATGTGGCAAATATAGCTACCGCTGAAAGACTGTTGTCATTTTCTAGTTATCCACTTGAGTGATTGACATAGACTTTATAAAGATAAAAATGTATTTTACGGAATTAATCCTACCATGTAAACTTTACATCTCAATTTGATCATTCACTTTAAACAAGCAGGTTTCTAAACCATAAGGCCCCGTTTGACTTTTTTGTGGTCGATTTATATAATTTATTCACCTCGTTGGCTTATTTCTTTTTATTAGGAATACCGATATTAGTTCTAATTAAATAAATGCACTCGGGGGGAAATTTCGCCCTTGGTTGAACTTTTAATTACCCACTAATGAAGTTAGAATATAACGGACTTAGTATAATTAAGACTATTTCTAACACATCTGCTTATTACACATAGCATATATTTTATAACCCATAATTCTGCATTTACATTTCAAAGTATTAGTTATCATATTTGATTAATCAATGCCTCGTTTCGAATATGTTGGATAAGTATAAACATGTGCAAAGCTAATAAAAACCCCGCTGAGTTCATTCATTTGCTTCTGCACACCTCCTTGTAGTTATAAAATTCTTGTACATTTTTAAAGGTTCTCTATTCATGTTTTTTCCATGATAGCCATGATTGGGAAGTTATCTACTACTCTTAGGTATGTAGTATGCCGAGAGGGGTAAGCGAGCGGTTTAAAAGCTTCACTTGAATGAGTCTCTTTTTTAGATTCAAGACGGCGCAGTCGATATGCCGCTGGTCAACAGTGGGCCAGCGACGCAGAAGCTGTTCGCAACTCGCCTACGTTATTTTCATACTTTATATTTTTCATTACCTACTTTTTTTCCTACACACCCTCTATCTACATTCATCTTTAGGGATAATGAGTCACTTCCTTAGGGATTTTCTTAGTGCATTATTTGATGTAACTTTCTTTCGAATGGACTCTTGACACTGGAATGTGGCTATTCTGAGATATGTAGCTGTTTTTCGTTGGAATATTTGACATTGAAATCGCCTATTACCTCATTTTCATTAAAAATCAGAAATTTCCTTGTAATTTTGTTTCCTATTTGAGTTCTAGATTTTTTTATCTACAAACATACCGAAACGACATTAAATCATAATAAGGACATAATATTTAAATACATTTTATTCCAAAATATCCTGCATGGATGTTGTTTCTTTTCATATGTTTAAATTCTTGTACATCATGGAACTACATGTAGCTTTGTCGGACATGGTGATATGCCGATTGACGTAAATCTGCATTAACTTGTAGTAGTAAACATTTTAAATGATTCCTCTAGTTTGGGATGTTATGACCACTGGGATGCGTGTGGTATGGTGTAATATTCACTGCTATTCTTGATTTCATTTAACATTTGCTACTTTTTCAAGTCACATGGTGATTTACCCTCATTGCAGAGAGAATGAAGTTCTTTTATTGAGGTGTCTTCTTGAACACGAACGAGGTTAATATTCTCTTCATTGTGCAAGTTAGATTACGTACGTTCTACATCTTCACTTCATCTAATATCCATTTATTTACGAACTTTAAAAATACCATTTTTTGACCGAGTTGCGCTGAAGAGGAAGGGTCGCTTAAAAAGGCCACTATACTATTTATTCCTCAGAGATTTCCATGATAAAACTGGAAGCGAACACTAACCTACTCGGTGAATCTCCTAATAAAATTAGCTATTTACCCTCCTATTGCCCCTTCAAATGATATAAACGAGTTAGAAAGCCCTCCTCTCCTCAATCGATAGGGGGCTTGGCGCACAAATATACATAAAACCCCAAATCCATATTTTTAAAACAAAATATCGAAGGGGCTGGGGTAAACTTACCCCAAACTTTAAAACTACGATGGGCTTTGACAACGCTAGAACGACTAAGGAACATGTAGTGTAAGTATGATCTCTAAGTGAGGTTCTAACCTTGTTAGTTATTAGAATGGTGTACTAGGAATTTTTTTTAGTTTTGGGGGAGCTCTACTTTCATAGATTGATTAGAATAACTTAAATAATTATTCTTAACATCAGAAAATACCGATGTAAGTAGACCTAACTGAGAATGGACTAATGTACCTATCCATATTTCTTTACCTCCTAAAGTAGATTCCAAAATGATTATAGAGTGAAATAATAAAATGCATTTTGGTAACACTGCTTATCAAATATTAAGAATCTCATCTCACATTAATCGCGTGTCACCAAGGTTTTAAATACCCTGCAAATAATTTACATTATCAAATGTGCAGTTATGTCTTGATTTTTTTCCGATTTCGAATCACTTAATAAATATCTCCAAATAAACCCAAACCAGGGTTAAGTTAGAAACGATTCAATGTATTGTAATTAACGCATGGTATGATCTAAGGCATGACAAAATCCAGGGACATCATATCTTCACCCAATTTTCAAAAATATAGGGCGATTAGATATTGGGGACAAGCGAAATTTTATTCCATTTTGCCAATGCTTGGGTAAAGCCTGTATTTCACAAGGCCCAACAATGATGTCACATCAAATGAACTTGGACTTGGACATATAAAGTGAGGAATATAGTAGTAGAGGATTTAGTAAGAGAAATAGTGGGGAAAATTGGGGAAAAATGATAGGAAAGCGAAAATCAAAAGTAGAATGAAAGATAGGTCCCTGGTGATAGGGTATTTCTGGCTTTCTTTGCGTTTTGGTATATATTTTTTTGTTTTTTGTGCATATATACATAAGTATATATATATATATATATATATATATATATATATATATATATATATATATATATATATATATATATATGTATATATATATATATATATATATATATATATATGTAAAAAGGCATTCAAGCCTTTATAGCAGAGGATTTTTCGATCCCTGCTGCTTTTGGTGAAGAGATTTTTGTTTGTTTTTTGTTTTTATCTGGGTTGTTTACTCTCGGATTTTGAATGATTTTTTATTATTTTGTTTATTTTTATTTTATTTAGTTTTAGTTTTTTTAATATTTTTGGCGTGTTAATCACGCTAAAATTTGGGGAAAATTAACACTTGACTAATTAAAGGAAAGGGGATTGCGGTTGGCTTTGTGTTGGTTGGGTTTTGTAAAAATCTAAGTGAACCTTGGGTCTATGTCATTGTCACTGAGTAATCTGCTGCTTTTAAAAAGTTTTGCGTGTCCTATGTCATTAAAGTCCATGTGCTCGAGTACAAACTCGGGAGGGAGGCGCCGGTGTACGTTGTCCCAGATCTTGCTTGCTCCCAGGTGAAGCTCCACGTTTATGGGGGGTTAACCCCAGTTCACCATGGAGCTCACTCTGCTTTTTTTTTTACCCTTTGCATTTTAAGGACTTGGGTCTCGGGACTCGCATTTATAGGGACCGGTGGATACAGGAGTTTGGTTCGAATGAATGCATTATAGATTTTTTGTTTGTTGGACGTACTCAGGTTTAGGAATCTGAAAAATTGCCACAAGTCCCTCCAAGCATTAGTTGTAGTTTTAGCTACGTGACTCCCATATCCACGAGTCGTAATTCGGAGTCCAAGAACCGTGCGGTATGTGATGCGTGCACCCTCCACCCGGATGTCTGCGAGGGTTCGTCGGAATAGTGGAATTACACGGAACTTTTGGTCATTGGTAGATATTTTCCATCTTCTCTCGAAAGCGTTGATGTTTTCGATCTCTACCGCCGTACTCTGTGACATATAATTCACATTCCGATATGGTGTCGTGCAGATGATCGTTATATCGTCCGCAAATTGGACGTATAACGAGCCTTCAGTCAGAGGTTGGGGACGGTCGATGGTGTATATGTTGTAAAGTAAGGGACTTGTACATCCGCCTTGTGGCACTCCGGCCTCGAGTTCGAACTCGGTGCCATTGAAACCTTTAATGTTCACAAACGCTCTTGTTTCCATTACGTAATCGCATAGAATCCTTTCAAGTATGGGATCGAGGCCCAGTTGTAAGATTTTGTATTGCAGGCCTCTCCTCCATACTTTGTCAAAGGCCTTTTTGACGTCGAGGAGTACCAGATTTGCATGGCGTCTTTCTACTTTTACTTTTGCCAACTTCTCGGTGACCACGGCTAGATCCGTGTCCGTTCCTTGCTTCCTTCGGAAGCCATGTTGTTGGTTGTTGTGAGAATTATTTTCCTGAAAGAACTTATTCACCCTGTTGGCCAATATTTTCTCCAAGACTTTCCCTGCAAATTCTAAGAGATATAGGCCTGAAGTTAGCCGGACATTCCGGTGGCTTACCGGCTTTGGGAATGTATATCATTTTTGTGACCCTCCACTGGTCAGGAAAGTAACCCACTTTCACTCATTCTTGATGTTAAACGGGGCTCGAATAAAATTCTTCAGTGCCAGTCCTATACGCCCTGGTACTCGTTGACGAAAGGATTTTAAGCTTTGCGAGAGTTCTTCGGCAGTAATTCTACCGCCGAGTCTCTCCATATCCCTTTCCTGCTATACATAGTGGTGAGGATGGGTTATGAGTATCTGGTCGTTCAGATCAATTATTATTCCGTCTTTGAAGTTTAAATCAAAGTTATCATTCTCTTCCGGGGATATCTTAAATATAGATGCCCAGAAGATTCTGAATTCTTCTTCGATTTCTTCCGCGTCCGTAATTTCTGTATTGTCACGTGTAAGCTGTATGGTCTTTGTGTCTGTCCGCCTCTTAGTGTTTTTACTATCTCCCAGAATGTACGTGAGTCGTTTTCTATATTCAGTGCGTCTATCAAATTGTCCCAAATTACATTCTTTTAGTCCCTAATAAGAGTCATTAATTCGTCGCGTATCTGTCGTGTTCGTTTGCATGTAGTGATGTTGGGGCCAGTGAGGTTTATTTCATTGATCCGTTCCTCGTATTCACTCGCGGGAGATTTCATTCTAGGGGTACAAGAATGGGTAGTAAGAGTTTTATATTTAAATCGGGGAATGGCTTCCTTATCGGCTTTTAATAAATGATCATTAATTTTATCCAACTCGTCAATCTCTTCTAGAGTGGGATTAATTAAGGAGTCAGGGTTGTAATTTTCGAGTTGTTTATAAGTATCCCAGTTTGCGTGAGCGTAGCTCTTGCGTTCTGGGGTGGGGACTTGAACGGGGGAGGTTGAGATTTTAATAAGGATAGCCTGGTGGTCGTTGGAGAAAGGAGAGCCCTGTTCAATGAAGAAGTTGTAGGGGAACACAGTGCTAGTTAGCACTATGTCTGATTTTGTGGCTGATCTATGTGTAATGTATGTCCGGAGATCTTGTCCAATTATAGTAATAATTTATCTGTCAATAAGTGTCTATAGATTCATACCTGCTGGGCTGGTCGACGTGTAATCTGAGGCAGCACTCCTCGCATTGAGGTCGCCGGCAAAAAGAACGGTTCTGCCGTGATCACAAAGTTGCTGGTACCCTGTTGCCAGATCCAGGGGTCCCACTACCGTATGGGCCTCCACAGCGAGGTATGACTCATCGAGGCCACTTATTGATCTGAAGTCAAGACCTCTTTTCACAGCTATCGCACATCCGTCGAAACGTTCTCCGCTGTGATTTTTGCTTAAGACTTCGTAGGGGATAATTTTTATCCTGTCTGTTTCATTTATCCCATGTTCTGAGATAAATATAACGTCTGGGCTACATTGTCGTATTACGTTACCGTATAGTATTTTTTTCTGGTCGTCCAACCGTCTGAGTTAAAATGTAGTATTTTTAATGTCTCCATTGTCATGTTAACTATAGATTTCTGTGTGTTCCTGTTGTTTTTGGACTTATTTTCTTACGAGCTTAGGGCCTTTTGGAGTGTTTGGTGGAGTGATTGTTTTTTCTGTATTTGCTGTCCGTTAGAATAGTAAAGGTTTCGGGTGCCAATTTTTTTAAGCTTTGGAGTAAAGCCTCCTCGACTTGTTTTTCGCAGCAGTCGTCCGAGGTGAATTCCCATTTGTATCTTCCGGATATTATTCCTTCAGATACATCAAGAACATCCATTTTCTTAGGGAAAGGGGACCTTTCGGCAGCGAATACCTTCAAGTTAATTTTACTTGAATGGTAAGCGTGCTTAGATTCCCTCTTACAAGAAGAGGACGATCTAGGACGTCTTTGAGGCTATGAGGTTTTCCGTGAGGGTGGCGAATGTGCCCACATCCCCTCGGGTCTCGCAGTCTCAGTCACCGTAACCCCACTATTCTTCTCTCTGTGTGTGAGTGACTTTGCTTGCTCAGTATTTTGTGGTTTGTTTTGATTCTCACTGCGTGTTTTTATATCCTTTGCTACCTGAACCTGAATCCTAGAATCCCTGGAGAGAGCTAGGGTGTTGCTGGGGGTGGGGAGCTTCTGGCAACTATTCTCGCACTGGGGTTTGAGACTAATCTTAAGAATTTCCTCCGACCCTGGATCCTGGGGAAACCACATTTTATGCATCCCATTATTAGTCAGCATTATATTAAGCTCTTCTGCAAAGCATCCCGGGGAAGAAAAATGTGCAATATGAGCATAATAAATGCAACACATAATTTTGGTCGAGTTTTCATTCTCGACATGCAGATATGTTTTTGTTTCCCGAACTTCCGCCACGGCAGCTTTAGCAACCTTGGCGCAGGTATTATTTACCATTTCTTCCTCACCCTGTTAGTTTTGATTTGATTTTTTCTTTAATAAATCTTTATTGACTAGGCAGGCCATTGTCAATGTCTTGTGCCCTCCTGCACAGTTCAGGCACTTCATGGAGGTGCTGTTGAAACTTCTCCACGAATGTGATTCTGAAGAGCAGATGGAACACAGAAGCATATTTCCCCTGGGGCAGTTTGCCGTGGTGTGCTCCTCGTACTTGTAGCACTTGAAGCACATCTGGAGGTCGATAAACTCCTCTCGTTCGATCTGCTCAGTGCATACACGAACGTTAAAGAGAAGCATATCTCCCTCCTTGGCCTTTACTGCCATTGCCGTGTCGCAAAAGACTATTTTAAATACATGGGTATAGTCCTTGAATTTAATAACCTCAAATGTCAAACTATTTATTTGTATTTAAGTAAAGGTAAGACGATTGGTTGCGGTTAGTTGCTGGCTAGGAGACATGATTCGGTTCTACTTTGCTGTGACTGATATAGATTGAGGCAGCCTTTGTTTCCGATAGCACATTAAACTATACGTAGGTTCCCATGACAGAAACGTTAAATGGTGTGAATCGCTAGAAAAGAAAGAATAATACATGACTTTTTATTAATTTATTAATATTTAAACATACATACATTCGTCTCTTAGGGATTACATAGAAATTTGTTAATTGAAAATTTTAATTTAAAGTAAGAATTTTCGCAATAAGATTTATAAGACTAAATATTGTAGATTTTATAATACTTCTTGGGTTTCTTGCGAAACAAAAAGGTGACCTTCTACTCGGAATTTGATCTAAAAAAATAAATTGAATGAAATATTTTACTAAGTTTGTTTAAAAGCAATAATGAGTCAGTGGATTGAATCAGCGGAGCCAATGGATTGAACTAATATAGCCAGTAGATCGATCAACAGAACCAGTGGATTGAACCAACAGAGCCAAGAGATTGAACCAACGGAGACAGTAGATTGATCAACAGAACCAGTGGATTAAACCAACCAGTAGATTGATCAATGAAGTAGAAAATGAACGAGTGGATAATACAATGAAATTGGGGTGATATGCCAAACTACTTCTAAAAGTCTCAAAACTTGGGTCCACTTGGAACTTCCACACCATAACTGCATCATAACACTCAAGAAAATCAAAATTGTGTCCCTCCTCCTCCTCTATGTATATGTAATTTCGTGGATAGGAAACTATGTATGTATGTCGATATAATCTTAGCCTTATCTTTCTTGTAAGAGTCTTATAATGAAAAGATTCCTCTTTAACCTCTGGTTGTGGTGCGTAATATAAATTGCCTGCGATAAGTGGTACGAAAAAGCTTTTCTCCGGTAAGAAAAATATATTCCCATTATTTTCTCTGATTTCCTGTTTTGTAGTTTACAACAATTAAATTTTAAAATGTTACCGTTAAATTTATGGATTTCTGCACGTGGATTTTTAAGGTGAACTAATTATTTTAATTTTATTTTTTTTTCCGGTTTTCCTTTTATTTGTGGGGGAGGGATGGCCTTTACTAGAGTTTATTGCTACTACTACTAGACAGAATAAGCCTGAATGTATTTATTTACGTGTTTTTTTCAGATGTTTTCACACGATCGATATACACAGGTGTGTGCGTGTTAAGTTACTTATATTTACGCCTTTGTGACTATATTTGAGTGCGGATCGACTACCGAATGCATGAGTCAGAACCACGGAACCAGTTATGCAGGTGATTCCGAAGCGCAGAACCAGTTCCGGGAGGATTTCGAACCACGAAACACGTTCTGCGATGATTTCAAACCACGGGACTAGCTAGTTCTGGGGTGATTATAACCACGGAACCAGTTCTGGAGTGATTCCGACTCATGGAACCTGTTCAAAGGTGATTCCAAATCACGCAACCAGTTCTGGAGTGATTTCAAACCACAGTACCAGTTATTGGAAGATTTCGAACGACGGAACCAGTTCTGGGGTGATTCCGACTCACGAAATACGTCTTAAAATGTTTCCGAGGCAAAGAACTAGTTCTGGAGTGATTTCGATCCACAAAACTAGTGGTCGGGTGATTACGAACGACGGAACCAATTTCTGGGGTGATTCTGAACCAGGGAACTACTTCTAGAGTGATTACGAACCATGTAGACAGTTCTCTTACAATTCCTAACTACGGAACTAGTTCTAGAGTAGTGAGAACCTTACAACTATTTCTAGGCTTAGTCTAAAACCTAGAACCAGTTCTGGGGTGATTTCGAACCACGTAGCCAATTCTCGGGTTATTCCGAACCATGGAGCCAGTTCTCTGCCGATTCTGAACCGTGAAGCTAGTTCCTGGGCTATTCCGAACCATATAGCCAGTTCTGGGGTAAATCCTAACCAAGGAACCAGTTTTAGGGTGAGTCCGAACCCTAGAACCAGTTATGGGGCAATTTTGAACGATGGAGCCAGTTCTCGGGCTATTCCGAACCACGACACAATTTCTCTGACAATTCCTAACTACGGAACCAGTTCTAGAGTAGCGAGAACCTTAAAACTATTTCTAGGCTTAGTCTAAAACCTAGAACCAGTTCTGGGGCGATTTCGAACCACGTAGCCAATTCTCGGGTTATTCCGAACCATGGAGCCAGTTCTCTGCCGATTCTGAACCATGGAGCTAGTTCCTGGGCTATTCCGAACCATATAGCCAATTCTTGGGTAATTGCTAACCAAGGAACCAGTTGTAGGGTGAGTCCGAACTCTAGAACCAGTTATGAAGCAATTTTGAACGATGGAGTCAGTTCTCGGGTTATTCCGAACCACGACACCATTTCTAGGGTGATTTCGAACCAGTTCTGGTATTTTAAAGGTTAATGGTATTTTTATTATTAAATATTTTAGCTTTTTCACATTTTTATTACTCACGTTTTCATTTTTCACTTTTTGAAATTTCACTTTTTAATTTTTGACTTTTTCACTTTTTCTTACTTTCACCTTTCACATTTTCACTTTTTCTAGTTGGACACGGCGCCTCCTCCTCCCCCCCCCATTAATTGCAATTCCACTTCTTCGATTTCCGTTCATCCGATCATCGAGGTCCACCTCACAACTTCCCTTTATTATGCCTTTAAAGAAGAGAGAAGCAGATGGGCAAATTAATGGAGGGGTGGAGTGGACTAAGAAATAAAGAAAGAGCAGAAAGATGAGGGAGGAAAACGTTGCATTTGAGGTATTTTTAATCAAATTCAACAGTTTGCATTTCAACCCACGAATTTACACTCCCTTCACGGAATTTGTGTGGTAGCTCTTTAACTGAGCCAGTGTGGGATTTGTTTGCATCATAGCCTCCACTCCCTTCCTGGGGAAACTCTTCTAAGTCGAATCTTTGGCACCGAATTTGGATGGTGGAAGTCGAAATAGAAACTAGACTCCAACCTAACCCCTTTCAGTCCTTATGTATGAGCACAACGGTACCGTGTGTGAATGCAAATAATCCAATCAGTATCGAATTTCCCGATGTAGGGAAAAGAAGGACTCTGTTTACTAGGGAAAATTCTGGACACGAACTTGGGAAGTGTCCAACTTTTATCTTAAGTCCAGAAAAAAACATAAAAGAATACTTCTTAATTTCCTCTTTTCAGTTTATATATTTTTTGCCCTCAGCGTTGAATGAGGATCTTTAAGAACGTTGCCCTCAGCGTTGAATGAGGATCTTTAAGAACGTTGCCCTCAGCGTTGAATGAGGATCTTTAAGAACGTTGCCCTCAGCGTTGAATGAGGATCTTTAAGAACGTTGCCCTCAGCGTTGAATGAGGATCTTTAAGAACGTTGCCCTCAGCGTTGAATGAGGATCTTTAAGAACGTTGCCCTCAGCGTTGAATGAGGATCTTTAAGAACGTTGCCCTCAGCGTTGAATGAGGATCTTTAAGAACGTTGCCCTCAGCGTTGAATGAGGATCTTTAAGAACGTTGCCCTCAGCGTTGAATGAGGATCTTTAAGAACGTTGCCCTCAGCGTTGAATGAGGATCTTTAAGAACGCTATTAGTAATATTGTATTGTTTTATATCTTGCCACATCTCTTCAGTCGAGTCAGGCCGGATTCAATCACTCCTTGATTCATATTTTTCTTTTGTACTCTTTCAAAACCCGACTTCCTCAATTAAATTTTTCCTTTGTAATAATGAAGCGTCACTATTCCCTTGACCTTTTGACACTCTTATGGGAATTCGAACCTGCATATCCATCGAATTCTGATTTAACACAAAGACCAAGAGTATTGCAGCAATTCGACTGTTGTAAAATGCACAAATGGATGTCGAAATAAGTTTGAACCGAAGTTTTGAGACACCAAAACGTGGGCTTTTTCGTCTTGAACCCATCGTGATCCATGAAAACCCTTGGTTCTGCATATATCCCCTTAATTTCTGATCCTTGTAGTTTGTGTTATATTGAAGATCGTGTTTTCTTTAGACTTGCTCCTAGAATGTAGAATGAACTACCTGTTGTAAATAGGCTCCTCCCCCTCCGTTATTGCTTTAAAGACGCACCTCTTTTCTTGAGTCCTTTCCTATTAGCTAGACGAAGGATTTTAAGGGCGCCCTACAAAAGCCCTATTATTATTATTATTAGTTATTGTTATATTATTATTATTTCGGTTATTATTATTATTATTTTTACCAATATTTTTAGAATTATTATTTTTTTACTAATGTTTTATAATTATTATTATTTTATGACGCGAGATAGAGGATGATAATATGTATAACTATAAGGAATGAACAAAAGTGTGTGATTATTTAAAGGTATAATATCAAAATAAAATATAAAATCGCATCGGAAGATGTTTTATCTCGCTAGAAAAGTTGTGGGTCTTTTACTGCCTCTGGCGATTGCATAAGCGACCGTAATCATTTTTCAGCCTAATGCTGAACTACGAGTACATAAAAAAAAACAAATCAACTAAAAAACAAATCAACTAAAAAAAAAAAACTCAACCCTAAAGCGAAACCAAAACAAACAAAGAGACAAAACAAAATCAAGAAGAAGAAAGAAGCACGCTCCGCCGCCGGGGAATATGCGACAAACATCAAACAAAATACAAAGTGTAGACAGCTTAAAAGAAAAACTATAATATTAAAATAATGAAAAATTAGCAAAGGATTTCATACTACCGTAAATTTTCTCTTCAAATTTAATTGGTAGTATCAAAAAGTGTCTTTGTAAATTTCGAGGGGAATGAATGTGCATAAAATAGCGCAAGAATTTAAAAACAAATTGAACCCCTTTTCGGGGGCTAAAACACAAATAGCAGAATGAATCACGATAAATGTTTCGATATTGCAATAACATTCTTACAAAATGGGACAGATCGTATGTTTCCATTGTAATATTACGAGCCATTTTAGAAACATTTAATGCAACAAATTAAATTCCATTTTTCCTTTCTCATTTCTTCCGAATTTCACTTGTTTACGATTTTCAAGTCTTCCGAATGTCCTAAATGTAATGTTCGTTTATCTCCCATTATTTGACGGAACTCGATTGGCTGACTCCTTAAGGCCTTTCTCTAGGCTAGGCTTGCCTGTGTATAGGCGTGTGCATATAAGTGTATGCAACCACGTGCCTGTGTGTTGTTCACTGTAATTTTGGTATGTATACAAAGGTTATGGAAGGATTACTCAAAGGGCAAGTTAGGTTTATGAATATGGAAATAGCTATACTAAAAAGTTTTGGGTAGAGGAAATTTTGTGGCCCCTTGACTTTATTGCTTTGGATTATTTAACTACGTCAGTCACATGTTCCTGGGGCATTTTCAGTAAGAAATCCAAAATATTATCAATAAGTTTCATTGGTTTTATTATCCTCTGCCACAAAAAAAAGAATTAAAGGTGACTTTTACTGTTCGTTATGGCTATCAATTTCAAGAGCAAATTATGAACGATGACTCTCCAGTCTTGGCTTAATAACAGTCGGGGATGGGGTAATTTGTGGGTTTCCGTTTCTCATGTCGTTTTATTATGATCACCAACTGGTTCTCAATAAGATTGCGATCTAGGGAGGGTTTCGAGATCATGGACCCTTATATGAGGGGGTGTTGTCCAAGTTACTTTGTCACCTCTGCCCGATGTTACGCCTGGCTCTCATCTTCCAGGCTGGGAATCGCATGGATCGTCAAGGCAATGCTTATAGAGTCACTTTTATGGGACATTTTGCTACCATTCTAAGATTATACCACTGTTTATGGGTGAAATTTACCTTTATTACAAATTTCCTTCATGCCGATATGTTTATTCCAACCTACAAAAGAATATAATTTTTTTTAAAACTTGTTAACATGGAATGTGTTTTCACCATGTAAATTTACCTTGTCTTTATTTTCCTCCTTCGAGCTCACTCTGGTGAGTCGATATTTATATTTTTCAGTTTGGTCTCTGTTATTTTTTTTAAGTGAATCTCTTCCTTACCCCTCTTTTAACCGTTTTTTTTTATTTTTCAGGTATGTCGAGGGGTGATTACTTGAATAGTTCTCCGCGTTTGCTGCGTAAGTTTTTTTTGCTTCTGGACATAAAGCTGTCCTATGCATTTTATTTACCCTCTTAAGATTTAGGGTAGACTTAAATTGTGGGTAAGATTTTTTTTAATGTAGTTTTAAGTGGCTGTCCAGGACTATTAGGTCTTGAAGATTAGAGCAATGAAGAAAATTTTAAATTTTTATCATTATATTTTATTCTCGGGCACTTAATTGGGCAACGCTGACGTTGAGTGAATATTAGATGGTATTGTTTATTGGCCAACAAATGCAAAGTATTTGATTTTTACGTTAGTTGTTAACTTGTCTTGCGTTCATAAGTTTAACAACACAAGTAATAAAGTGAGAATAGAATAAACTACTTTTATGTATAGCGGAGTTCGATTAAATCTATATTTCCCGTTAGAGAACTAAGTTAAGGGTTAGCAGATATGGCAAAGGGAACAAAAACACCTACCAATGGATTTAGTTATTTGAGGGTAATTATTATCTTAACCATAATGGGAGACTACAATTTAGCTTGTAAAACGTATATGAATGATTATATAATTAATTCAAGAGTTCTCGCATGAAGAATATTTAAATACAGTTAATTTCAAATAATTATTTTCAATTTATATAGAACTACATAATAGTTTAACTACTATTTACAACTATACTCTATTATTTCGCATTTTGATGATTTATTTGGACCTGAACTTCAATTTTGTAACAGTGTATTAGTGAAGATGTTTGTATCAATGAAAATGTTTCTAATCAGTGAGGATGTTTGTATCAGTGAAGATGTTTATAGCGGATGTTTGTATTAGTGAAGATCTTTGCATCAGTGAAGATGTTTGTATCAGTGAATATGTTTTTATCAGTGAAGATGTTTGTATCAGTGAATATATTTGTATCAGTGAAGATGTTTACATCGGATGTTTGTATTAGTGAAGATCTTTGCATCAATGAAGATATTTGTATTAGTGAAGATGTTTGTATCAGTGAATATGTTTGTATTAGGGATGATGTTTTTTATCAGTGAAGATGTTTGTATCAGTGAAGATATTTGTAGTAGTGAAGATCTTTGCATTAGTAAAGATGTTTATATCAATGATGATGTTTGTATTCATGAAGATGTTTTATTAGTGTAGATGTTTGTATTAATGAATATGTTAGTATTAGTAAAGATGTTTGTATTATAAAGATGAAAGTGAAGAATAAAAAAAAATTGGAGCTCACGGAAAAGCATAGACTGCATTACTTATGGGTGCTCACTTTTCGAATTCTCAGGTTCCAAGATCCCATGAGAGAGAGGGGTCGAATCTGAATGGTCAAAATTTGGGGGCCCAATGAAAAGTCAGCCATACTCCATCCGGGGAGTGAGTGTGGAATAGAAACTCTTTTAACACTTCCGAGAAGAGTGGTGTTGATGTGTGTCTGAATGAAGGGGATATGGGTTGTCGAAGAAACAACGGTGTGATGATTGGCTATGTATGCGGTGATGTACGTTGCCGCTGCTGTCTACGCGCATTCCTTAGACGTCGCATCGCCTAATTGGCGGCAGCATCCTGCGAGCTCCTTTTTCGTGTGCGACCGTTCTCGCCGGAATCGACCCTGATACGTGTGGGTTGAAACTCACCGCCTTATCCACTAGGCGAGAGTGGCTTATTCTTGTAGATAACGGGAAAGCAATTCTGGTGTTTGAGATCCCTCGCCGGAATGAAAGCCTGAATGTGGAACTGAATGCGGGAGAATGGAGATTTATGAACCTGGTGCTTCTGAATCTCAGAGGGGAGTGAAAGGTATGATGAAGTTATGTGGTATGTGGACAGACGTGGAGTTAACGGCATACGAGTTAAACCCCTGATTTTAACCTTTCGGACATTCTACAGCAAAAGTAATTTAAGGGTGATTGGGGAGGGGGGTGGGGGGGTATGCGACATTTAGAGTCGGTGTCCTTGTCTCAGTTACCTCCATCGGCGCCGATTAGGTGAGACAATTAGGGAAGACAAAAAAAGTCCATGTTGTTAGTCCACATTTGAACTTGTTTTCGTTCCAGGTTCACATTCCAGAAGAGTAAACGTATCCTATTTTTAATTTCCTGTAGGTTGGTTTATTATTATGTGTACTCGAGTTAATATTTATTAATATCGAATGTTGCGGAGAGAAAAACTTTAAAAAAAAAACCTTGAAATTTATAAGATTGGTCCCTTGTATACAGTCGCTATGGTAACCGGGTTCTTTTCCTTACCTGCCCTTCTACGCGCCAAGGGGGTGGGAGGGGGGTGACATCTGGAGGCTTGTCTCAGCTCCCACACCACCATCAGTGTGCCCCCCTCCCCCGGTGCCCAATACCCTCAAGAGGATCTGAAGCTATATATCTTTCACACATTTTTCCTTTATCTTCACTACTTTCTTTACATGCCTTTCAAACATTCTACCTGATACGGCTTCGTTGCTATTGCGCTTTAAACTCGAAGCAAGAGATATAATTATTGAGAATTCATGCCTCTATTCAACATTCTAAGTTAGGTCCGACATTTGTATAATCTAATGTAACTTCTTTATTAATACAACTGACACTTTAATTTATATTTCAGAACATCTTATAAGTATTTAATTTTGGATTTCAGTTAAGTCTAGAAGCTTACTACAACCCCTAAATACCTTTCTTCGTCCACTTGTATGTCTAAGGCACCAATCCATCCAGTTCCATTAATATTTCATTAGATTTGCTTCCATTAATAACTGGAATGAGTAACAACGTCACGTACGAGCCAGAATACTGCACTCCCCCAAATAATATTTGAATCTTTACAAAATAAATAATTGTGGACCCAAAACGGATCCCTGTGGAACACCAGTGATAACATGTTTCTACATTGATAATTTACTATTGAATACAACACTGATATTTGTTTGAAAAGCGTCCACTAATGAACTAGATACTGAACCTTTGTATATAGCTCCAAAATATACATTTCCATGTATATCTCTCATGAACGCTTGAGAATGATTGAAATATGGAAATAAATCAATCAACAAACAAGGAGAAGATAACGGAATTGTTTTTTCTTCGAAAAAATGAATTTTACTAATTGAAATAAAATCTTCGCAGACGTGGGGATCGAACCAAGCACCATGAGGAAGCGTTGCTTTAATTGAGATCAAAGTGGTTGCTCGCTGCCTCAGTGTGCTTGGTTCGATCCTCATCTATGGAAGGAGTTTTTAGGAATTAGGAAAATTCATTTTTTCCTAAGAAAATTTTTTTCTTTTTATCTTCTCTTTTCTTGTGTTTTGATTGATTTAATACATTACCACATTTTCATTTTTAAAGCATCAAGTGATTTGATAAAGTCTAGATGTATCACTTTTATTTACTCTTCTTTATCCACAATATCAAAAATTCTAGCGAGTTTGTTATGATTGATGGTGGGAATTCGTTGATCATAAATTGGCTAGCCAAAATTTCCCCAATTCTGCTTTTCACTATTCTTTCCCAAGTTCCCAGCTAGTGGGAACTATAATGTATGTCAAACATCTCAATTACTTTTTTATGAATCGGATTAACATTGACACTCCTCTAGTCATCAAGAATCTCTAGATTTCCTACCTAATAAATTTGTATCTTTTATTTTCCTGAGTGTTAATTGTTGGTTACGCCGAATTATCCCTTTTACAGTTGATAATAATCCGTATAGAGATACACTTGAGTTTGAATATATCTAAATATACTTTTTAAATTTGTTTCACTTCTCATTTCCATTCATTTCAATAAACTTGACCCATCTGATGACACAAATTATATTACCTAATTTATTAAAGTTATTCATTAAAAATTCAGGTATTTTTTTATTATTTTCCCATTACTCCATCCTTGAGAAAGTTTATCACAACGCCTCTGCCGCCAAATCTTCTACAGTGCTTGAAGTACTGGAGTCTTCATTTTTGAAGCACAGGTCTTGTCACATTGGAGCCCTGCTAGTGTACAAGGATAGCTCCAAAGTCGAAAAGGGAGCTGATATCCATGCCATGTCGCTCCTATTTGAAGCCACTGTGGGTCTTCCTATCACTTTCTCTGTCTTCACGGCCGATCTAGTTGTACTAAACCACTCGGTAAGGGAGATTGGTTGCCGTGCCCAGGTCGCAAACCGACTTTTGATTTATAGTGACTCAGAGAGCGCGATGAATGCATCTAGGGCTTTGGGATCTCTACACCCACTAGTTCGCAGTAGTCGTGACACCACGGATTTTGCAGGCTGGAATGATGTCGAGATGGTTTTCTCTTGTGTTACTTAACATATAGAAATTTCTGTAAATGAGCGCGCTGACGATGGAACCGAACTCCTTGCACAGAATGGACGACCGGAGCATGGTTTAGCTCTTTCTCTTTATAACTGCATGGAATTGATTTACACACTCTAGATACGTAGTAGTATTTAATGGAGCCATCCACTGAGCCTTTCGGTCAAGACTGCTTGGTTTCCTAGACAGTATGACGCATTTTATTTGACTGATCTAGCCTAAAAACAAACTGAAAAAAATAACCAACCTAACCCAAGCATTATTGGGGGGCTCCAAACAAGCTATTAATGACAAAATGGCTGGCAATCTATTTTTTGTTATAACATCATAATTAGGAATTTCAGCGGCTTAATTTGTGAAAGTGCTTTAGATCGTAGATATAAATTATATAGAATGTTGCATATTTGTTAAAAATATAAATATTTATAGCAAGGCGCCTTCGATTACATTGGAGTTGTTCATCTGTAGAATTACCATTACCTATTTTCACATAAAGAATTGAATATCTCCTTTATCTATCCTTTTTTGACAGATACTATTGTACTGAGGATGGGAATAGGTAAAAGACTGCTTACTAACCTAAATCCAGCTATGATTACATATTAATATTTTGGGGACTATATAAAAACCCATCAACTTCACCATCTTATTGTGAAGAAATTTGGCATTTTCATATACAACATATTAATATCATTTGTAACCTCGCTTATTACTAAAAGCCTATTCATAACTGCATATATTATTCTAGCTTCCTTTCTAACCCAAATAACGTATTTTATGATCCCATCTCATCTGCGCCAACTTTTACCTTTTTTCTCTCCATTTCCTTTAACATTATCTAATACTAGTTGCCCGGAAATTGAGATCTTAGCAACTTTAACAGTACATTCAAGCACGCCATACGTGTCATGTACTCCTAGCTTACTTAAATGACCACTACCGAACGTATGTGGCTTGTTTTGGCCAATAAATCTACTAGATATTCATAAAACAAGTATAATACGAGCATGTCCTCGTAGCGCAACAAATGTAATTCTAGAAAAAGATGAGTATACCCTAAAGTTGATTTAACATCGTTTTCTTTCAGAATGAATTTAAAAAAACCAAAGCAGATGGCTAACATTACTATTCTAACAATATCTGATGATTTTCCCCAAATTGAAACTGCAAAGTAGAAAAGATTTTACCTCCTTAGAAAAATACTAAAGTAGATTTCATATGGGGGACACACATATTCAACCTAAAATCTCTATGTTTATATAAAAAAGCTCAAGGGTATTGAACGAGTATCGTAAAAGAATTTGTTTTGCCTGTACTGGGCCGTTTGGCAGATGCAAATACATTTTTTTCCAGTTCAGCAATTACGACCGACAAGTGGAAGCCTTACGATTCATTGTGATATTGGGTATACTCATTTAACAGTTAATTATTCTTTAAATTTCGTTAAACCTCAACGAAATTTGAGGATCACACTCAAAATATTGCGATTGTGTAAGGATGTCAAGTTAAATATTGGGCACTACTCGCAAGCAATAAGAAGGAACATTATAATACTTTGCCAGATATTTATTTATTCATTACGTTCCACCTAATGAAACGATGATAGTTTTTAAAAGCTATAACCCAGTTATATTCTGATAAATTCAAGGTAAATTTCTTGCTGGATTAATGATAAAAAATAGATTTTGTTTATGTTAAGTTAAGTACAGATAGGATAGCTAGGTAAAGTAAGAAATACATATTACTGGTGCATTGTTTTGCTTAAATCTAACCTTATTTTTTTTGTCCAGAGAAGCAGAAGTCTGGTAAAATTGTTACTTATTTTTTTATCAAAGATTTCTTTGCATTTGCCTAAAAACTAAGGTCAGATTTATATAAAACACATCAAATGTACCAGTAAAATGTATTTTTACTTTCAGACTAGAGTTGGGACCTTTATCAAGTAATCCAAATTACTTATTTTGGTAAATATCTGAGTCAAGGATGCTCGGTCTTCAGACTATTTGATGCTACCCAGCCTTAACCTATAAAATCGATATATTACGACTCCAGCCAGATTAAGCTTGATATTATAAATATTAATGATAATATCAGCTCTTTTTCATGTTTTTAAATTCAAATATTCAACAAATAACTCCCTACCCTTTCATCTCCCGAATAAATCACTCTTACAGCAGCAGCTGAAACAAGAGGATAAAATAAAGAATAATAATCCAATGAGCTAGACCATTTTTTTATATATTCTGGTTAGTTAGCTAATTACACCCCTCCTTTTTAATTGTGGGCAAAGGTGCAACAATTGGATGATGCAATTCGCATAAAGATCAGAATAAATGTCGTTAGCTAGCCCGAAATCATAAGAAGTGGCTCCTTGTCATGAGAAGATGTTTACTTATGTGGGTACTGGACGCAGGCCGTTATGCCTATATGTCCATATCTTGGTTGAACGTTGATTCCGTGGGTCTTTTCGTACTGAGCATCGCTTCGGAGTCAAACTTGAATTCTAGGTCCCTCCAATAGTTGTCCAGGTGGCGCTCGAAGGCGTAGATGCTGGGGGCACCGACCACTGTGGCTCTTAGACTGTTCCATGCATCCATAATTCTATACATAAAATAGTGGCTCCTCACTTTGGTCACTGCTCTTCTCTTGAAAAACTTTAATCTGTGTCCTCTTGTGGCCCCCTCCCCACTCTCCCAACTCGGTGCTACCTCTGTGTCGTAATTTCCCTGCATGATTTTGTAGACCTCGATCATGTCTCCTCTTGCTCTTCTGTAGACTAGGGTTGGTAAGTATAGTTTTCGCCACCTCTCTTCGTAGGTTAGGTTTTCCAACCCCGGAAGCATCTTCGTAGCTCTTCTTTGAACATTTTCTAGTGCCTGAAATTCTTTTTCCTCCATGGGCTCCACACACTTTGAGCATATTCAACATGGGGTCTGACCATTGCCTTGTACAGAGCTTTAAACATGCTGATATCCAGATATTTGAAGGATCTTCTGATTATACCCATTATTTGGTTTGCCTAGTTTATTTTAGTCTGAATGTGTCCTTCCAATTTTAAATTATAGTCATCTAAAACCCCCATGTCTTTCTCTTCCCGGGTGGATTCCAGTGTGTGGTGTCTAATAGTGTCTTCTCCATTCATTTTCAGTATGTATTACCTTTCCTCAGGACTGTTCGAGATACCACTGATTTTCATAGTTTAACATTTTTCTGGATGCAATTTCAACAACCATTTACTGGCCCAGTCCTGCACTGAATCCAGATCTATTTGAAGGTTGTCCATGTCTGCTCTCTCTTTGGTCTCTCTAAAAATCTTAGCGTCATCTGCAAACATGTACATACTGGATTATACTGATTCTGCGAGATCATTTACATAGATTGTGTACATCACTGGCCCGAGCACACTTCCATGTGGTATTCCGTTCAGTACTTCCGCCCATTCTGATGTTGCACTGTTCACTGTCACCCTCTGTTTCCTTTCTGTTAGGAAAGCTTCTAGCCACTTAGGCACTTTCCCTCCAATTCCATAAGTTCTTAACTTAGCCAATAGTCTTTGGTGTGGCACTGTGTCAAATGCCTTCATATAGTCCATGTATATGACATCAATTTCCACTCGTTCTTCCAGCACCTTCAGTAACTGCAGCGTCGATGAGCGTCCACTGACAAATCCGTATTGCCTCTTACTAAATAAGTCATTTCTCTTGAAATGCTCTAGTACCCTCTCTCTTATGACTTTCTTCATGACTTTACAAACTATACATGTTAGACTAACTGGTCTATAGTTTTCAGCATTGTTAAAGTTACCTTTTTTTAATATTGCACTGATGTTCGCCGTTTTCAACTTTTGGAATTTTGCTGGTCTAAATGGCAGTGTTAAAGTTGCTTGTCACTGGTTGACAAATTTCTCGTCTAAGCTCTTTAAGTACTCTAGGGATGAATTTAGTATGGTCCTGGTGATTTGTCTATTTTCAAATTTGAGAGGATTCCCAAAACTTATTCATCCCCGGTATCACTAAATCTCCCTCTTTGGTGAATACTGTTGCAAGATATTCTGATAGTGATTGTGCTTTTTTCTTGTCAGTAGATACTATTCTCACTTGTCCATCTACTTCTTCCATAAAATCTGGTATGTTACTCATTGTCTTCAGTTTGCTATTGACATGCTTCCAGAATTTCTTTGCATTGCTCTTGGCTTTCCTAGCAATACCATTCTCCTTTTTCTTGTGAATCCTCGTGGTTAGTTTTTTTTACTTTGTTTTGTATATTCCCTGAAATTTTCTTGGTCCCGCGTTTCTATGTATCTTTGCCAACATCTATGTTTCTTCCTAATGGCCTCTCTCGTCTCTTTATCCATATTATTTAATTTGGTTTTCCGCAGGTCGTAGTTGTCAATATTCTTCTTGCTTGGGATGTGTTTTATCTCTGCCTCTTTCAGTTTGTCTCTGAATAGTTTCCATTTTGCTTCCACACAATTTTCTCTCTGTATCTGTTCCACCCACTTTTCATCAAACTCTTTCTTCATATGTTCGTAGTTTCCTCTGTCATACATATATCTCCTCTGTTTATTTTGTACTCTTGTGGTGTAACAGTTGTATTTGAATTCCACCACACTGTGATCACTTTTTCCCAAGGGTGCAGCTATCTCTATGGAATCTATCATGTTTTCCTCATTTGTCATTATTAAGTCTAATGTACTTGGTTGGTTAGTTCATATGCCCCGAGTAGGCTTCACAATGTGTTGGTACAGGTAAGCATCTCTCAACGTCTCCATAAATAGTCATTACTACACCCCCTGGTGTAGACAAGTCATCGCAGTTTATTCGGTTGTAGTTAAAGTCTCCCATAATCAGTAGGTGTGATTAGTTTCCTGTTGACATGTCTCTTAATCGGTTCTCATTTACCTGTTCACTGTTTGGACTCTTGTATATACAACCTACAATCATCTACTCTCCTCCTCTGAGTCTGACTTCAAGCCACAATGATTCCTGAAATTGTGTATCGACCGTTATCAAATTCGTATTTACACTCTTTCTGATATACACAACTATTCCCCTCCCAATCTCATTCTGTAAATTTTCAACACTCATGTTGTATCCCTCTAGTTTAATTTCAGACTCCACTACTTTATATCTAGCAAATTTTGGTTTTACTTCCGCTATAGCTATTATGTCTGGTTGTCTATTTGCATCATATAATCTAACTTTGAGCTCACTTAATTTGTTGATTAGTGAGTCTGCATTAGTATACTAACACAATAAGTCCCTTTGATCTCCCTCTCTATTTACATGAGTATCCACTCCGTTACTGTTGTTTATGCCTTCTGTATTCTTCTTATTTTCCAGTATCCCGGTGGGCCTCGTACTCTGAAGATGAAGCTTCCCGAGTTTTCTGCCTCTTCTAATCTTCTTGCTTCACTCTTCAGCTCCTTTAGCTCTGTTCTCTGTGTCTTTGTTAGGTTATGTTGGATAGAGATTCGTTTGAATTTTGGTTCTGCATATTGCAGTTTCTTGGCATTTCGCGAAATGCTTTCCTTCATATCTTGGGAATTTAGGACAATCATCAGTGGTCTTGACACTCCTTCCTTCCTCACTCTCAATCTATACACTGTCCTGATTTGATCTTGCACATTACCTTGGAGATCCAATGGTCCCAGGCACAGATCCTTCACAAATTGTGTATCCTCCTCATCCTTTATCTTGTCTTGGCTGGTGCTTTCCTCAACTCTGTGGACTAACAAGGAGTAACAAGGAAAGTAAGTACCCTAGGAGACCTTACGGTCCATTCAAAGAGGGTACCTTTAGGCTAGCAATCGAGCGGGCACATGGCTGCTCAATTGTTTTGCGTCCCTAAACGGCCACTTTTCAAGACTTTGTCTAGTCTTGACTTGAACTGGTCAAAAGATTCACTGTTGACAACTTCCACTGGAAGTGCGTTCCACTTACCATCCTAACTTTTTTTCTCAATTTCTAGATGATTTATTTCTTCTTGTTTATTTGTATTGTTTCTGAGCAGTGTGGCATTTTTTCTACTCTATCTATTCTCTCGCTCATGTCGTTGATTTCCTTCTGTGCTTCTGTACTATCAAGTATTCTCGTATTCATCTTAGGTTCCATTAGATTAACTTCAATGGTGCTCAATCTACCCTCAATATCTCTTGTGTACTTTATTTCCTGATTAGCGCTTTCTTTAAGGTCACTTACTTCTTCTTGAAGAATACCTTGTTTCTCCTCAATAGTCTTCTGCTGCAATTCAAGTTTCCTCATATGGCTGTACAATTTATCACATCCTCTCTTGCAGAATCCACAATTCCAGGGTAGTTGTTCTCCCGCTTCGTCCTTAGCCATGAAATTATACAGTAAGTCTGGTACACCTTCACATTTGATGTGAAGCTAATAGTCACATATTTCACAACATAGTGCTTTGTTTCTATTTTTTACTACTGACTTACATACACCACACATCTTGGGTTTGTTATCTCCGCTGGTAGACTTGCCATCTTCTTTGTTGGGTTTGTTGTCATCCTTGTTAGATTTAGTTGTGTTCGTTATACCTTCTGCCATCTTATCTTGAAAACACGTTAGTATTAGAGCTTTTAAAATTTAAATTTAGATGCTCAGGACTTAGGCTAAGGCAGATAGGCTCCCTTATCTTGGTCAGGACAATGGCCAACAATGTGGCTTAGGCCTCAAAATTATTATCACAAAAGTCTTTTATTTTATTAATTTGTTAAAATTATTTTAGACTCGTATTTGCTTTGTCAAAATAACTTTAGCAAAATTTAAATTTAGATGCCCAAGACTTATGCTAAGGCATATAGGCCCCCTTATTTTGTTAAAGCTTAATTTAAACTAATCGCTAAGCATTTATTTCTTCCAGGTTACTTTTGTGTTTTTCGTTAAATTTACTTAAAACAATAGTTAATTACATTCTAAAGTTTAAATGGGGAAATCTATTAAACTAGAACCATGAAAAGTAGGAGTATATAACCACTATTCGAACCTAAGTTTCCTAACCAACTAGTGGCCAAAGAGATAGCCATCCGTTACCTTCTGGTGAGTGATGGGTACCCCTTTCTGCACATTCTGAATCACAAGAGGATGTATTGTGTATGCGATGGAGGAGAAAGGGTGGGAGAGGCCGGTGTTATGAATGTCAATGTGTGTTCTGACGTATGTGGTCGGAGCTATCTGGTTGCTTCTGACCCGGCGCAATGCCTGGTTGGTGGCAGCTTCCGGCGGGGGCTGGATTTTTTTCTTTGTATCCGCTTTCATGGGGAATCGACCCCCGGTATGAACATCGATTTAAGCGAAGTGAAATCCACCATCACCTCCACAGCTTCCGCAAATTATACAAGAAAATGCCACTTTGGAAAATCAAAAATAATAACAATGTCCCAAGACGAACCCACTCTTATAATCCCCGAAACCAGGGGGGCGGGGAGGCCCCAACCATAAACTCATCATAAATCATCACTATCATTATAACCGTCCTCACTAGTCTCCTACAACATAACTACTGACGCGCTTTGCACTTTCGCTTCTAATTTAACCTTACTTACATAGCACAATCATGTATTTAGGTACCTTTGATCTCTTTCACTGATCACTGGTACTCTTACATTCTTCTTTGCTCAAACTGTGTGCACTTATGTACGTATATCTTTGTGCTGAAGGGACATGTTTGAGACATGCACGTTTCTTTCATCAAATAAACTTCATACATTCACAATCCCTCACCCTCCCTTCCCACTCCCTCTTTCTCCCTCTACCTTTCACTTACTCCCTCTTTATCTCTCCCTTTCTCTCACTCCATATTCCTCTCTCTTTCTCTCACTCCCTCTTCCTCTCTCTTTCTCCCTCCCTCTCGTTCTCTGTAGAAAAACTCCCCTTATTCCTTCTGTCATAACTGCCATCTTTTCTTCCATTCATCTCCCCTACAACCACCATCTAATACACGTTCCCACCTCTTCAGAAGCTCTATTCTCATTCACACTTCGAGCATTGCATACCTTATACGCTACAATCACTCACAGTTTCACCCTGGCAAGTTTAAATTTCATTTACATAATTCCGAGCTCGCACATTCATACCCAACCATTACATTTGCGTTACCAAACCTCTCTTTAAAACCTAAGACCACAACTCTCATCTTATCGCACTCCATTCATTCCATCCCACACGAGTTATATTATTTATTCCTCTGCATGTCTCTTTCATATTTTTGTACCACCCTTCCATTTCCATTAGCTGGGGTCTCCTGATCGGTTAATGTAATACACATAAAAATTAGTACGCCAATCATTGCTCTTCATATCTATTTCATATTTTTGTGCCACCAGCCTCTTCTTTTCCAGAAATATTCCTAATCAGATAATTAAATACACATAAAAATCAGTACGACAATCACTGTCAAGCAGTTGACACCTGTGTTCAGAGAGAAAGTGCAGGGAGAACGGTAACTGTTTTGTCATTAACTAGTCAGCGCGGGGACCCTTCATGGCTCAATGGCGAGCCATTGGAGTGTGGATTTGACTCACACCCTACTCCATCCGTCGGGTTTCTTCGACTGAAAAGGAATGTGTGGCGTGTGGGAAGGAAGGAGGTGAGAAAGAGAGGTCATATGATTGGCTATAGCTGGGATGATGACGTATGCAGAGGGGGCTGTATACGCGTCAGACAGGGCGTCCCGCTGTCTTGGCGGCTACTCCCTGAGGGTGGCGTCCAATTTTTAGTGCTTATTGTGAATCGAACCCCAGGACCCAGGCGTAGAAGTGTAATGTTTTTTTTTAAATACAACCACTACATCTCCCTTCTCCTTCCCGTATCCCCTACATTCCATCGCTCGAATGAATTACAGTGTGGTATGGCCTAGGTTGACCGAACTACCTGGTCAGAGACTGTGACATCCCGCCCATTACCGTTACTTCTTACTCTACCTTAAATACCCCCAAATATACTACAACATCTGAGAGCCCAGCGCAAAATGATAACTCCAATGGGTAGATCGAGAGAAGAATGGAGATAGAAGAGAGATTCATTTCATGAAGCAACATATGAAGTTTCTAATTGAGACAGGTTTTAACGCCCCCACCCCCTGTTCCTCCCTTTCTAATTCCCACACCTCTGTACCCGCGTAGTACAATCCTCAGGTTACGAGGGGGAGGGGCTAATGGAAGAGCCATTATTTTGTCAATGGTTTTTGGCTTTCTCCGTAATTGACGCTGAAGTTCACGTTGTTCGTAATCAAATACAAGACATCATTATTCCCAATCTCTTAAGTATCAAATTATTGCCATTCTTCTTTTTTTTTATCCTACCGATATTGTATTATTATTATTTTTATTATTAATATTATCCATAACCCTATATTTTAAGAACGAGATTTTTTTAAGGTGTTTGAATAAGATTTTTTCTTTTAGTTCGGTTGTCACCTAAGTAGATTTAATTTTTTTAGCAAAGTTATTTCTAATAATTCCTTTATAAGAAGAAGAAGAAGATGAAGAAGAAGAAGAAGAAGAAGAATAAAAAAAAAGGGTGTTCAGGGTGTTAAAATAAAGTCTATAAAGGGGATTAAAAAAGTGGTTAAGATTAGCAAATAAGGCCGTAGGCCACAGCCCGCAGGGGTGCCTGTGTAACCAAGCTCTTCCTGTTAAGGAAGAGAACAGCGGTTTGTTATTTATTATTAGTTTGTTATTATTATAAGTACTATTGTTATTTATTATTATTATTACTAGTGTATCCGTGCCGTCAAAAATTACGGCATTATTTTTAAGTTAAAGCTACATAAATTTCATTCGTGAAAACTGTTTTTAAATGAAAAAAAAACACACCACTTTCTATCTATAATAAATCAATATTGGAATATACACATGTATGTATATCTATTTCAGTGTCTTTATCATATCTGTTTTGCCCAACTCATTATTAATCCCAATATTCTATAAGACATGAAATGAATAAATTCTATCTGTATTGTTACACACACACACACACACACACACACACATATATATATATATATATATATATGAATGCAATGTCCCGAAGGAAAAAAATGAAAAGGTGTTTCCAAGTACTTTCGAACTTTATTAAGTTCCTTATCAAGGATAACCACAAGAAATAATATTATATTAGAGGTATATATACGAAAGAAAAGTATGAAAGACCACCTCAAAAACAAGAAATCACCAATGAGGAAGACGGAAGGGGGAAGGTAAAGATTCCCATTAAGAATTACAAGAAGCAGGTAGTAAGGTCAAACTACTTGTCACTGCTCTGTTTTGTACATTGTATTTTCTTCCCTTTTGCTCATCGTGTCTTATAATATCCCTTGTTAGGCTATCTCCATTTCTTTTAATCTGTTACCCTTTCCGTTTTCTCAATTCGACCTTACTACCTGCTTCTTGTAATTCTTAATGTGAATCTTTACCTTCCGTCTTCCTCATTGGTGATTTCTTGTTTTTGAGGTGGTCTTTCATATTTTCCTTTCGTATATATACCTCTAATATAATATTATTTCTTGTGGTTATCCTTGATAAGGAACTTAATAAAGTTCGAAAGTACTTGGAAACACCTTTTCATTTTTTTCCTGCGGGACATTGCATTCATTTGCTACCCTCACGTGATACTTTGTGAGTTTTCCATTTCATATATATATATATATATATATATATATATATATATATATATATATATATATATATATATATATATATATATATATATATATATAAATATATATGCAGTGGGTTTCCCCCCAAAATGTATATACACTTTAAATAATTATAATTGTAAGTAATTGTATATTTTGAAAATGAAATGTATTTTAATAAACACCTACTTTACAATTATTTAAAGTGTGTATACATTTTTATGGGACACCCTATATATACACCCACCCTAAACCTTAAGTGAGGTCGGCAGAAGTGGGTATTTGCACTACTTTTTGTGGTACTTCGGTTCATAAAAATTATATATATTATATAAAAAAAATATAAAGTTACTTCGCCATTTTTTCATTTAAAAGTATATAGAAACTACAATTATCTTATTTATTAAATAATTATCTTATATTAAATGATTTAAAAATATATAATCATCATCATCATCATTACTTCTCACTAACTCTATAATTTAAAAAGGGGATTTTTTGAGTATTTGAATAATAACTTCATCTTAGTTTGGTTATGACTTATGTTTTTTTATCAAAGTTATTTTTAATAATTCTTTTATAATATCAAAAAACAAAATGGTGAAGTTCAGAAAATTTATTTTGATATATCTTCTTCTATAACTATTTTAACAGCTTGATATTTTGAAAGGGGGGAAATTTAGTTTAGAGTTCCTTTTTGAAATTATCATAATTTGCGAAGTTCAGAAAATGAATAAAAATTTAACCATGGTGGCTTATTTAGATTTTAAATTTTAATCTTAGTAGCGAAGCGCTAGCTCCCCCTGTAGGGGGGAGTGGCGAAGCCATTGCCTGGTCGTTTTATATTATACTTATAAAAGAAAGAAAATGGTGAAGCAACTTTATTTTTTTATATAATACCAAGGTGTTGAAATATAAACTAGAATTTAAAAAAAAATAAGTAGATTCGAATGTTACCGAAAAAGAAAAAAAATTGAAATAAATACACGACGGGCATTATTATTATAGATTATTATTACTTATTATTATTATTAGTAGTAGTAGTATTTTATTATTATTATAATTACCATTATTTATTATTATAATTATCATTATTTATTATTATTATTAGCACATTCACTATTATTATCCCTATTATTATTATTAGCACTATCATTATTATTATTATTTTATTTGTTTATTATTATAATAATACGGTTTCCCCCGCAATATAGAGTCAGTAAGCAACAACGTCACTAAAAAAATACCCTCCCCCTCTCCTTTATGCCCTCTTAGGCCCCAAAATACCCATCCTCTGTCTGCCTCTCGCCGAATTGACCTCTCATAGCGATGAGGTTCTATGCGCTGTGGCATGCGGCACAATGCAGGTTCATCTCATTGACCATTCCATGCGGATCTATCCTCCATTTGCCACTCTGTCAGGTCCATATCTCTCAAACATCAATTCTCATAATCAATCCCTCTTTTACGCGGTCTTCCATACTTTCGCATACCTCCACCTTTCGATTGATATGGGTGGACGGGGGAAGCCAAGAGGTAGAAAGAAACTTCGGAATAGTGAAAATGATAGTGATTACAAAGACCCCAATACCAACCCTTCTTCGCCCTAAATAATAGGATGGGAATTAAAGGGTGGAACTCTCATACACCTCCACTAACAAGTGGAAGTGTCCGGAAGATGGTGGAGGGCAGAACTTAAAACACTCCTGCCTCTCAAGGAGTTAAACAATTCTGAGATGGGATTGTATGTGTGAATGGGGAGGTCTCGTGAAAACTGGATCACCACGGGAGCAGAGTGGACGGTGTATAAAGGAAGGAAGGAAAAGAAGCGTGAAATATAGACAAGGACGATTGAAAAATGAGCCCCCAAATGAATTGAGGTTGATTAGGCCATGGTCCGTGATGACGCCCAAAGGAATCTGTGGCGCGAATCTTAATTATTGGGACTCCAGATTGAAGCTGTGGTGCGTCTGAAGATTAGTGTAAAGCGAGGGCCACCCGTTGGTTGGTCACTGTTCCTCGTTTCATTAGTGTTGTGTGTATGTGTGTGCGTGTGGCTAGGCGTTTCTGTGGTGTCAATTTAAAAGAATTATTGTGATACGCCTTCCTTCCACATGGCCATCGAGATACGCAACATGTTTTTATCTCTCTGTTTTTGATGACTTACACCTTTGTTCCCTTGCTCCGACTCCACCTAATGGCTCTCGTGAGCTCTTTATAGTGATAACTGGTGTCACTCTTTCTCACGTGACACTCTTTCTCACTTTCTGTTTACGCTTGTCTCTATGCGCCCGCATTCGGCGGAGTCGTCATTACTTATGACGCTACCGTATCTCAAGTTTCGACGTTGGCATTTGTAGTCATGAGCACTCGTATGTGCGAACTCGCGCTATTCCCTGTCCTTTTTTTCAAGGTACAGAAGACGTCTTGCCATTCTCGAGCGAGCATCGGGGCTCTCCTTTGGGAATTGGGGGCTTTTTTTTTATTTTATGCCCCAATAAATAGTTTCAGATGGACATTGGAGTATGTTTGGGTATGTGGTCGCGCGTGTGCTCATTCTGAACTTTTGGATCTGTTCCATACCAGCCATTCAAATCGATATGGTTCGTTCAGTGAAGTCCTTGTATCTTTTAAGTCTTTCGCCATAATAATAATAATGCAGAAAAGTGGAGATAGGCCGAGGAAAGAGAGGATTGGGGAGTAGAAAGGGAAGAGTTTCGAGGATGGCAAGGAAAAATTAGTGCAGCGTCAGCAAACCCCACCCAATCCCATCTCATCTTGGAGCTGTGTGGGTGGGGATGTATTCAAAACCTCTTCCGAAATGGCATACCAGTATCTGAACCCTGATAGGAATCCGAATCCGAATGCTGTCTATTCCCCATCACTTAACTCAGTTCAGATAGATAAATCATGGAAATTGTCTCGGTTGTTTTTTTTTATTGTTCCCCTCCTAATATTCTGGCCTTAATTTCCGCTGACATGTCATTCATCATTAATCTTTTTACTACTTTTTATTCTTTTTTTTTATAAATATATCACGGCGAGACGTCACTTTCGCGTATGTATTTTATTTATGGTTTTAGAGTTTATTTTTTAAATTATTCTTTATTAGTCTTCCCTCGAGCATTTTGCCAAATATGTTTATAAGTGAATACTTTTCTTATAGACGTCATATATCCAATATATTCGTACATGGTGCACATAAAGTCTTTACAAGTTAAAAGGATGTATTACACAGTTATGTACATTTATGGAATTTTTTACAAATGATTTTTTAAAAATAAATTCACTGAATTTATTACAAAAACAGATGATTAGATCTGTGAAATTTCCTACAAAATTAATTCATAACCCTATATTTTAAGAACGAGATTTTTTGAAGGTTTGAATAAGATTTTTTTCTTTTAGTTCGGTTGTCACCTAAATAGATTTAATTTTTTTTATCAAAGTTATGTATAATAATTCCTTTATAATCTAAAAAAAATAAAATGGTAAAGTTCAGAAATAAATATAAGTATCGAATTTTTGTGACTTTTTTAAAACTAAAAGAATTACAAATAGTGAAGTTCAGAAATAAATATAAGTATCGAATTTTTGTGACTTTTTTAAAACTAAAAGAATTAAAAATGGTGAAGTTCAGAAATAAACATAAGTATCGAATTTTTGTGACTTTTTTTAAAACTAAAATAAAATAAAATGGTAAAGTTCAGAAATAAATATACGTATCGAATTTTTGTGACTTTTTTTAAAACTAAAAGAATTAAAAATGGTGAAGTTCAGAAAATTTATTAAAATTTTGGCATGGAAATTATTATAGCGAATTTAGATGGAGAAAAGAAAAAAGAATCATGATAGGCCGTAGGACACAGACCGAAGAAGAAGAAGAAGAAGAAGAAGAAGAAGAAGAAGAAGAAGAAGAAGAAGAAGAAGAAGAAAAAAAAGAAGAAAAGGAAGAAAAAGAACAAGAAGAAAAAGAGAAGAAGATGATGACGATGATGAAGATGCAGATGAAGATGTAGAAGGAGATGAAGATGAAGAAGAAGAAAAAGAAGAAAAGGGTGTTCAGGGTGTTAAAATAAAGAGTCTATAAAGGGGATAAAAAAGGCGGTTAAGATAGGCAAATAAGGCCATAGGCCACACCCCGCAGGGGTGCCTGTGTAACCAAGCTCTTCCTGTTAAGGAAGAGAACAGCGGCTTGTATTTACATAAATCAATTCTTGAATTTTATACAAAGGCAAATTTCTTACATTATTTTTCTAATCAAAACTTAAATTGACTAAATTTCCTACAAAAGTAAATATATAAATAAATATGTGGAATTTCTTACGAAATTAATATCTACAAAATAAAAATTGTAAAGAGAATACACCATCGAATAAATTCACTGTTCATATGTTAATAGAAACTGATAAAAGAGACAAAAGAAGTGTTCGCAAGTGTTACCAAAACTCTTCTGGTGGGTTTAATTTATGGGCATTCGATGGAAAGTGGTTCCTACTTTCATACCATTAGGTTGCATTTCCAAAGTTCGGCCTCTATAAGAAATTTCAGTCTTCCACTTTCCATAGCAAACTTTTGGTATTTTGTTAATCTTCCGCTAAATTTCTTGATTAATTAGACTCCTTAAATCCCCTCACGTAAAAGGGTAATATCTTTTTTCATGAGTATCTACGGCACGTCTTCCTTGCCAAGGTCAAGCGGGGAGAGTTGCGTGCCATGACCATCAATGCTACCCAAATCTATTTAGGTTACATACCACTTTAACTTGATGCTTTCTACACGAACCCCTCTTCACGTCTCTGGACGATATTTTCCCCGTTGTTTTTTTTGCTTATTTTGTTCAGTTAAAATTAATATGCGATGAAGATCAGCTGCCGATTCATCTGAGAGAGAGCAAATATTTGTATTATACCATCGCGTAGACGACGCCGCCATTTGACTTCGGTCTATTCTTACTCATCTAAAATGTCAGCTAATAGTCCATTAACTTTGAGACCATAATTAGCCATTCAGTTCTTTTACTTATAGATATATATATATATATATATATATATATATATATATATATATATATATATATATATATATATATATATATATATATATATATATATATATATATATATGACACAATAACGGAAGACAGCTGACCATTTGAAGCGCCGTACATTCGTCAATTGGGTGCACGAACAAAGACAAGCCGATGATGATTTTTCGCAAAAAATCATCTTTGGCGATGAAGCCCATTTTCATCTTGGTGGATTTGTTAATAAGCAGAATTGTCGCATTTGGGCTGATGAAAATCTCAGGAAGATTGTTGAAAAGCCACTGCGTCCACAAAAGGTCACTGTTTGGTGTACATTTCTTCGAAAATGATGCCGGGAATTCTGTTACGGTGACAGGCGAGCGATACCGTGCTATGATAACCAACTTTTTATGGCCTGAATTGAATTCTATGGTTGTCGAAGATTTGTGGTTTCAACAGGACAGCGCCATATGCCACACAGCCAATGCATCATTGGCTTTATTGAATGAGAAGTTCCCAGGTCGCATCATCTCTCGAAACAGCGAGGTCAATTGGCCACCACGATCGTGTGACTTGACGCCTTTAGATTTCTTCCTTTGGGGTCATCTCAAAAGTAAGGTCTATGCCAACAACCCAACAACAATTCAACAGCTGAAGGATGAGATAATAAGGCATATTGGTGAGATCGAGGAGCAACTATGCAGAGACGTCATCAAAAATTTGACCATCGAGTGGAGGTGTGCCGCCGAAGCCTTGGTGGTCATTTAGGCGATATTATTTTTCACACATAATTGCCATGAGTCACATAACATGATCCAATAGTGAAATAAATAAATTTTCACCAATAACACGTTTATTTACTGCTAACTTCGATCCGTCTTAATGGAACACCCTTATATATATATATATATATATATATATATATATATATATATATATATATATATATATATATATATATATATATATATATATATATATAATAAAAGAGAAAGATAACAATAAATAAATAAACAAATAAAAAGGCCAGATAAAATATAAGAAAACAACAATAAAAAGGGTCAGCTAAAACACTGACACCATCGAAAGAGGAAGAATAAAAAAAAAAGAAATAGAAAATTCAGATGATTGAGATGCCCTCTACACCTACAACACATTTTCCCCACTTGTTACATCAACAATCAATCAAATATTTCACTTTCTGCCAGATCCTCACTCCACTCATTACATCGGTAAAGGAGGCAAGAACATATCAAAACGCTCCGAAGATGATCGAAGAAGATCGAAAGCTCAGCAATTTAGTTTGGTTTTTACCAAACACATTCATTTGAAAAAGAGATGAATACTGGACAAGTGATCTACCATCTACAAGATGGAATAAAAAAGATAGTTAGAAGAAGAGAAAGTTGCCAAAGGAAATTAATTAAGGCAAAATACACAATGGTCTTCAACAAAATTTGCATTCAAGAAAGACTGCTACCCAACTACACTAATATATATATATATATATATATATATATATATATATATATATATATATATATATATATGGATAGAACCAGAGTAATAGAACTAATTTTATATGCGAAACCAGGTTTCGACGGAGACATCCGTCATTGTCAATCGCTAGTAATTGACAATGACGGATGTCTCCGTCGAAACCTGGTTTCGCATATAAAATTAGTCCTATTACTGTGGTTTTATCCCTATAGTTACACGTACGTTACTGTACTTTTTTGGATATATATATATATATATATATATATATACATATAGCCTTTCTCCTCGCCTTATAGGACCACTCGAGTTTCCGTTCGCAATCACCGGAACTTCTCGCTTCCGGAGCAAACATCTGGGACAGATCCCTCCTTCAAATTGTACCAAATACAAGACCATAAACATTTCCTTTAAGATGCACCCAAATATTTGCACACCTAAATTTTCAATAAACATATATTTAAAAGAAGAATTACACATTAGAAAGATTTTCTTTGTGCGTAATGGCAGAGAGGGAATTTATTTTGTGGTTTGGCTCTCCAAAATGACGATGAAACCAATATAAAGATCAGTATGACCATCACTGAATACTCGAGGGTACCAGGACTCGGTTCTTTGGGTGGAATAGGCAGAAAGAGCGGGTTTGGGTATTTTGCTACCAGACATCGAGCATTTGAACCCCTCGTGGCTCAAAGGAAATTCATCTATTCAACATTAAATGTCATGAGAGTATTGATATTGACTCCCCCCTCCCCCACACACTTCGGTGAGTTCCGTAGAAGGAAAAGTGATGTGTTGTGTGTGCAAAAAAATGAAGGGGATATGGAATAAAGGGGCGTTGTCTATATAGGATTATATCGTTCCTTAAGATGAGTGGTAAGAATATGGTCTTCAACATAAACCAATTTTCCCTCAAAGTATGGTTGATGCGCATCAATGCCTCTTAAATTACCTCCACGCCCAAATCGTCTTCATAACGACGGGGTGCTACATGTTGTAGCACCTCCTCCATTCAATGGCCTCTCTGTGCACAAGGCCCCGAACACTCAGTCAGCCAAGCCCCTCCGTGCACATCTACTATACACAATACTATCTACTTGCTCCTGAGCCATCTACTCCTCTCTCACTCATTCACACAATCAACCCAACGTTTACCGCAGTCTTCCAACCCCTCTCATACCCTGACATTCAGTCTCGCTGATTCTTTTCACACGTCTATTTTCATCCATTCAATCTTACATGTCCATACCACCTCATAACAGTCACAACCTCGTACACACCCTTTTCCCCACCATCAACTTCCCTACTCCTTCCTTTCTGTACCTTTAGCACACCAATCAGCCCTCTCATAACACCCATTTGTACTGCTCTCGCCCGAAATCTTTCCTCCACCCATTTGATAGATTCACTCCCACACACCAGCGTCGACCCCAGCATATCCCCATGCACCTTCCTGACCAATTACACACTCAACACCACCATAGCATTCATTAACAGACTGAGCGCCCCAGAGACATAAGGTTGAGGTCGGGTTCGTCAGTACCAATTCTCGCTATATCTTTGATACTAAAAACTTCGCCCTTGTTTAAGGTTGACTTTACAGGCTCTAATAATATGCCCAATCCCCCCCTTCCCCCCCGCACAACTCCATCTCCAATGCCATTACTTTAGTCTGTTCTGTCTTTAAATTTAATCCTCTCCTCACCCATACCACTTTCATAGGTTTCAATCGATATTTCCAAATCCATATCGCTCTCACACACGCCAGGTCACAAGCATATGCTAACAGAGATAAAGTCCATCCATCACCACTCCTCATCACTCTCACGCCCCTTTCGCACATTCCCATTCGTACCCCTCTTAGCACTCCATCCGTAAAAATATTGAATATTTATGGCAATATCACACAACCATATCTTAGCTCCCCCCATCTCCACACACACACACACACACACACACACCTGTCAAATCACTCACTCCGACCATACATCACACGAACGCACGTCTTCCTCCAACATACAGACTTCACACCTTCCAATAGTTGATCACTCACTCATCCATTCTCAGAACCTGCCATAATGCTTCCTTTATTGGTTGCTTTTCTATTCTGGTTAGGATTTTAATAATGAGTTGTTTTAAACCAAGTGTTATGTTAGTTCAAGGTTACTTCAACTACCGAACAATTGGAGTTGAACAGATTTGCTGTGTTGGAAGTCTAGATCTCCATTTCTTACTACCTGTGAAGGTGTTTCCCATCGGTCGCTCTGGTTTTTTCTACCTCCTCTTTCCCTATCCCTTCTAAGAGATTTAAATGTCTCATCGAGAATAATCACGAATGGCGCATCTAACAGCTGCTGAAATGTTTAGAGGAAGTGTCGGATCCATCTCTCGTTGAGACAATATAATCTCGGAAACAAATTCTCTCTGATCACTCAATGGTGTATTCAAATGTCTAGGAGACAATTTCTCCGATTTGGCGTACGTCTCTCAGACACGAGCAAGCTCTTCCCCGCTATTCAGCCATTGGCTGACTGACTGGCTGATGGCTGAATGGCAGCACTTAGGCCATGATACCGAATCAAAACACTGAAAAACAGTGTTTGTCGAGCTGTTCGTCGTGGTGTGTAGCTCGAGGTTTCAGCTCAACGCACACCCTTTGTTCCCTCGTAGTCGGTTTACCTGTGTGTGAAAATGTACTCATGTTTACTTTTTGAAGAATTTGGAAACAGTTTTGAGCGAGTTCGGGGGGTCGTTTCTTTTACTTTACGAAGCCAGTTTTTAATTAAGGTCTTTTCATTTAATGGGTACTCCCACTTGACTTACTAAAAAAGGAAATTTTATGTGACCAACAAGAGAAGAACGATCGTTACTGCTTATGTGGCAGGCAATGGAGCTATTTCATAACGTTTACTAGTAGCAAGTGTGCATAAAAAGCAGACATGTTTTCTAAGTTTCCTCGCTTCAATTTTCCAGTCATTGTCACTATCAGGGATTCTTTTTTCTTTTCTAATATACTTTTTTCTTCATTTAATTTCTATTTCCTTTTACTATAATCCTTCTTCTCTAGGCGTTAATGCCACATTAATGGTTGCTCCTGCCAATATTGAATTGTCTGGAGAGAACCAGAAAGAAATGGATTTATCTAAGGTCAAGCAAGACTCTCTGCAGGCGCGACGTTAGTGTGTGTACATGTGTGTGAGAAGGAAAATAGATGGGTAGAAAAAGATGGCTAGAGAGAAAGGCATATAAACAAGCATGTGCCTAGTGAGGCTTCTTCACAAATATAAATCTATGTCTAAGTGTATTGTGTCAGAATGCAGACAAATGGTCGATAGTGGCGTCATTTTGTCCGTTTGTGTTGATCAACTTTCACCAAATTAGTCGATCCTCATGGAATCTCATTTTGGTTGAATTTCGTTAATGTACGTAAATAATCAGATAGATAAATGCAAGTAGATTAATTGGTAGATATACAAAAAAGTAGATTGGGTGAACGGCAGAAGGTTTTTGTAAAAAGTTATATAAAAAAACGAGATTATCTCCCACACCATGTTTGTAAGGAGAGTATTTGTAAACAAAGGCTTTGGAGCAGTGAGGAAGGCCCCTAGGAAAGGGTTGGGGACTAGGGCTCACAAAACAGATGTCATCTGCAGCATTATTTTCCGTCAGAAGAAAAGGTGGTTCGAATGGCCCCAAATAAGGGACCCAGCATTTATAGGGGACTAAGTTTGGTACTTGCTATTACCCTGCCCTTTCCTTTATTTTTGTTCTTCCCTGTTTTGTCACCCTGCTGAGTGAGCAGGCCTTCGTTGGATTACACCAGATGAGATTGTCAAGTAGACCCAAACAAAGAGGCTCAAGTAAACATCCCTCCAAGTGTAGTGATCGGGGATGTACACACGTAATCGGATAGCGATGGGGAGGAGTGGGATAGATTAACAGGTAGATGGAGAATCTGTCATGTGTGTGTGTGTGTGTGTAAAACAGCTAGATATAGACTGGTGTTGTATACAACAGATAGATAGATAGTCTGACGTTGTGTACAACATGTACTTGGAGAGCCTGGCGTTATGTAAAACAGGTAAATGTAGACGGGCGTTACATACAACAGGTAGAGACCCCGGCGCCGTGTAAAACAGGTAGATAGCCTTGACATGGGAGAACTGGTATGTGAAGTCTGGCGTGTATGCAAACAGGTAGATGGAGAGTATGGTGTTTGTGTAGAAATAGGTAGATTGAGAGTATGGCGTTGTGTAAAAAAAAACATGTAGATGGGGGAGTTTGGGGGTTGGGTGTCAAAAAAAGGTCAAAAGCTGGATTAATTGGGGTTTTTAAATCGCGGGACTAAAATGGAATTCCCTAAAGGAATCTCCTTCTCATCAGGACCCGCTGGAAAGGAAAACAAGGGCGGATTCAGCTTAATATTTAGTTATAAGGGGCGTTTTCCTGGGCTGGAGTGGCTCTCTCTTCCTCCATCCGGTCGCCACCCATTGTCGAGGACTATGTTGCTCCTTGTATCAATTAGTTCCTCGAGACTTTCGCCCCACACCCAGTCCCCTTTGGCATGTAATGATTGTAGTGTTTTGTTTTTTCTAATACCTCTTTTTGTAACCTTTTTATTCAAATTTGGTTTTTCTCTTGTTAATTTGCTTCTGTTCTGTTATTCTTATTCTTTCATACCGCATGGCGGACTCGAATGAAAGTGAAGGAAGGCATTATACCATTTTAAAATCTTTTCTCTCGATATTTAGAGACGTGGTCATGACGAGGGAAGGAGAGTGAAGAAGAAAAGAAATGCAACAAACCAAAGGAAAGAAATGGAATTAAAAAAATGGGGATGTGTGAAGGTATCGATAATGAGAGATAGAGACAACTTGATCCTTCGAGACACCAAGCAGGGGTATGTGAAACAAGTCTTAGAATCACCCGAAGGAAATATGAAAACCACAAGGCTGATGAGGCCTCGAAAGAGCGGACTTATTCCACCTCCCATTTTAACCGTGAGTGTGTGAAAGAGGCAAAAATATGAAACAGAACACCTTTGGAATAGGATCCATCTCGCTGCCCGAGAGGTGTTATCGATTCATCGTGTGTGAATTCACGGCGCCCACGCTACTTATCGATCAACTTGAAATGTCTTGGTGGAGTGAAGTGTGGTGGCTGAGGTTGAGTTAACCCATAGATAGAGAGGATTATTAGTGGGGATAGTGACTGTAAGGGAAGATCAAGGATGGCAAGTATATTTGACGGAGTCCATCAACCCTAAGGTAGGGAATGTTGGTTCGAAGCCAAAACATGGCAGATATATGCACAAAGACTTAGGGAGTGACTCAGAGATACTAAATTGCAATTCTGGGAAGGGCAATTGATGAAAGAAAATTGCAATTTAGGAGTTGACAAATCTCACAGACAGGGATTGACTCCGAGATACTAAATTGCGACTCAGGGACGGGCAGTTGATGAAAGCAAATTGTAATTTAGGAGTTGACAAATCTTACAGATAGGGATTGACTCCGACATACTAAATTGCAGCTCTAGAACCGGCAGTTGATGAAAGCAAATTGCAATTTAATTGACAAATCTCACAGATAGTGATTGACTTCGAGATACTAAATTGCGACTCCGAGACTGGCACTTGATGAAAGCATATTGCAATTTACGAGTTGACAGATCTCACAGACAGGGATTGACTCTGAGATACTAAATTGCGACTACGGGACGGGCACTTGATCAAAGCAAATTGCAATTTAGAAGTTGACAAATCTCAGACGGGGATTGACCCCGAGATACTAAATTGAAACTCGGGGACGGGCAGTTGATGAAAGCAAGGGGCAATTTAGGAGTTGGCAAATCTCAAAGACAGGGACTGACTCAGATATATTAAATATCAACTCCGAGGCGGGCAATTGATGAAAACAAATTGCCATTTAGGTATTGACAAGTCTCCTAGACAGGGGTTGACTCAGAGATACTAACTTGCACTTCCGAGGCGGGCAATTGATGAAAGCAAATTGCAATTTAGGAGTTGACAAATCTCACAAACAGGGATTGACTCAGAGATAAAATAAATGCAGACAGGAATTAACTCCAAGATGCTAAATTGCAACTCCGGGGCGGGCAATTGATGAAAGCAAATTGTAATATAGGAGCTGACAAATCTCACTGAGAGAGATTGACTCCGAGATACTAAATGTCGTCTACGGGAAGGGCAGTTGATGAAAGCAAATTTCAATCTAGAAGTTGACATATCTTACAGTTAAGGATTGAATGCGAAATACTAAATTGCAACCATTGGACGGGCAGTTGATGCAAGCAAATTACAATTTAGAAGTTGACAAATCTCACAGACAGGAATTGACTCCGGTATATTAAATTGCAACTCCGGAATGGGCAGTTGATGAATGCAAATTGCGATTTAGTAACTGACAAATCTCTCAGACAAGGATTGACTCCGAGATACTAAATTGCAACTCCGGGACGGGCAGTTGATGAAAGTAAATTGCAATTTAAGAGATGACAAATCTCACAGACAGGAATTTACTCTGAGATACTAAATTGCCACCCCAGAAGGGGCAGTTGATGAAAGCGAAATGCAATTTAGGAGTTGAAAATCACACATACAGGGACTGACCCTGAGATACTAAATTGCTACTCCGTGACGGGTGGTTAATGAAAGCAAATTGCAATTTAGAAGTTGACAAATCTCATAGACAGAAAGTTTGCTGAATTCTCATGAATATATTCGCATCATATATTTTTGTCTCCAAAAGTGAACGATCAGCTTCATGTTTTGTCTCTCATGTGATTAAATCTGACAAGTGAAATTAATGTTTAATTCAGAGGGCGATGCGTAAACATGGAAAATTTAATATTTTGGATAACATTTTGTTGGTGAATCTTTAATTAATAATGTAACTAAATTCCATTCAGAAAGAGAAAGAACGAAGTAGGTTTAATAAGGAAGTCGATACAATCACACGCGATAACACCTAGTACATCCTTTCACTCTTTATTTTTTCCTCTTCTACAAGTTTTT